>VDFB02353493.1:41495799-41574492 GCA_007258455.2 Sequoia sempervirens
GAGAGAGAGAGGGAAAGAGATAATATTTAAATATTTATATGTGTGTGTAATATTAATTAGTTATATAATATTTTATATATTAGTATATATATATATACATTAACTAAAATATAGAAATAATATTTAAATATTATACATAATAATATAATATATTATATATTAAATTATAAACTATATTGTATATTCTAAACTAGATATATTAAAATAAACTATAAAATATTTATTGCATTTTCTAAATCATATATTATAAAGTGTATAACATATTTTAAAATCATATATTAGCCAAATCGGATATCCAATTCAAAACATATATCCGATTTGAAACGAATATCCAATTTAAAATAGATATCTGATATTTCTGACACAAAATTTATTGCCTAGGGATTATCCTCAAGCTTGCTTTGGAATTTGTCTTGGACATGCCAATCCTAAGAAGTCAATGCAAAAAACGTGTTTGACAACTTACCTTGTTTTTCTAGACTTCGCCCATGTGGCTGACGACTTTTTTTTAGCCAAAATTGATGAAACGAAAAGGGTTTGTAGAGGAAACTCTCAGCTTTCCACCAATATAAAATATTCTTTACTTTGAATTTAATAAATAATTATTATTCATTTTCTATTAGAATTATGACTAAAGTCTGATTGATAGGCTGATTGAAAAACATCTATAACTTTCAAATGATATCATATTTTTTAAATCTAAAACATGTGTCACATTCTATGATTTGCATACTATAAGATTTAAAAAAAAGAATTTCATGAACTTTTGACCAAATTAAGGTGGTCAGACATATGAGTTTTTATATTTTTTAAAAGTTGTAATAAAAATTCATAATTAATTATTTACTTGGAAAAAAATTACAAAAAAATATGCGTCACATCGGACATGAGTCCTCTACTTATATCTAAAATATTATAAAAAAATATTATCATTTTATTGTGGTTAGGGTGGTCAGACAGACACCTACTTCTTATTTCTTCCCTGAAATTTAAGTACTACTGCATTGAAATTTCAAATTTTCACCAAATAAACTTTTAAATAAATAAAATAAACTTAGTAGTTTAGAAACTACATTCAATTTTCCACAAATTCTATTCTTACATATTTTTGAAATAATATAGATAACTTATTCAAATTTTTATGTCAAGTTGCCTAACTCTGATTTTTCTAAATTTTCATTGCCACTTAAGGACCTGTTTTTTCTATGATGATCCTGCACATACCCATTATGAACTTTTTAACTAATGTAATTGAAAACCTTAGGATGCACTTTAACTAATGCAACATGCATGCAAGTGAAACATAGTATGCATTTTAAAATCATAAAGGAACAATGTTCAAAAGATTTAGGTTCACCAAAATGTAAACAATGATTTTGGTTTACTCTTTTGCAATACTTTGCTCCTCCTAGGGTTTTTCACCTAAAAGGAGAAAGGGGGTGGAAAGGGTTCCCAAAATGCAAGGGTTTACACTCAAGACTATGTTAAATGAGGTGTATTATGTCTAATTAAGATTTACTAATGCACTAATCTAAATTTGAAGTAATCTAATGATGCAAAACTATGAAAATGTAGAATGCTGGAAAACACAATGTGATATGCAAAAATACCTAAGAAATGCAACTATATGATGAAATAATAGAAAAGAATGGAAGAGGTGCACTTGGGATCAAAAATTTGATGTTGAAAGATTCTAGAATTCTAGAAAAGCTGACTAAAATGTTGACAGGGACACTTAGGCCAGGCTGGGTGACTTATTCCCAGTTTCGAGAAACTTTGTGAGAATGAGAATCTGCCAAATGGGTGTTCAGAAATGTCAAAATTAGTTTTCAGGCCTAGAAGCGGGACTAATTCACCCCTAGTGGCAACTTAGTCCTCCTGTAAATTTTTGGGAAAATTGGAACAAAATCTTGTAGTCTTGGGTCTGCACTTCCTTTTTTGACAGGTGTATGTACTTGATTATGTAGAAAACAGGGCATAAAGTCTCTCTAAACTTGAAATAGTATGATGTTGACTTGATTGACTTGATGCACTTTTTTATCACTTTTCAACACCTATTGCTTGACAAATCTGCATACAAAAGTCGCATGCAAAAGGGGAAAAATGATTGAGGGTTAGAGAATAGTGGTTTGCCTTGGTCAAATCCCACTTTGGTAATCAAACCCTAAAAAATGAAATAGAATGAAATGAGTATGATAAATAGATAACATGCAAATGCAAATGTCATAAACTTACCACACCATTGATGCTCAAATCTGAAGATATGCAATGAAGAACTCCAATAGCTTGACTTAACAATGCTTGATTTGCTTGAATGCTTAATGAGTGCAAGAGGTAGATGTATGAGATGAAAGATTGCTTGAATGAATTAGGAGATGTAAAATGAGGTGAAAAACCCTTATTTATACTTGATTTTACTAAAATTTCCTGAAAGTAACACATCACAGGCCAACCTCAAGGGTTAGAGGACAAAATCCTGCTAGAAATTTAAAATTATTTTGAGTTTTGCGCCAAAAAGGACTAAGTCGCCCCTATGGGCAACTTGGTCCCACTTGAGCAGGTTAAGTGGGTGTCGGGAATTTTGGGGCATTAAAATTTTTCCAATGGGAATATCCTCAAAAACACACTTAAAAATGGTTGAAAAGTGTATTAAGGGGTCATTTAGACATGAGAAAGGGTTGAATTAATAAAATTAAGCCTAGAAAAGTGTGAAATCTTATTACAAGACTTTACAACACTTCAAAAGAGGACTTAATAAGTGATGAAAAGGTAATTTTTAGGTGAATTGTAATGAATAGAGTCTAGAAAAGTGTAGAAATGTCTTACAACACCTTCACAAGATGCCATAATTTTAATGTTTAAGACCTAATGTGAATGTTTTGACCACATCACAACATTAAATCAAGACAAAATCAAACCAAAACCCATTAGAAGGACTCAAGTGAGCATAAAAATGTCAACTATACATTTTTTGGCAACATAAGGAAATCCAAAACTGTTGGAATTTCTAGAAGACCTTTTCCAGATGATCAAAATGATAATCCTTTAATTTAAAAAAAATCGTCAAGTCATCCAAATATATTAAAATAATTTGATTAATCTATCCCTTGAAGGCGATATCCATTTCTCACTGAAAGGTTGCACCAGCATTGGAGAGCCCGAAGGGAATTTTTGAGTATGCCAATGTTCCCCACTTGGTAGTGAACATTGTTTTGTGTTGGTCTTCTTCCTTTACATAGACCTGATTATAACCTGAAAAACCATTGAGCAACGAGAACATCTCTGATCCGACCACAATATGCAAAATTTGCTCCATTGAGGGCAAAGGATAGTGATCTTTTAGCAAAGCTTTGTTCAAATCCTTGAAATCCAAATAGAGCCAAATATCACCATTATTTTTCTACACTGGTACAAGATTGGATACCTAGGTGGAATGTTTGATCGGGTATATGATCCTTGATTTAATTAATTTGGTGAGCTCTTGTGCCATCAATGCTTCGACTTTTAGATTGGACAACTTTTGTTTCTGTCAGACAGATTTTGAGCCTTTGACTAAGTCAATAGGATGCTGAATTATGCCTAGATCATATCCTCTAAGACCATCATAGGTCTGAGCTACAACCCCGTCGTATCTAAAACATAGCCCCTTTAGTCTCTCTTTAGCCTTCTGTGGGATGTCTCTTCGGACTTTTAACTTTCTGCCATTTCTGACATCGAGATCTTCACAGTCTTTTGCATCAACAATGAATCTTTGTTTGCTATTCCTTGCATCCTTGTAGTTGAAAATATTTTAAGGGGAAATCAAACATCGCGAGAGCTTATTTCCTTTCAATTGGATCACTTCCCTTCTGTAGGTCTTCTAGTTTCAGACTGTGAATGGTTGGAAACTTTTCCTAATTTCTGTTAAAAAGTGGCAATCTGAACGTCATCCTCAAAAACCTGCCAGTTCTAATCATTGTCAGGAATCGACAATCAGACAATGATCTGCACTACATTTTGTTTCTTCATTGATTAAAAAATTAGCTCAAATTGTGAACCAATCAAAGCCATCCGATCAACGACATTATTCTAGGACCATGGGGATAACCTGTATATTAAAAGCTTCAAAGCACCCAATTAGATCCCATACTTTGTGTCTATGGGATTTCATTCTTGCATTTTTGGTAGCCACCTACCCATGGATTTGGCTTATGACCAACTCCAAATCTATGAATGCTTGTACTCTCTTCACGCCCATCCATTATGTGAGAAACAAACCATGGACCAAGGCCTCATACTCAAAATCATTATTCAAGCATGGGAATTGGAAGCATAAAGCTTTGAGGGTCTCTGACCTAGTTGGGGATACCAATTGAACACCTACTCTAGAACCTACCTTACACTTGGTGCCATCAAAATATAATGCCCATAGACTGTTGTCACCTAGTCCACTAGGCTCTTCTTGTTCTTTCACCAATTTTGGGAAGACCTGGTCATCGTCAAAGATCACATAGGTGCCTAATCTAGTAGCATGGAAGTTCCTGAATGGGCCAGAGTCACTAAACTAGTTGAGGAGGACCTCCTCTTTGGGGGTCCGATCACTTGTGTCCTCCTCATCTTCTAACATTTCTACACAATATGTCTCCATTTTTTAGAAGGAGGTATGCATTGCTTCAAAGCATAGGACCACATTGTCTGCTATATGTTCTGGGTGCAAGGATTCAAACATGATCTTCATCTTTTCCCCATGCTTGGTCCAAAATATTAGATGAGACCAATCGAGCGCTAAATATCTACCAAACTTCACTGTAAATTCCTTGAAAGGCACATCCCAAATACTGGGGGGATGTCTATCACAACTATTTCTTGCGTGACCGTTTCGCTTGGACACGAGAGGAGGGTCAAAGATAAATCCTTGATGCGACCAACGGTTGGAACCTTCTTCCCATATAATTGCATGATCCCTTTCTCAAGAGGCTCATACTTGAGTTTCAAGGTGTCAGCCACTTGTTTAGGCATGATCATAGTACTAGCTCCCGAATCAATCAAGTTATTGTGTAAAATATTATCTCCCACAATAAGTGTTAAAAAGAAAGGTGTGAGATTTGGTTTTCTTACCTCTTTCATGTTAGGAAAATGTGTCTCAACCTTGCAATTATATAATGGTTTATTGTTGATAGGATATATATATACAATGGTAGCAAGGGGGGAGAGTGGAATGAGTGTGAATAATTTTTTGTTAACTCTTTTAGGAAAATTCTAAAATGACCAACATACATTATATAAATGATACATTGTAAATCTAGACCATTAATTATTAGGTTTTAGATCTAATGGTGGATATTTTTTGGTTCGTCTTTCCCTAGAATGTAACCCTATTTTATGAGGGCGTTGTATTATGATTGCAGTAGAGAGAGACAATGATGTATTTTTAGATTCTATTAGCAGTCATGTCGTCTCTTGATCTTTGAGTGGTGATACTCCTATGAGAAGCTTGCTCTACAAGTACATTGTAATGTTTGTGATTTACTGAATAATATATTGGGTGACTTTTGGAGTGTGTGGTTTCTCTCCTAAAAGGGTTTTCCCCATGTACATCACTATGTTGTGGTATGCATGATATTTATGTTTATTTCTATTTAATTTTTTTTAATTGTTAAAGATTTGCAAATTTTAGCATTATTCTCCTCTCAAGATTAGTGTAAGAAGTTGTTCTACTACCTTAGCTTCCTTACAAGTGGTATCATAGCCTGATCACCTTTGGTTTTAGTTGTGGGTTGTTGGGTTTTTCGAACTAATATAGGTTTGAATGGGAGCTTGTGTAGAAGATACTTTGTGATCTTGTTGCAAGAATCTTCAGATGGAAAGTTCATCAGGGAGAATAGAGGTAGATGAATTTTATAGAAATAATTTTGAAATGTGGAAGGTAAAGATGGAGGATTTGTTGATAGATAGAGATCTGTGGGATGTTGTTGATGAGAATGTTTCAAGGCTTGCAGATCCTACTTAGGTTGCTCAATATGATGTTATGGACTGTAAAGCTAAGGGTCTAATTAGATCGTGCTTGGAAGACTCTATTTTAATTAATGTCCATGAAGAGACCTCTACACAAAAACTATGGAAGAAGCTTGGTGAGATGTATCAGGCCAAATCTTTAGTGAAAAATATTTTATTGAGGAAGAAGTTGTATTCCTTGAGAATGGAAAAGGGTGGATGAATCACATACCACCCGAAAGAATTCAATATGCTAGTGGCTTAGTTGGAATTAGTTGGTGTCAAAATGGACGAGGAGGAGAAATGTTAGATCTTGCTTTTTTCTTTTCCTGATTCGTGGGATTCTCTTGTTATGGCTATTGGGAGTACTTCTGTCATTTTGAAGACTGAAGATGTGGTGGGTTCTTTGCTTTATGAAGAGATGGGGAGGAAGGTATCCATCACTGCTAAAGAGGCCCTAAATGTTCATGGAAGACCTAATGAAAAAGGCAAGAAGAATGAGAAGCATGACAAATCCAAGTCTAAGGGGAGATCTAAATCTCCTAGAAATTCCAAAGTTATTTGTTGGAACTACGGTAAGCCTAGACATGTTTGTAAGGAATGCAAAGAAGAAAAAGAAGAAATTTGATTCTAATTTTGAGTCTGAGAAGGAATATGGTGAAGCATTGATTGTAGCTTGAGAAACTTGTACACATAATGATGCATGGTTAATTGATTTAGGTGCATCTTTCCATATGACCTTTAATAGAGATTGGTTTTCTGAATATGAAGAATTTGATGGAGGTATGTACTTGGGTGATGATTCTAATTTAGACATTGTTGGTTGTGGTAAAGTTAACATCAGGTTTCCTGATGGTAGAATAAAAAGGGTTAATGGTGTGTTGCATATCCCTGGATTAGTACAATTTTTTTTATCTATGCGAAAAATAATAGATGCAGGTGTGCAAGTAGTATTTTCTAATGCAGGATGCAAGATGATTAGAGGTGCTTTTGCGATTTCTAGAGGTGTCAGATATGGCACATTGTATAAGCTTGATGCATGCACTGTTGAGTGCAATAGTACTTCTATGAAAAGAAAGTTTGTGGAAGAAGTGAGGGTTTCACCTTCAGCAGATGGTCATGGCTTTTGGGTACCCAAGGGTGCTCTTTCTTCTGAGAAAAAGTTACTTGTAGATAAAACTATGTTATTGCACCAAAGACTTGGCCACATTGGAGAAAAGGGTCTAAGGACCTTGAAAAATAAAAACTTTGTTGAAGGTTTTTTTTAATTGTAATCTTGAATTCAATTTCTGTGAGCATTGCATTTATGGAAAACAAAACCATGTTCAATTTTACTCAAGTTCTCATAAATCTTGTGGTGTATTGGATCTTATTCATTCTGATGTGTTTGGTTATGTAGATGTTCCTTTGATTGGTAAATCCACATATTATGTTTTATTTATTGATGATTATAGTAGGACATGGGTATATTTTCTAAAGATTAAATCTAAAGTTTTCAGTTGATTTAAAGAATTTAAAGCAATGGTTGAGTTGTAGACTGGAAATAAAATAAAATGTTTGAGGATTGATAATGGCGGTGAATTTTTCTCTAATGATTTTGATAGATTATGTAAAGATTATGGTATTCATAGACAAAAGACAACTCTGTATTCTCCACAACAAAATGGAGTTGCAAAAAGAATGAACAAGACAGTGATGGAGAAGGCTAGGAGTATGTTGAGTGGTGTTGGCCTAGAACAAAGGTTTTGGGCTGAAGCTATTGCCACTATCTGTTACATAATTAATAGGTCTCCTACATCAACTCTTGTTGATAAGACGCCTATAGAGGCGTGGTCAGGTTGCAAGCCTTCATTAAGACATCTTAGAGTTTTTTGTTGCAAGGCATATGCACATGTGCCAAAGGAGAAGTGAACAAAGTTGGAGAACAAGGCTATGAAATGTATCTTCATCATATACAATTATGGTGTGAAAGGATACAAGATTTGGGAACTTGTTGTACAAAAGGTAATATATAGTTGAAGTGTTATTTTTAGAGAAACTAAGCCTTCTTCTGTTACATTGCAGCTAGAACAAAGTAAACAGGAAGATCTGATTCAATTTCCTTCTATACCTGAGAAAGTTGAATCGAGGCCCAAGGATAGACAAGAAGTTGAGGAGAGATCATCTAGCTCTAGATATTCAGAAGAGGAGGAAGAACCTCCAACTCAACTTGTCTGTAGGTCTACAAGGAATAGATAACCACCTGAAAGGTATACACCTAATGATTGGAGATGCATTTTTTCTTTGAATACTAACATGGTTGAACCCAAATCTGTAGAAGAGGCATTGGGTATGAATGATGCAGAATCCTGGAAGATTGCTATGGATGAAGAAATGAAATCTTTGAAAAAAATGATATGTGAGATCTTGTACCATTGCCTAAAGGATAGTAACATGTTGGTTGCAAATGGGTGTTCAAGAAAAAGATTGGTTCAAATGGAGGTATTGATAAGTATAAAGCAAGGTTGGTTGCAAAAGGTTACTCTCAAGTTGAGGGTGTTGATTATGGTGAGATATTATCTCTTGTTGCAAAAATGACATCCATTATATTTTTTTCTTTTTATTGCCGCTGCTTATGATTTAGAGGTTGAGCAAATGGATGTGAAAACTGCTTTCCTTCATGGTAAATTGGCGGACAATATTTTTAGGACACAACCAAAGCACTATGAGGTGAAAGGTAAAAGTAAATTGGTTTTCAAATTAAAGAAATATTTGTATGGATTAAAACATATTCCTAGTATGTGGTACCAGAAATTTGATACATATGTGTTGAGTTTGAGATTTGAGCGTTCTAAATTAGATCACTATGTTTATTATAAAACTGATGGTGATCATTTCCTATTTATTGCATTATATGTTGATGATATGTTATTTATTGGCAAAGGGAAAGGTTATGATTTCAAAACTGAAATCTCAACTTGTTGCTAAATTTGAAATGAAAGACCTTGGTGTAGCTAGACACATTCTTGGGATGGAAATTAAAAGAGATAGAGTGAACAAAAAGTTATGGCTTGGACAAAGTAAGTATGCCAATTCAATTTTACAAATATTTAACATACACAATTGTAGACCTTTATGTGTTCCTATTTCAGTTGGATCAAAGTTATCTATTTTAGGTTGTCCAACATCTCCATCAGAGATGCAAGACATGAGAAAAGTGTCATACCGAAGTGCAGTTGGAAGTTTGATGTATGTTATGGTTTGTATTAGACTATACATTGCCCAAGCAGTGGGAGTTCTTTCTAGATATATGTCTAATACCGGTAGAGTTCATTGGGATGTAGTTAAAAGGGTCTTTAGATATTTACGTGGTACTTCAAATTATTCCTTGTGTTATCATAGTAATGTGACTGAAGATGAGATTTCCCTTGATATTCATGGCTATGTTGATTCAAACTAGGCAGGTGATATTGATAGCAGAAGATCCACCAGTGCTTATGTGTTTACTTTATTTGGTGGTGCAATTAGTTGGATGAGTAAGCGACGGGCTATGGTTGCTTTGTCTACCACTGAAGCAGGGTATATGGAAGCTACTTATGCTTGTAAAGAAGTCATTTGGCTTAAGGGACTATGTTCAGATATTGGAATAAGACAAGGTGCGATGACAATTTATTGCGATAGTCAGAGTGCAATATGTCTAGCCAAGATCCTGACATTTCATGCCAAGACCAAGCACATTGATGTACAATATCATTTTATTCAAGATATGGTCGAAGATGGTAGGGTGAAGCTAGTTAAGGCAGAGAATTTGATGAATGTTGTTGATTCTTTAACTAAGCCTATGAGCACAAAAAAGTTCAGATGGTGTTTAAAGACTATGGGTCTTTCGACCCTAACAATTAAGAGACAATGTTTATATTGGAAATATGTGTCTCAATCTCACAGGCTAAAACCTCTGAAAGAGCCAAGTCGGTGTGACATCCATATTGTCTGGCTAACTAGCAGCTTTGGAACCTTGTGAAAATTTATGGTCATTGAGACCTTGTTTCAGTCTTGTCGAATGGACCTATTGTTGTGACATGATGATCATTGTGACAATTTATATCTCACTCTGCTTGGGGAGACTTGTGGTGACTGTGTCATCAGAGTGACTCATATGCTTCGGTATGAAGTCTTGTCGATATGGAAAGTCTCACCGACAAATTTACACTTGGAGTCTTTGCGGTAACACAAAGGCTTCAGAGTGAACTCTTGGCGATGGGTGTTGGTCTCACTGATGTTGTGGGGTGTCTTTGGTATAACTCCTATCGAATGCTGATCTTGGGGTGACTTGAAGATTTTGGTAAGAACTCTCAGCGATATTGGTAAGTCTTGCCGACAATGCAACATGTGTTTTTTATTGGATGTCTTTGGTATGACTCCTAGCGAAAGGTGGTCTCGGGGTAACATGGAGGCTTCGGTATGAAGTCTTAGCGACGAACGAAGTCTCGTCGACAGTGGAACATTGTGGTGTAACTTGATGGCATCGGTATGATCTCTTGGTGAAGAGCGATAGTCTCACCGAATGGAAAGAAGATATTTATGTGACCTTTGAACATCGGTATGATGTCTCATCGAATAATGATGGTCTTTCTGAATAGCGATACATGTGATGGATATCGGTATGATGTCTTGGTGACAAGGGGAAGTCTGAGCGACAACTTTTGAACTCGGTGTAATGTCTTGCCAATGGGGATGACTCTTGGCGATAACTACAGTCAGGTCTTGTGGCATCAGGGAGACACGGTTAGTGTCTCACCAACATGCGACACAGGTTGAACGCCTTTAACCGAGTGATGACTATCCTACGTGGTGTGACTTCAACCAATCAAAGAACCCAAATGGGAATCATTAGAAGTTAGTCTATTGTGGCAGTTCTGTGAGGAAGTTCGATAGACAGAGGCATCATGGATATACTCAAAGATTGAAGATTGTGATTGGTTCGGTAACAGTCAGATGAATAGTTTGATGAGTGATCAGTGTGAATTCAATTTAGAGAGTATTGTAACTTGAATGTTCTATACAAGGTTGATCTAAGATTATGCTTTTGTAAATTGACATCAGAAAGATAAGTCTAATCTCTGTATGTAATTTCATTACTATAATACAAAGGGGCTTTTCTTGGTGTGGTGGGTTTTTCTCTCGTAAGGGTTTTCCCACATAAATATGGTGTTCATTTGTGTATGATTATTTCTTTGTTTATGTCATTGCTTTTAAGTGTATCTTAATTAGACTATAATTGAAAATTTAAAAGCACCCCTACATTCTTCCCTGAGGTTTTGACGTTAGGAGAGTTGTTTTTGCACCTTAGCTTTCCTTACAAGTGGTATCAGAGCTTGGCCAATTGTGTTATCCTTGTGGGTACGTTGGGTTTTTTGAGTAAATTTATGTTCAATGGGAGTCTTGTGGAAGTTTGGTAATTCAAATTACAGGTTAAGATGGCTAGCACTTCAAGAAAGATTGAAATTGATAAATTCAATGGCAACAATTTTGAGTTGTGGAAACTTAAAATGGAAGATCTGTTGGTTGATCGTGATCTTTGGATTGTTGTGTTTGGAATGAAGCCTACAGGAATGAAGCAAGAGGATTTGGACCTTGCAAATAGAAAATCAAAGGGGCTAATAAGGCTCTGTTTAGCAAACTCTATTCTTCTGAATGTTCATGAAGAAAAGATTGGCAGCTATTTATCAAGGCAAGTCCTTGGTGAATAAATTGTTCTTGAGGAAGAAGTTGTACTCTTTGAGAATGCAGGAAGGAGGGTCTGTTGCTGATCATTTGAACGCATTCAACATGTTGATTGCACAGTTAACATATGTGGGTGTGAAGATTGATGAAGAGGATCGTTGTATGCTGTTATTATATTCTTTGCCAGATACTTGGGATCACTTGGTGATGGCTATTGGGAGTACGACATCCACTTTTAAGATGGAAGATGTTGTTGCTTCTTTGTTATCAAAAGAGATGAGAAGGAAATCTTCTGAGATGGTGAAGGAGGCTCTTGCTATTAGAGGAAAATTGAAAGAAAAAGGTAAGAAGAAGGACAAGAAGTCTAAATCCAAATCAGAGGGGAGATCAAAGTCTCCTGGCAAGAAGTCCAAGGTGAAGTGTTGGAATTGTGGGCAACCTGGTCATGTCTGAAAGGATTGTAAAGAGGAGAAAAAGAAGAAGAAGAAGAAGAAGTATTCTTTTGACAATGATTCTTCTCAGAGTGATGTAGACGCCTTCATTGCAACCTCGGCTACACATGCATCAAATGATGTATGGCTAATTGATTCTGGAACATCTTTCCACATGACATCTCATAGAGACTGGTTCACGAAGTATGAAAAATACGATGATGGAAAGGTGTATTTGGAAAGTGATTCATCTTTGGAAATTGTTGGCCATGGAAGAATTAGAATTCAATTCCCTGATGGAAGAGTGAAGGGAATCAATGATGTAATGCATATACCAGGTTTGGCTCGAAATCTACTTTCTGTTAGCATGCAAAATGATAGTGGAGTGCAAGTCATGTTCTCTAGAAATGGCTGCAAGATGACTAGAGGCTCGATGGTGCTAGCAAAGGGTGCTCGTATTGGTACCTTGTATAAGTTGGATGCACATGTTGTTCAATGCAATAGTGTCTCTGCAAAGTCACAAAAGGCTACTCATGGAAGAAAAGAGGAAAAAGTTCATGATAGTGTAAAATCTATGGAAGTTAAACTTCCAGCAGAAAAGACTATGCTATGGCATCATAGGCTAGGCCACATTGGAGAGAAAGTTTTAAAAACCTTGAAGAATAAAAACCTGGTTGAGGGGCTTGAAGATTGTAACCTCGAATTCGAGTTTTGTGAACATTGTATATATGGTAAACATCACCGTGTTTCATTTTATTCCAGTCCTCACAAATCTTTTGGTTTGCTTGATTATATACATTCTAATGTTTTTGGTCTAGTGAATGTTCCTTCTTTGTCTAAGTCAAGGTACTATGTATCATTCATTGATGATTATTTGAGAACATTTGTTTATTTTTTGAAAAGTAAATCAAAAGTGTTCAGTCAGTTTAAGGAATTTAAGAACCTTGTAAAAAATTAGACTGGAAGAAAAATAAAATGTTTAAGGATTGATAATGGTCGTGAATTTTGTTCGATGATTTCGAGAGGTACTGTAAAGATCATGGGATTAAAAGACATAAAACTACACCTTACACTCCGCAATAAAATGGAGTTGCAGAAAGGTTCAATGGGACAGTGATGGAAAGAGCACGAAGTATGTTGAGCAGTGCTGGCTTGGAGGAGAAGTTCTAGGCTGAGGCAGTTGCTATAGCATGTTACTTGATAAACCATTCTCCTAATTCTACTCTTGTTGAGAAAACACCTTTGGAAGCATGGTCTGGTAAGAAGCCCTCTCTGAGACATATTCGTGTTTTTGGCTGTGAGGCATATGCATATGTGCCGAATGAGAAAAGATCTAAATTGGAGAACAAGGTTGTTAAATGTATTTTTATTGGCTATAGTGCTAGCATAAAAGGATACAAGCTTTGGAATCCTAATATGGATAAGGTTCTATACAATAAAAGTGTAATCTTTTGTGAGCTGAAGCCTTCTACCTTGGATCTGCAATCAGAGACAAAATTAGAAAACAAAAAGGATGTAGTTGAAATTCCTCCGACACCAAATAAAGAGGAATTGAAAATTCAAAATGTACCTGAAACTAAGGAGAGTTCAAGTAGTTCTAAGAGTTCTAATGAAGAAGAACAACCTCAACCTCAGCAAGTGAGGAGGTCAACTCGTGAAAGAAAGCAACCTAATAGGTATGGGTTTTCTTTGATAGATTCTACTTGTGCCTATGCTTTAATTTCTAGCACCGATGAGCCTAGACTGTGAAAGAGGCATTTAGAATGTTTGATTCAAACTCTTGGTTGGAAGCCATGAATGAAGAAATGACATCATTAGAAAAGAATGATACTTGGAGTTTGGTGCCCTTGCCTAAGGCAGAAAAGTTGTGGGCTGCAAATGGGTATTTAAAAAGAAAATAGGTCTAGATGGTAGTGTGGAAAAATATAAGGCAGGTTGGTTGAAGGGTTATTCCCAGGTAGAGGGAATTGATTATGGAGATTTTTTTTCTCCTATAGCTAAGCTGATTTCCATTAGATTTCTTTTGTCACTTGCAATAGTGTATGACTTAGAGATCGAACAGATGGATGTGAAGACAACATTTCTTCATGGTGATCTTGAAGAAGAGATTTATATGTCCCAGCCTAAGCACTTTGTGGAAAAAGGTAAAGAAAGATTGGTTTGCAAGTTGAATAAATCTCTTTATGGGTTAAAGCACTCTCCTAGAATGTGGTACTGGAAGTTTGACACTTTTGTTTTGTCATTGGGATTTGTAAGATCAAAATTTGATCATTGTGTGTATTACAAAGCTGAAAGTGATCAAGTTCTTATTATTGCTCTCTATGTTGATGATATGATGTTCATAGGCAATAGTAAGTTAATGATTTCTGATCTTAAGTCTCAGTTGTTTGCAAAGTTCGAAATGAAAGATCTTGGTGCAAAAAGGTATATTCTGGGAATGGAAATCACTAGGGACAGGAAGAATAGAAAACTTTGGCTCAGTCAGAGTAAGTATGTTAAGACTGTTCTAGAGAGATTTTGTATGAATGATTGCAAGCAGCTAGTTGTCCCAATTTTACAAGGAATGAAGCTATCTGTTGAAGATTGTCCAAAATCTCCTACTGAGATGGAGGACATGACCAGTGTACCTTATGCTAGTGCGGTTGGCATTCTAATGTATGCAATGGTCTGTACAAGGCCAGACATTTCCCAAGCAGTGGGAGAACTTAGTCGGTTTATGGCCAATCCTGGAAGAACACATTGG
The DNA here is from genome assembly GCA_007258455.2 of Sequoia sempervirens. Lineage (NCBI taxonomy): Eukaryota > Viridiplantae > Streptophyta > Pinopsida > Cupressales > Cupressaceae > Sequoia > Sequoia sempervirens. Next base: position 41,510,650 of record VDFB02353493.1, read on the forward strand.
GATGCTATGAAAAGAGTATTCAAATATTTGAAGGGCACTTCAGAATATTCTTTGTGTTACCCTGGGAACTTGGTTGAATCACAGAGGACTCTCAACATTCGAGGCTATGTGGATTCTGATTGGGCAGGGGAAATTGACAGCAGAAGATCCACCAGTGGATATACTTTCATGTTGAATGGTGGTGTAGTTAGTTGGATGAGTAAGCGGCAGGTTGTAGTTGCTTTGTCCACTACAAAGGTAGAATACATGGCAGCAACACATGCCTGTAAAGAAGCAATCTGGTTAAAATGTTTGTGTTCTAACATTGGTTTTGATGTAGGACAAATAACAATTTACTGTGGTAGTCAGAGTGCTATTTTTTTGGCAAAGAATCCTACTTTCCATGCCAGGACGAAACATATAGATGTATAGTATCATTTTGTACGAGATATGGTGGAGGATGGAAAGGTCTCTATAGAAAAAGTGGATACTCTGGAGAATGTTGCAGATGCATTGACGAAGCCAGTGAGAACAAACAAGTTCAGGTGGTGTGCCAGTTTGATGGGCCTTAGTGCCCATGAATGTCAGTAGTTTTGTTATGCTCTAGAGGTGCCTGTGTGATCTTCGTCAAGTGGGAGATTTTTGGAAATATGTGTCTCTATCTCACAGGCTGAAACCTCTGAAAGAGCCAAGTTGGTGTGACATCCATATTGTCTAGCTGACTAGCAGCTTTGGAACCTTGTGAAAAGTTCTGGTCGTTGAGACCTTGTTTTAGTCTTGTTCAATGGACCTATCACTGTGACATGATGATCGTTGTGACAATTTCTCACTCTGCTCGGGGAGGCTTGTGGCGACTGTGTCATCGGAGTGACTCATATGCTTTGGTATGAAGTCTTGTCGATATGGAAAGTCTCACCGACAACTTTACACTTGGAGTCTTTGCAGTAACACAAAGGCTTTAGTGTGAACTCTTGGTGATGGGTGTTGGTCTCACCAATGTTGTGGGGTGTCTTCGGTATAACTCTTGTCAAATGTTGATCTCAGGGTGACTTGAATATTTTGATAAGAACTCTCAGCGATAGCGGTAAGTCTTGTCGACAATGCAACATGTGTTTTTTATCGGATGCCTTTGGTATGACTCCTGGTGAAAGGTGGTCTCGAGGTAACATGGAGGCTTTGGTATGAAGTCTTAGCGATGAATGAAGTCTCACCGATAGTGGAACATTGCGGTGTAACTTGAAGGCATCGGTATGATCTCTTGGCGAAGAGCGATAGTCTCACTAAAGGAAAAGAAGATATCTATGTGACCTTTGAACATCGGTATGATGTCTCATAGAATAACAATGGTCTTGCTAAATAGCGATACATGTGATGGATATTGGTATGATGTCTTGGCAACAAGGGGAAGTCTGAGTGACAACTTTTGAACTTGGTGTAATGTCTTGCCGATGGGGACAAATCTTGGCAATAACTACAGTTAGGTCTCGTGGCATCGGGGAGACATGGTTAATGTCTCACCGACATGCGACACAGGTTGAACGCCTTTGACCGAGTGATGACTATCCTACGTGGTGTGACTTTGACCAATCAGATAAGCCGAATGGGAACCATTGGAAGTTAGTTTGTTGTGGCAGTTCTATGAGGAAGTTCGACAGACAGAGGTGTCATGGATATACTCAGAGATTGAAGATTGTGATCGGTTCGGTAATAGTTGGATGAATAGTTTGATGAGTGATCAGTGTGAATTCAATTTAGAGAGTATTGTAACTTGAATGTTCTATACAAAGTTGATCTAAGATTATGCTTATAAATTGACATCAAAAAGATAAGTCTGGTCTCTGTATGTAATTTCATTACTGTAATACAAAGGGGCTTTTCTTGGTGTGGTGGGTTTTCCTCTCGTAAGGGTTTTCCCATGTAAATCTAGTGTTCATCTATGTATGATTATTTCTTTGTTTTTGTTATTTCTTTCAAGTGTATCTTAATTAGACTGTAATTGAAAATTTAAAAGCACCTCTGCATTCTTCCCTAAGGTTTTGATGTTAGGAGAGTTGTTTCTGCACCTTAGCTTTCCTTACAGTTTACTCTGTCTCATTGCTCTTGCAAGGTGTTCAATAAGTGGGAGATTTGTTGGGAAAATGTGTCTCAACCTTGTAATTATATAACGGGTTATTGTTGATAGGATATATATATATATTTCCTAGTTACACCAATAGGTGTAATATACAATGGCAGCAAGGGGGGGGAGTGGGATGCGTGTGAACAATTTTTTGATAACTTTTTTAGGAAATTTCTAAAATGGAAGAAATACATTATATAAATGATACATTGTAAATCTAGAATGTTAATTATTAGGATTTAGATCTAATGATGGATATTTTTTTTCCTTGTCTTGCCCTAGAATGTAACCCTATTTTATGAAGGTATATACAATATGGTTGTGGTAGAGAGAGATGGTGATGCATTCTGAGATTTTGTTAGTAGTCGTGTTGTCTCTTGATCTCTGAGTGGTGATACTCCTGTGAGAAGCTTGGTCTGCAAGTATATTGTAATCTTTGTGATTTACTGAATAATATATTGGGCAGCTTCTAGAGTGTGGGGTTTTTCTCCTGAAAGGGTTTCCCCACGTAAATAACTATGTCGTGATATGCATGATATTTATGTTTATTTCTATTTAAGTTTCTGTAACTTTTAAATATCTATAAATTTTTTGCATTATTCTCCTCTGAATATTAGTTTTAGGAAGTTGTTCCACTACCTAAGCTTCCTTACATTTCACATTTGCATTGTCTGTGACATTTACATATGTCACAGATCCTGAATATTGGGGGTTCGATGCAGGATCTTTTCTTTAACTTGATCACATGGTGGAATCGACTTCGTCCCTTTAATGCTTCTTGAAGCAACATTTTTTGTTCTAGAATCAATATAACATCCCATAGAGATACATTAGTGGTCGCCTTCTTCAACTGTTCAACCACGTTGAGTGTTTCAATTGGTAGGACCTTGGGTTTACATGGTGGTATCTCATTCATCTTTGGGAGAGGTCGATCTGATGTGGGTGGGCACAATTTTTTTCTATCTCTTTCTCTAGCAACAATAGATATTGTAACTGTTGAGTGGGTCGGGCCTGCACAACTTGCTTTTCTTGTGGTTGTTGTTTGCATGACTATGGATGTTGTGGATCTTGTTGCACGTATTCTCTACTGAGCTTTCTTTTGGACCTTGTATTTCCTAGTTTGATTTTACTTGTGTGGAACTGGTCATCAAAGCATCATTTTCAAACATTGCATCTTCTTCTTCCATCCAAGAGAAGAGCGCTTGGTCTGGTGTGATGTCCAGTTCTTGTTCTAAGGACATTCCTTGTGTTTGCTCTCTAAAGTGGACATTCTCCATTTTGGGACGCTGATACTCTTCTATGTTTGAGAACACACCCCGAATCCTTTGCTCCACTATCTTCTACTGCAGATTTCCCCTTGGACAATTCTGGGGCATATGGCTATCATTACACAGGAAGCACCATAAGTTCTCTTCCTTCACCAGGTTCTGACCTGGGACTAAATATTTGCTTGGACTATTCCTGATAGTCTGAAGTGGCATTGTAACTGGGACTATCTAGTTTGTGGGCGTTGGTTGGTGACTTCCTCCTTTCGAGGCTCCTTGATACACACTCTATTGATATGATGGCCTTCCTCCTTGATAGGTATACTTGGGAGGCTTCAGAGGTGTTTCTTGTTGTCATCGGGTGAGGACTAGCTCATTTGCAAAGGATCACATGAGATTCTTCATATCATTGACATCCACTACTAATGAGGAGGATCCCAATGTGCTTGGTTTTTCCCCAAGGTATACGTACATGGATGGTGGTACAGCTGATGTGGTTGCTTGTGGAAAGGAGGCACTCAAAATTTCTTCTTCTTGAGCGCCTCTAGAGATTTCTATGAACATGGGCATCAGTGGACATGGTGGAAGCTTCCTGGCATCGATCAGAATATTTTCTTTATGCACAACCATATCATATGCATCAATAAAAATATCTCCTCCCATAGACTATATCATGACTGCGATATCCATATTGAAAGCCTTTAGATAAAACATAAACACCATAGCGGTTGGAGGCCTGGCAGTCACAAGAATCCTTTGCTAGGTTATGTGAAACCTGGTGTTGAAGTCGCTCATGGCTTCTTGTGGGGGCCTTTTGATGGTGATTAATTGTTGCAGCAAAGAGGAGTGATCTCCCTTTTCTGAGAAGTGCTCAAACAACTTCTCTCTAAGTTGGTCCCAAGAGCAGATAGAACCAAAAGCCAAAGACTTATACCAGTCCTGGGCTTTTCCTTTGAAAGACGTAGCTAGCAAGCTAAGAGCAACATTCTCTTCAATGATGGTATGTACTCTACATACCTCTATTATATCTTGGAGATGCTTGGAGGGGGTCTTGAAATCCTCCCTAAAAGATTTTGGGATAACTGTGAGAGCATTGGTGGGTATGGCAAGCCATACGTCCAGGGGCGTAGGTGGTTGCAGCATACTACCGCTATCCTAGGTTACAAAATTTATAGGAATGGGGGCACCTAAATGAGCCATTTTAAACAAATTCCTATGGATAGGGTACATGTATTCTGATTTGGAAAGTTCAGCCTCCTGGTGGAGCAGATAAGGCCCTCGATTATGGGCTAACACTTCTTACCCTGTTACTTCCTATAGATGATACGAAACATGTAAGTCTTCTTCTCCTTGATACTGAGGCAGGTAACTGGGAGTACTAGAAATGGCCTCTTGAAGATGCTCTTGTTTGGATTCTAGGTATGAATTTTCCAGCCTCTTTTCTTGGTCTTATTTAAGAAATATTTCTAACTTCTAATCAAACGTTCGAAAAAATTCTATCCCACCAGGTGTGCCAGAAAAAGAACTATTGATCATCAAAGCTTACGCTTCTCCGATAACCTTATGGGAAATTTAGCCTCACTGAATGACCTTCGGGATTTTTATAGAAAGTCGACTATTCTTTGTGTTTTGGGGAAAAGGTAGAAAGAAATGTGAATAAAACATAAAAATGGCGATGTGCCAAAGCTTTTACAACATTTCTAACCTTAACAATTCCTTATAACTGATATGATAGACACAGAATGTCGCAAACCCTTCTGTTGGAAAGAGAATGAGCAACAAAGGCTAGATAAAGCACAATGCAGTATTTTAAATCTCCCAGTGGGAAGCACCCATTAAGGTCCAATCAGACATAAGAAAACTCTAAAGATTAACAAAAATATCCAGAAACTTACAGATCTCTTCTTCCTTCACAACATAATATGAAAAATGGCAAACTCTTTACAAAAAATGGAAAATTTCAATAGACATAATTTCCAATTTCTAAAAGCTAGCATTCAACATAGAAGCTTAACAACATGCAAATTAGTATTTGAACTATCAAAGAAAACTTAACACAATTTTTTTAACATGAACAAAATTATAAAAAAAATAAAAAAAATTAACAAAGGCCATAGCATGCACAATTTCAAAGATTTCTCCCAAATAGATCAAATTTCTAAATATATGAATTGGAAAAAAAAGGTCAGATGCCAATTTGATGATAGTTTAAATTAAATATAACATTTCAAAGAGAATAATAGTATTCTATAAAAAACCTTCTACTGCTAAGAAAATAGAAACTCCCTAATAGATCTATATCCTTCGAAAAAGATTTTTGAAGCAATTTTACTACCATTTTGACTTATGCTGCCAACCCCTATTTATAACCAAAAGAAGAGAACACACCACCACAAACATTCCAAAAGAAAAAATGGTTAGATGCCCAATCCTGATAGCTCACAATCCAATCTTAGGTCTTGATTAGATCACAACAATCTTCGCTCATTAAGTCCCAACTACTTCATTAATGGATTTTAGATATTTTAGCAAAGATAGTTGTCAAAAAATAATCAGATTTTAACATAGCTTGACAAAAATCTGATTGTTCAACCATAGAGGTTGATAATATCGAGTTGAAGGTTCCACCCTAAAATTAAGACGCCCACTATGTTCCCAAAAAAGACCGCTTGAAGAGATCACTCCGCAAAAAATACAAACTACTCGATGCCAATAGATGACGTGTTGAGCAAGCGGGCAATCTCAGATTTGTGAGAGTAGCTTTGAAGAAAATCCCCGCCAAGTTGACATGTACTCCAAATCTCGCCTGAAAGGAAAAACAATATGTAAATAAAGCCACACAACCACCACATGGTGCATTATGTGCCTTTATGCAGGAACAAATTTTGTCCTTTGGGTGTGGATTCATCCTGAAGCGGAAAAGAGTAAGGGCTGAAAAAACCAAAGAAAATATTAAAGAAAAAATTGCTTTACAATACCCAAAGATAAATAAATCAAGAGTAGCCCGAAAATTCCTACTCAACCCTTATTAGCAACAAATAAAATCAACAAAATTCTAAAACAAATAAAAAATATTAAAGAAAATATATTTTTTAATGGTGAAAACCACTTCTTGTGGCACCTCGAGCAAGTACCATGATGAAAACCAATTAGTGGGAATCATGTGTAATTTAAATAGCTATGTGAACCTTATTGGGGGAAAGTTTTCTTATCCATTTCACAATACGTATCCATCATATCATGCAATTCCATCATACCCATCCACCATATCCATTAAGTCATGCCTCATCCAAATTACCTACCTACCTTGAACTTAACAAAGATTGGGAGAACACACTTAATGCATACTTTTGAAAATTCTTGGCATAGCCATCCTTTGGCCACCCACCATCTACCAACACATAATTGCCTATACAAAGTACTACTCAACCCTTATCTTCCAAATCAAAACATGTTAATCCAATGTGATGTAGTTGTTGTAAATATCCTCTTAAATACCTCCATCAATCCATATCCTCTTCATCCCATCCAATCCACCAACCAATCCATCCACACCACCATAAATTTATCTCTAGGCTTGGCTTATCCCTTGCTATTGGTTCCACCATCAATATGACAAATTAAAAAAACACTTATCCTAATATATTTAAAATCTATAAGCATAATCCCCAAAACACTTTATCCATGTTGAAGCCCTTAAATCCAAGCATACCCTACCCATAATCTCACATCCATCCAAAACATCCATTAATTTTGTTCCTTATCTTTCTACAAGTTGTGTTTAATCTAAAATCAATCCAATCAATCATCATTGGGATATGTATTTCCTAATCCTTGCATTTTTTTCGGGATGCATCTTTCCCACATCAACAATGTTGTCATCATCATCATCAAGAAAATCTACAACTCATAGCTTGAATAGGGGAAAAATATAATCTAGTTCTTATCACTAATCCTTAGATCATCACCAACCAATCCATCCCTCCATCCCATCTTCCCACACAACCTTGGCTTCAACATGTCATTGGATACCAACTTTTGTTTTTTGCGTGTTTTTGATTGCTTGTTTATATGGGTTTGTGTTTGTTTATTTCCTATAATCTTATTGCTCCATTGATCACATCGTCATATTTTCCTTCATCCTTCATATGATGGTGTGCCAATGAAAATGTGTCTTTTGGATCAATTTCCTATTCACAACTTCTTTGTTTGTGTGTCAATCCATATGCACATAGTGTTGTGATTTCTAAGATCATAAAGAAAAAACCAAAAACTTCCACAAAAACACTTGCACACAATAAGCCTAATTTGCATTATCAAAGAGTTGATTCAATAGTTGATTAGAATATACAATGTAGCCATTCTTATATAAGAAAGGTGGTGAAGGTAGGCAAGTTAGAAACAATGACTAACCACCCCACAAGTGATGGAACACTTGTTAACTCACATTACAAGTGTTTTGTGAGTGTCAAGTGACCATGCAAGAGGTGTCTCTCACAAAGTGAAGACACTTGTCTCAACCTCATGAGGTGATACTGGAAGAGCCTATTAATGACATCCATCTTAAGAAGTTTTATGCATGACCCTCGAGATATCCTATTAGTTTGTACATACTAGTTTCATCATTGTTGCATTCCATCTCATTTTCCCCTTTGCATTTAATCATTTGCATGTTCCTTTCATTGTCCGATGTGGCTTGGTTGGTCATATCTATCATTTCATTTTATCTATCATTTTCATGTCTTTTATCCATGTCAGTTTTCCTTTTCCTAGTTAGGGGAACCTTGTGCCTTGACCTTGGTTTTGGGTTGGATTCTTGTATCTTTAGATCATATGCAATTTTTAAAAAAATGAGCTTTAACGAAAGCCATGAACAAAATGAATTTCAACCGTTGAGCTAGATTTTTGGCTTGCATATCTTATTGCCTATTTTTTTGATATAACTATCAAAAAAAAATCATGTCGTAATGGACTTATCTTTCCTATGATGGGCATTATCAAAACAAATCTAAGGTCCTAATGGATACATCCTCTCTACAATGGACCTTATCTATCAAAACTGAGCTTATCTCTTTAGCAAGAGATTTGTTGGTTGTTAATTTTTGTTTCTCAATGTTTTTTTCTTTTTCTTTCTTGGTTTTATCTTTTCTTTCCCATCTGCTTGATGAAAGCTTATCCTAATGCACTTAGAGCAGCTTGGGTCATAGCATGAGTGTCCTCTTTGGAATGTTTGACTTTCTTTTGTCTCTTATTTGCTCAATGAAGGCCTCTATCTTAATGTTCTTAGAGCAGCTTGGGTTTAGTCATGGTTTTCTTTCTTTTTATGTTTGCATGTGTCTTGTGTGTGCGCAAGTTGGGTAAAATGACAAGCATTATCCACTTGTTAAGGTTCCTCTTCAAAGTAATGTGTCTTGGTTTTTTTTGGTTGCTTTACATCTTTGCATATTGCCTTTTGTTGCATCTTCTCTTTATAGATTTCATTTTGATATTTGATCCTTGGTGGAGATTGATTTCATTGCATTCACAAGTGTTAACATGTGCATCATAATCATATATCATAAATTATAACATTCATCATCATAAGTAATTCTTCTTTTCATGAGATTTACTCGAGACTTGTTTTCTAGTCAATCTCTCGAGGGGGCATCATATCCTCCATCCCATAGTCTACTAGGGTATATCATCAATCTTTTTCTTTGAAACAACATTATAAAACACATTGTCTCATAGAGGGGCAAAATGTAGACACCTAAAAATGGCTAATGCATTTTCATCTTGTTATTTCATCATTATCCTTGGGTAAAAGTACAAAGTTGTGTCACATTTTTTAAAGGAAGCATCCAACATTGATCCAACTTTTAAACTCAAATCACTAAAAAATGGTATGTCTTTTAAATTTTGAAATGATGTAAACGAACAAATTGTGTAATTTTTAGTATATTTTTATGTTTATATTTTTATTTTATTTTTAAAAATTTTAAATAGTTTTTAATAAATTAACACTATAATTTAGTTGTTGATAAATTGCTAAAAAATGAATTTACATGAGACACCAATCTTTTTATAGTAAATTTTATTAATTGTTTTCAAAACTTTTGTGTTTGTTTATAACTTGAAACTTTAATACATGGATTTTTTTTTTGCAATTTTGATAAATATATATTAAAATGTGTTGCATTAAAACAACAACTATTTTCATTTGATGTGAAATTTCATATTAAATATTTTTCTAAAATAGAAAAAACATATACATATAGATTCTTTTCTCTAGCATCATATTTTTTTCAATTTTTAAAGTAAGTTTTACTATTTTTTCTTGACATAGTAATCAATTTAATAATAACCTACTTTTAGTAAAAATAAATATAAAATATTAATAATAATTAACTATTAAAATAATATATTTGAAAACTATATTAATGGATCTAAAAAGATATATTATATTTTAAAAAAAATGTTATTTACATGAGTAAGAGTTTTTCAAATAATTTTATTTTTTGGATAAATTGGCCTCAAAGTGGTGCTACATATGTATTTAGCCAACAATTTTACTTGGAAAAATTATGGAAATATCTAACTTAGCTAGAATGAATCTTAATAGACGACCAAAATTGATTTTTAGTTAGAAATACTTAAATTCACTTGTGTTAATAAGTTGGGCTAAAGTGTGACACAACTTTGTATTTTTACCCTTTTATCATTTCTTTTATCTATATTAATTAAATATTTTTTAATTATTCAATTAAGCTAACATTTTCCTCTTTTCATCCATAATAATTATTTAATTAACTTAGCACGCATTGGTAGTAGAGTTGGCTTGGGTAGTGGGTTTGTTCCCCATTGGTCTCAGGTTCGACTCTGCTCCTGGGTTTAAGGGGCGGGACTTCTTGCGGGCGGGGGATCTCACCCACAGGGGACTAGTCTCGCCCTAGGTACCCAAGATATGGGACACCCCTATTGTATAATTTTTTTTTATTTAATTATCTTAATTTTTTTATCATATCTATATTAATTAAAATAATTTTTAATTATTTAATTAATTCATCTTTTATCATTTTCCCTCCAAGCCAATTCAAATTATCTTTGGTCCTCTATAATTAAATAATTTTTAAATTTATTTAATTAGCTAACACTCTTTTTTTAAATAAATTTAAAAAATAATTTATTTAAATTAAATATTTTCCTTAAGTAAATATTTTTCAAACAATTATTTAATTAGATAACACTCCTCTTTTAAATAAATTAACAATAATTTATTTAAATTAAATATTTTCTTCTAAAATAAATAAATATTAATTAATTTATTTCTCTAAGCTATCATTTGAATTAAATTTATTTATTTAATTCCATTTTTCTTCATAATTCAAACATTTGGGTCTTACCCTATCTTGAATTTTCCTATCCATTGATCTTGCAAATCAATCTTCACTATTTATCAAATGTTAAGTGAAACATATAAATAAGAAACTTTCATTTCATTCATATCTCCTAGCACTCTTGTTATAAAAAAATAACTCTAGCACTTGGATATCTAAGACATACAAGCATCTTCAAGCATTATCATTGTCATTTATCAAGCATAGGTATCATTTATCTTTGAGCATTTATCATTACATCATATCATTATTGTTCTTTCTTTATTTTTTACTTTGAAGAGCAACCAACAATGGAGCAAATCAAGATCTTAATTATGATGACTTTCTTTTTAATCTAAATTTTATATTTTGAGCCAAGATCTTGAACTTCATTGCGTGATTGTGAAGGTGTGAAGTATGTATTGTTGATATTTGTGGTCCACATTTTCATCATCGATATTTGGGCATGCCTGGTGGGACCCACATCCCTTATTTTAACAAGAAAATTTTGGAATAATTTGTTTTCTAAAGTTTATAGGTTAGATCAATGCTTTTGTTTGTTGTTGTCACCCATTTGTGTAGCCTTGTGGTGTATTTGTTCAATATCGTGGTACATTTTTCAAATCTTGTGGTGCATTTGTCTAATCCTGTGGCGCATTTGTTGTGGTTCATTTGTCAGATCTTGCGGTGCATTTTTCAGATCATGTGGTGCGTTTGTTAGATCTTGTGGTGTATTCGTCAAATCCTATGGTGTGTTTGTTAGATTCTATAGTGCATTTATTAAATCCTATGGCACATATGTCAAATCTTGTGGCACATTTGTTCAATGGAATGATGCATTTGATTTACTAACATTTTTACAAACAGGTTGTTTTACAAAATTGGGCCTAACTTTTGCATAACATATCAGATTTTCAAAATTTAAAAGGCGTTAAAAATCTGGTTTAGATATCTTTGTTGTGGATCAAATGATTTTTGTAGATATTGCACCAAAAATTAGGTATATTCATTCAAAGTCACCCTTTCTTTTTTGTTAAATTTTAAATGTTCATAACCTCTTCATACCAAAGTGTTTTTCAAGCGATTTGTTTAAGATCTATCAAAAAATCAAAAGAAATCCATTGGTACTATCATTGTTTGTCTTAGAATATATTTTTTTGACATATTTTCACACATTTAAAATTAAGGTTTAAAATTCACTATTCACCTTTAGATTTGAAACCTAAAACAAACCATTTTATTTTAATCCCCAAGATCTACAACAATCCATAGATTCCAAAATCAAAATCACATCAAAACATCCTAAGATCCAAGTGTGTAACTTACACTTTATTGCATCTAGCCATTCAATTCACCATAGACTCAATAGCACACTTAGTCGAACTTTAGAGGGGAAATTCAATGCTTGTAAGGCCCAATTTCCACGATTCCCATACCTCATGCAGTATAGAAAATTGTTTTCAATCAAATTTTCCACAAACATAAAATCTTCCTCGAATTCACGCTCATGGTGCCTACAAAGACATAAACTCAATTGAATTTTGATGCCAATTAAATGGCTATAAGGTCAACCATACTGCAATAAGTCATTTCTTTATTGGTTTCCACAAACAGTATGGGCATTGCATGTTTTCCATTAACTCTCCCAACTATCATCTCCTTGAGCAACAACACAACACCCAAGTCATGCCCACTTTTGCAAACACTTGTCTACTACTTATGAAGACACCAGATCTTATTGAAGACACCAGATCAATATACAAAAATTAACAAATTTGTGCTCACCTCCATGATGAACAATATTTGTATACTACTTATGAAGACACCAGATCTTATTGAATTATTCTAGGAATAATTTTTGACCAAGGCAACAAACTGCGTATAAAACCTAAGGCATGGAACAAATTGCATGAGCATATAACATGATGCTTTACAAAGGAACTTTCAAAGCCACAACAAAAATTTCTTGGATTAGTTGTCAACAAACCCAAGACGGAAAAATAAGGTAGCTTCCCTACAAACCAATCAATATGAGGAAGATTGTGAGGCACAAAAAACAACCTTGAAGGAACTAGGCAAAGAAGTGGTGAACAGAGAAGCATACATGAAAGTTTTGAGAGCAAAAGAAAAAAAGAATATGTGATAACAAGGCATGAAGAGCTGATTTTTTTGGAAAATGCAATCTTCAGTGATTTTAGAGAGAGTTGTAGGAAAGTAAGAAACAAATAGAGAGCAATATTTCTATGACTATGGCTTGAGCAGAAGAATAAAAAGGCAATAATATTATTTGTGATTAAATGATGGTTGGAGTGTGTTTTTGATTTGATAATTTTTTTTTTTAAATGTGAGTTATTGATTTTTTATTTTGTATTAAATGAAAAGCAATCTATTGAAAAGAACTTAAGTTTTTCAAGATTACCATTCACATAATATATTGAGATGAATCAACAATTCTTAAACTATTTAGATTATCCTTTTACAATTGTTTATAATTGGGAATTGCAAATGGAAATATAAGACATTCAATTACAATTTGAAATATCTAAATATAAAGAATTGGTGAAATTATATCTTAGCACAATAAAAATTACAAGATGATTAGCCGATAGGCTATACATTGTGTGAGCTTTCAGCTGAAACAAGTCTCACACCTGAAAACTCCCTCTCGAGAAACAAGTTATCACTCACAGTTTGCCAAAGTTTATTCGTTGGAAAACTTTAATTTGGCTTCTTTCCCATAAACATGGCTGCAAAAATCTTGTCTCAGCTCTTAAACCCTGATATTTTGCACCTACTTTTCATTTATTATTGAATATATTGAAGTATTAGCTATACAAATATTGCTTTTGGCTCGTCTCGTTTGAAAAAACAACTTCTTTGGTAGGGTTTCGTAATGTTTTTCTTGCTAACTCTGCCCATTTTTTTTCATCAGCATTGTTGAAGCACAATCTTGAGGTCAATCTCTTGCTCTGGTTAGAATGAGTTTTCTCAGGGTTCTGTATATGGCCGAATCATTTTTTTTGGTTGTTTTATTTCATTCTAAAACATTTTTTTTGTTGGTGCCCTTGATTATGTATTTTATGGCAGCCATAGAGGGAGTCACAGGAGGCACCAGTGAAATATTGTTGATCGCCCACTTTGTGTATATGTTGATCTTGTTCTGAGCATTGAGAAGGATCAACCGAGTGTGCATGTCACGTGTGCGATTGAAGGAGGGGAAGCTCTTCATGTCCTTTGAGAGTTATGAATTTCTTAGCCAAAGCTTTGTTGTAGGCATAGTCGTTCCACATGGAGCTTGTGGGGGATGGCGTGGTGAGGAGTTTGGTTGACGGTTAAGGATGACCAGTCCAGTGGGCATCTTCGACTACATGCCTATCATGTTCACACATGCCCAATAGTTTTGAGAAGGAACAAAATAAGACTCACTAGAGTACATGTCTAGGTTGTCTACTTTCGCTAGCTATAGTTGTTAAATATTCATAAAGATAACCCATTGATTTGGCTATGGAGTTCTTTTTTTCATTTTTTGAAATTTTTTTTATCTCGACTACACTTTCCTTTCCTTTTGTTTGGGACCTGCTAAGGACCTCCATGATATGTAGAGAACAATCAAATCTTGAGGGCATAGTATTGTAAAATGGTCTCCCTCCACTTTCAACATAGTTGTGATAAATAATTGTTGGGCATACTAGTGTAAAATGGTCTCCCTCCATTTTCAACATAGTTGTGATAAATAATTGTTGAAAGAGGCATCTGAGAGGAAGCTTGCAAATTACAAAAACTAATGGAAGTTGACTGTGCAGGACACTTATGACAAGAATCCCATGACCACCAACCTCTAATGCAAGCCAACTATTATTCATGGTAATTTCATGAGTAAAATTTGTTTTCATTTTAAGATTACAAATATGCTTGAAGCCAAATTTGTCATATGAGACACCATCCTAAGATGAAATAGAGCCTTGCCAATTCTTCTGGTCCAATTGAATATATCCTCTTGTTTCTCAAGAGAGGTCTTGTACTCCAAATAGAGGTGTCAATTGGGGTGGAACTTAAAAAATGGCCTTTACCCTTTACTAAAACTCATTCTTTCTATATAGGAACTAAATTTTGTAATGCAAGTTAATATTCCTTAATATGTCATGTTGCCTTAAATTGACTTTGATTCTCTTTTTGCAGGCTCAAGCATTCAACAGATTTCAAATTGGCATAGAGAACATTCATTCCAATTAGCACAATTCAAGAGATGCTATGTTTGTTTCTTACATTTTCTTTTTATTTTGTCTTGCCTTTTACATGTTATTTGACAAAAAAATGTACACCTTACTGTTAGAAACTTTTCCTAAATTTACTTGTTATTAAGTGATTCTTTTTACATGTTCTTAATCAGAAATGTGCATGAAGCTTACTCTTAGAAACTTATGCAAGAGATTCCAGTGAGAAATAAAGATTGTTAAATGCTATTCACACTATTCCCTATGTTGCAAGAAAAGCAAAATGGGTATTTCTTTGAATTGAGCAATTTACATAAATATATACCACAAGAAAAGTTTATCCGTATATGAGTTTTCTTTGTCCCTTTCAATGCATCCAAATGTTTCTTTTTTGATGTAAACATTTGCTACTATAAGTTTATTATTTAATGATATATTCACATTTGCTACAACACCTATGGTTTTTTTTTACTCTAGAGTGAAAATTGTGGCTTTAGAAGACTTAGGGTGATGAAAACTGAAATATTGGTGCTAATTATATGTACCTAAGTAACTTTGTAGTTCTGGTTCGTTTGCAGAGAGAAGTGTTGCATTTGCATGTGTTGAAGGAATTTTCTTTTCTAGAAGGTTGGCTGATTTAAAGTATTTCATGGTTATATTGTTTAATAGTAAAAGTGGAGTTTCGGCCTAGCTTTTTCTTTTCAATTGCAGTTTTTGTGCTATACTTTGGGGCCTAATGTAAAGATTAACTTTTTCTAATGAACTTATTTCAAGAGATGAGGGTCTTCATTCTGATTTTACTTGCCTAATTTATAAGATATTTTTAGTGTGAAATTATGTGTTTTATTTAGGTAGTGGTGTTTGCATGTATTTAGTAATTGTAGTGCAACACTTTTAAGGAAATTCAAAATTCTCTTATTTTCTTCTTGTATATGGTTTGTTAAGGAAAATACTTAGTGAAGAAAAAGTCAAAGAGATAGTTTGTGATGTTGTGAACATTGAAAGAAAGTTTGTGTGAAGCCCTTTTGTGTGACTTGGTTGACATGAATGTTTCACTTATGAGCCAATACATTTTTTTTTAACAAGCCGCCTCTTGATAAAATGTTCAAACTTTTGTGTGCATTGTTTTAGGTTTTTTCAAAATATTTAACTTAAAATATTGATTTCTTTTTCTTCCTTTCTCTCTCATTTTCTGAGTTTTTGTGTTCATAGGTTGTTATTGGGTATTGCAAAGCATATAATATTCAAAATCCTTTTTACTGGATGGATATTATTTCATTGTAGTGAGTATATATATCTGATGTGCTTTTTAAGGCTAGACACATCTATAGAAGTAATCTTTTGGTGAAGTAAATATACCTCGATAGATCATAAGTAGCATTCTGGATTAAAGTATGTTAAAAGTCATCCCAACATTTATGTTTCTTACAGGGTAAGTAGTTGTATGCACATACTAGGGTGGGGGTAGTGGATATACTTCTATGGTTGTACTCTCTTTCTCTCCCCACTAATATTATATTATGCTAATCCAATTGCATTTGGATTTAACTCATTTGTGATTGGCATTACTGCCTGATAAGACAATTCCCACATTTTGAGTGGTATTTTCTTTACACAAATTTGATATGTTCTAGTATCCATAAAAAATTGTGGGCAAATTAGTAAACCATGTATTAATTTCTGATTAATGTTAAGATATAAATGCATCTACCCTCTTCTTTTCCCCACTAAGAACATTGTATCCTAATCAAACTGCATTTGTATTTTACCTATCCATCGTCAGTGGGTAATATTACCGTGTGATAAAACATTCCCTGACTACTTTTCAAGCATAAATTTCTCTACCCAAATTCAATTTGCTTCATCAGCCAAAGTCACTTTTGGTTAGTCTGTAAATTGTGGATTAATTTTAGATTAATAAGTATATTTACATATGTACCTATCCTCTTCTCCTCCCCGTAATAATATGGTATACTAATCCAACTACACCAACATTTTGCTTGTCTGTATAACTGTCTGATAAAACAGTCCATCCCTATCTACATTTTGAGTAGATATTTCTATACCAAATTTATTTATTTTTACCAGCCAAAGTCATTTGTGATTAATGCAAGTGATCAAAAGAAAAAATCAGCTAATATTAGATAAGTTGGGCCTCAAAATTTGTGATTAAGATGTGTTTATGGTGTTTTGGAGTTATTTATCTTAGAATTTCTAGAAAGAGCCTATCAATCATGTATGGTCTGTTGGTTCAGTTGGTTAGGGAAAATAATCTAAAAAAATTGGATGTAGTTCACATTTGGACATGTCATTCCAACTTGTAGCATGTTTCTTAGGATTTCATCATTGAATTAGTGTACAAATATTTTTTGGACAGTGGCTTACTTGTTTCATGCTACTAGAAGTTTTGGAATGGTGTGGGAAATCTTAGAATCTTCATTGATGGATGAGATAGCTTATAGCATCGACTCAGCTCATTCGGGCCTCATAATTATAGTCATTATGTGGGGGAAAAATGAATGGATAAAGGGAATCAAAAGTTTGATTTGATTGCATATTCGGATAGCTCTTTCAATCGATATTCACAAATGAAAAACAATCCATACACAATTGTGAAGAAAAAGGAAGAGCTCTGACTACATCTAATTTCATTATGAGTAGTACAGGTACACATTTTTACTTTCAAACTTCTCTGCATCAAATTTTACTTCATTCTTATTAATATGCTCTTCATAGTATATGTTGAACACAAAAATTATAAACTAATTTACTCACATCTTCATGGTCAACAAGTGGTTGCTTAATAATTGTAGTTCTTTTCATTTTTGGATCAAGTGCACCTAAGATGCCACCCAAAAGAATATTCTCTCTCATATAGTTCCTTCTAGCAACTAATTTCATTTTTTTCTTTCCAAATAAAACAATTGATGCAATTATGATGTAAGTGTTCTAAATTTTTCTTTCCATGTTTAGGAACAAATAACTGGACAACAAAAACTTCTTGATGTAGACTCTTTTCATACAAGCATGTGGAACCACCAACTATAAAAGCATCACAAATGAAACTACTATGAATCATTCCTTCAAATGACTATATCAAAAATTGTAATTCATAAGAAAATTCTATTTGTTCCAAACATTTGTAAAAATAATATCTTTTGTATGTATTTCAAACTTCTATTATGATATAGTGAAAAAGCTCAAATATAAACGAAGGGTTGGATGGCGTTTGGTAGAAGGCTGAGTGCGCGGGCTCTCTGTGGCTTGGTAAAGGTCGCGGCCTACATGCTTACCTTTTTTTGGTGCATGCTTGTGTTTGGGGGGTGTTTGGTGTGGTGAAGATTGTTATAAGCTGGGGATGGGTTTTTAATTGATTTTGGGGTGTTTCTATTTGGACGGGTTTATTCTACTTATCAGGGGTGGTGCTCTCATTTTCTTGGGGTTTTGGCATTGTTGTTTGTTGGGTTTGATCCTCTAGTTGCATGTGCATAGGGTGCAACTAGGGTTTTTCTTCTCTCTTTTTCTGAAACTCGTTCTCTCTTGGTTCTCTTGTTCTAGTTGGTGTTCTTTTGTTTAGATTATGGCAAAGCACTAGGCCTCTTATAGTTTGGTGGTGGCTGGCAGTGGTGTGTCTCACAATGACTCTTCTTCGGGTTTGAAAGCTCACCAGTCTGAGTCATTTTATGTGGGGTAGGGCCCTAAATTGAAGAAAGTAAATGGTTGTTTTCCCAAAAGCTAGGATAGGCCAGTTTTGGTCATTTCTACTGAATCTATTGCTGATGATGTCTCTTATTGGAGTAAACATGCTCTAATCTAAAAATTTCTTAGGATTCGTATACCTTTGTCGGCTTTAGATGCTTGGATTAGGAATTCATGGTAGGTTGAGGGAGACATGGAGCTTATGGTGGTTGCAAACAGTTACTTTGTGGTTGCTTTTTCCAATATGATTGATAGGAATTGAGTTTTTGAGGGAGGACCCTACTTTTATAATCATGTTGGTTTGTTTATCAAACCATAACATATGGGTATTAATTCAGCTGAAGACTTGTCGTTGAGGGTTCCTGTCTGGGTCCGTCTGCTGTGATTTCCCTTGGAGTTTTGGAGAGAAGATATTTTACAATGGATTGCTACTCTTCTTGGAAAGCCTGTTGTAGTTGCTTAACAAACCCTTGAAAAAAAGGTGATTTCTTTTGCTCGAATCTGTGTGGAGATAGATTTGAACAATCCCTTACCAGATTCTCTAGAAATTTCTCTTGGTTCTTTGTCTTGGGTTCAACAACTTGATTATGAATCCCTTCCTTTTTGTTGTCGGATTTGTAATGAGTATGGACATCTTCAAAAGCAATGTCCTAGGATTAATAAAGCTCCTCCTAATTCCTCCCCTTCGTCTTCAACTCCTAAAGTTGTTAACGAGGATAAAGGGAAATCTTCCATGATGGAGGGTGCTTCGAATAAAGATGGATTTGTGCATGTTAAGCCTCAGGCTAAGGGTCATGGTCATAAGAGATCGTTGAAGGACAAGTCGACTGAAGAGGACTTTAATCAATTTGAGGTGTTGGACACTTCCAACTTGGAGGAAGGAATCCCGTCGGATGTGCCTTCTGGTGTTATTGGTATGGGTTGTGATGTGGGGCAGGGACAAGAGTCTGGTCATGATCTTCATTTCTCACAAGGTGGGTAGGATCATCTGGTGTCCCTGAATGGTCCTATGCAAGATGATGATTTTTTTTGGTAGATTTGGAAAAGGAGGGGCTAGTTTTTGGAAAGAGCAAGGGGTCTTCTCTAGCCTTGGGGGTGCAACAACACATGCTTATGAAAGGATCGTTTGAACACTCTTCTAAAAGTGGACGGAAGAAGGATCTTGAGAAGATTAAACATACTGGAGATTTGTTGGTGGAATTTGGGTCTGTTAGACCCATTGATGCTCACTTTTCTCCATCTCCTCCTTGATTGTGCTCTCATGGAATGTAAGGGGGTTGAATAGCACCTCCTGTCAAAAGGATATTCATGATTTGGTTGTTGTCCATTCTCCAAACATATTTTGTGTTCAGGAGACTAAAATTTCAGTTGATTTCATGCTTCAATGTGCTTCTCGTATTTGGTATTTTGGTTAGTGTCAATGAATTGGTTCTCAGTGGAGCTCTAGTGGTTTGGCTATTTTTTGGGACCCAAGAAAGATTGCTCCTCTTTGCTGGATTTCTAGTCATTCTACTATTTCCATGGTTTCCTCTACTTTGGAAACAAGTGAGACCATTTCAGTTGCTAATGTTTATGCCTTGACTGATATTCGTGGAAAAATCTGGCTTTGGGCTCATATAAGGTATGTTAGATCATGTGCTCCATATCTTCCTTAGGTCTTAGCTGGTGATTTTAATTCTATGTTGAGCTTGGAAGAGAAAAGAGGTGGGTTGCCTTGGCTTGGGCTTGCTTCTAATCTTTTTCAAGAGAATGTGGATTCGCTCACTTTAATTGATGTTAATCCTTCCAATGGGGTTTTTACTTGGAATAATAGGCAAAGTGGAGAGGAAGCGATCTCTGAAAGGCTGGATAGATTTCTTGTATCCTATTTTTGGGAGGGAGGTAGATTGGTTACTGGTTCTGAGATCTTGATTGGAGGGGTTCTGATCATTGGCCAATCAAACTTTCAATAACCTCTTTTATAGTTCCCAAGAATCCTCCTTTTAAGTTTCAACTTATGTGGCTTCGAGACTCTTCTTTGCATGATCTTATGGCCCAATGCTGGTGTGATGGAAGCCCTAATTATGGTACAGCTATGTACACCTTTGTTAAGAAACTTTAGTATGTCAAATTTCACTTTAAGAGATGGAATAGGCTGAGTTTTGTCAACCTTAAGGTTATAAAGAGGAATGATCAAGCACGCCTTGATTTGATTACTCGCCAAATTCAGGATTTTGGTTTCACAGATGCTTTAGCTCAAGCAGAATCCCAAGCTGCAAGAGTAGTGGAGGAGTGGGAGCTTCGGGAGGAGATTTTCTGGAAGCAAAAGGATTGGATTGATTGGCTTCAGGAAGGGGACATGAATACTACTTTCTTCCATCATTCTATGCAGGCTCATCACAATAGAAGTTTTATCTCTTCTCTGGTCAACACGGATGGGATCCACATATCTTCTTCGCAGGCTTTGTCTCATGAGGCTGGACCATTTTATTCTGCTCTTTTTTTTTAGGATTCTCCCCCTACAGAAGATGAGGAGAATTTGATCCTTGCTTGCATTCCCTCCCTAATCTCCAAGGAGATGAATGATTTCCTCATCCGCCTGATTTATTTTCCTGAATTGGAAGAGGTTGTTTTTGGGGTGAATAAAGGTAAAGCTTCGGGTCCGAATGGTTTTCCTATTGAATTTTTTTAAGAATTTTGGGATATTATAAGTTTGGATTTGTTGGAGGTTGCCCGAGAATCTCTTCGCAATAAGCAGATGCTTCGAGCCTTGAACTCTACTTTTCTAGTTCTCATTCCTAAAAAGGAAGGTGCAGATCAGCTTGAATTCTTTAGACCTATTTCTCTTTGTAATGTGGTGTACAAAATTATTACTAAATTGATTGCAGAGAGGCTCAAAGTTTGTCTTCCTTCTGTGATCTCTAAGGAGCAAGGGGGTTTTGTGGCTGGTAGATAGATCCTGGATGGGGTGGTGGTTTCCTTTGAAGGCATTCACTCTATGGAAACTTCTAAGGAGAAGTATATGTTCATCAAGATGGATATGGCAAAATCTTATGATAGAGTTAAGTGGAAAATTTTGCAGAGAATTCTTTTAGGCTTTGGTTTTAGTCCAGATTGGGTCAGTTGGACTATGAGTTGTGTTACCTCTTCCTCTTTTTATGTTATTACGAATGGGAAACCTTCTGAGCTTTTTGGGGCTTCCAGGGGCCTTCATCAAGAAGATCCTCTCTCCCCTTATCTGTTTATTATTATGGTTGAGGGTCTGGGAAGATTTCTTAAGTCGTGGGTTTCCCAGGGTAGTATCCAAGGTTGGTGTTGGGGCAATGGGCTACCACAACTCTCTCATCTCCAGTTTTTGGATGACACTTCTCTTATGGGGAGGGACCGCCTTCAAGAGGTTGTTTCTTTTAGGCAGGCTTTGGATATTTACCTTGTTGCTTCAGGGTTAGAAAATAAATGTGCACAAGTCATCTATCTTCTTTTTTAATACTCCTCAAGCTATTCAATGACGAATTGCTAATATTTTGAGGTTTCAGGTAGGAAGCCCAGGTCTTCTTGGAAAAACTTGCTTGATAAGTTTCGTAGTAAGGTCACTCATTGGACTCATCGTTGGATTTCTACTACTACAAGAGTGACTCTTTTGGAGTCTATTATCTAGGCTCTCCCTATTTACAAGTGTTTTGTTCAGGCGGCTCCTTTGTATTTCCTAAGGGAATTTGATGCTCTCTCACAAAAAAAACTTTGGAGTGGTAACTTGTAATCAGCTAAGTGGAGTCTTGTTAAGTGGGAAACTATGTGCAGGCCATAGAAAGAGGGGGAGCTCGACTTACATTTTGTTGTTTTGAATGGGAAAGCTCTGGAAGCCAAGTTATATTGGCATTGGTGTACTAGTCAACATCAACTTTGGGATCGTATTCTCACCTACACGTATCTCTAGGATGTTAACACATTTGATGTTCCTTGTTTCCCTTTATAAGGGGATCTATGATATGGCATACTCTGAAATTGGGGGCTCAGTTGGTTAAGAAGGGGATTTTTTGGATCTATCATACGAATTCTCAAGCTCTTTTTTGGTGGGATTCTTGGGATGGTCATCCTCCTATTCTTTCTGCTTACCCTCACCTATGGCCTCTTTGTGATCATTTTACTGCTGCAGTTTGGAATATGATTGAGCATTATAAGACTATTCAGAATATTGGGTTGGTTGCTAGTCTGATATGGAAGCACTCCTCAGATTGGCCACCAGGTGGGTCAGAGGAGAATAGGCAAGAGTTGGCTCAGATTCTTGCATCGTGTGAATGCAATTCCATGGAGGGGTAGGATGTCTTGGCTTGGAGTAACATTGATTTATCTGGTAAGTACTCAGCTTCAGCGGGTCATGGTGAGTTGGTTAGGTAGATGTTTGGGGACATCAAGGTTCCTTGGTGGAAGCATGTGTGGAACAAATTTTCTTGGCCCAAGTGCATTTTTTTTATGTGGTTGATGGTCCAAAACCAGTGTCTTACTTGGGATAACTTGTGCAAGCGAGGGTTCCAAGGTCCCTCGATGTGTGTTTTGTGTTGTAATAGTGAGGAAAGTGTCTCTCATCTCTTCTTCCAATGTTCCTTCTCTAGGAATCTTTGGAACCTATGGTGGAGTGTGTTTTGTGCTGTAATAGTGAGGAGAGTGTCTCTCATCTCTTCTTCCAATGTTCCTTCTCTAGGAAGCTTTGGCACCTATGGTGGGGTGTATGGAACCAGGCTTGTTGGCATGTCTCTTATTTGGTTGAGTTCTTGCTCGATAGGGGAAGGCCCCTATTAAGAATTATTTTTTTCAAGTTACTTGGGCTTTTGGACCAACCTTTATTATTTGGCATATCTGGCTAGAGAGGAATCACAGGATTTTTCAAGATGTGAAGTTGGTTGTCCAACATTTATGGTGGAAAATTCTTCATTCTTTGAGAAAAACTATTTTGGCTAATGTGACTTGGTTGAGGGTGTGGATCCAAGAGATGTTGCCTGTTGCACTCATCTCAACCTTCCTCTTTAGAGGGACGTTGCTCAGGGTGTTGGCCAAATCATGAGAAATAGATGTCGACATCCTTATCAGAGGATAAATAGGGAGGGGCGTTGGTGTCCTCCTCAGGGTGTGTTGAAAATCAACACAGATGGTTCTTCTCGAGGAAATCCTAGTCATGTTGGTATTGAGTTTGTTGGGTGGAATAGTTATGGGACTGTTGATTTTATCTTTTCTATTTATAAGGGTTGGTATACTAACAATGTGATGGAGGCTCTTTCCATTTTATATGTTGTGGAGCGCGGTTGCGCTCTTGGGTGGAGATGGATCATTTGTGAAGTTGATTCTCAGGTGGTGGTGAATTTGCTAAAGAGGCAACAATTAGAGGATATCAGTTGGCATTTGGTTGTAATTATAAAACATATTCTTAATCTGTGTGCTTCCACGGAATATGTTACTTTCTACCACATTCCTAGAGAATGGAATGGGGTTGTGGATTGTTTGGCCAAATGGGCTCCTGATCACTTGCAAAATTGGAACATTGTGGAAAGGGGTCAATTACCCCCGGTTTTTCACAAAAGTTGGACCACTTAGTGGAGGTAGACAGGGGTGTGTAGTGCCCTTGCTTTGCAGTGCTTTATTTTGGTTTGAATAAAATTTTACCCCTCTTTTAGTTTAACTTCTATTACAAACTTATATAAACACTACAGAGAAAATTACTTAGCATGTTTGCTTACATATACTTCTCTATCAACGTAACCCTTGCACCCCTTCTCGTGCAAGTGTTAATTTAGACATAAACAAAATATTTTGATTTAAGAGAATAGTTTTTCTTTTTGAAAGTCTCAACCATGGACACTGGTGTGCAATGCAAACATTCTCATGTCACGTTGTCATCCAACATAGAGGCAAAATGGAAAACACAAAACATCCAAAAGTTTGTTCCTACGCACACAATGCAAATAACATAAGAAGAACAAGAAATATGCTATGTGTTGAAAATAACGATAGAAATATCTATTGAAAAAAAAAACTAATGACAAAAGATAAGTTTTGAAAGATATAACTAGATTAAGCTTGCCTTCTTAAATAACAACTTGCACATCCAATGAAAAAAGAAAATGTCTAGTTGGTTGTTTTGAGGGGCTTGCCTCAATCAAATCCCCATTTTGGTATTTATACCTCCACGACAACCAAGATTTTTGAAAGATATAGATAAATGTAAACTATGATTGCTCCAAAATAAAAATATGATAGACTATGCTATAAAATGATCTAGCTACATTATACTAACACCAAGAATATTTAACTGCTAGTATAGAATGATAAGCAAAGTAAGACAACAAAATGGAACAAAATCACTTGGAAGCGATGAAAAACATCCAAGGGAGATGTTGCTTTGATAATATTGTTCTACACAATCCTATAAAGATATTGATCAAAGAACTTCAAGAAAATATCATGCAAAGTGAAAGAGAGCTTGTTGTGTGATCAAAGTAAGAGAGCTTCTTCAAAAGTTGCAAAGCCAAATACGTAAAAGAGAAAAATCAACCTTCATTTTTCCTCTTTTTTTCAAATAAGCAAGTTGAGTTGATTTTGTTCAACACGACAACATGCAAACATGTTAATTCTAGAAAATGCATAGAAAGGTAATGCTCCAATAGCCACTAAAATCACAAATTTTCACGAGATGCTAATGCATCGTGTGACCATTTGCACAAAGCGCTCTCATCCAAAAAAAATTGGATTCAAAGAGCTAGGAATATCAAGAAATTGTTAAATATGGAGAATTCAAGTGCTAACATTTTTGTAATGAAAACATTTGATATCACAGGGCTAAGAAAGGCCACTATGCAATGTGAAATTGCAAGAGTATGCAATTTATGACACTACACATTTTAAAAGAAATCATATTTTAGAGTTTGAGATTTATCATTCAATTTATTGTGTTCTTTTGTTTTAAATTCATTTAATTAAATTTTATTTTATAGTTTGAATTTGCTAGGTAAATGCAATACTACTATAGGTTTGAGTATGCCAAATAGCTATAAGAATTTTTTTAAAAAGACATAAAAAGTTGACCTAAAAATTAAGCTCAACTTAAAGGACATTAAAGAGGATGTTAGGAAAATGGTTAAGAATGAAATTTAGGATTTAAATGGGCTACATAAGGAATTTTTAAAGTAGGGCCTTGAATTCTTGGCATCACATAGCAAAATAATCTTCAACAATACCATTATAGTTGTTTTTTTCTCAACAATGGACTACTAGCCTAGTTATACCTCTACTCAAGAATAAGTATGTTAATAACCCTTCAAACTATTAGATAATCATGATTAATTAACTCTTAGCAAAGTTGTTTAGTCATATGGTAAATTATAAAGTCAACAAGAGGACAAAAGAGCAAGGAAGGAGGGTCAAAAGGCAAGCTAGTTTTAGGTAGAATACTCAACAATTGCCTACCTATTGTATCACTCTGACACTTCATTGCAAAAGCATGGGAAAGGTAAGGGGAGGAATTTTTATTGTTATGATGATTTCAGAAAAGCCTTTGATCCAAAACCATGGGATTAGAAGACAATTATGGCTTTGTCTAAGCTACTTGTCATAACCATGGATGTGAAGTTTGAGAAATTAGCTCCTCTAAACAACCCAAAAGCATCTTATTATCTAAAATTTCAAAGTCAAGGCATTTGTCCCCAAGAGATAGTATTAGCAAAAGGATGAATGCATCTAATAGAGATTAAGCTTCTTTCTATTTGAATGTAAAGTTTGGCCCAACAAGACTTGTGTATGAGATGGAGACAAAACCGAAATAGCCCAAAAACATCTTATTATATGAAATTTTAGAGTCAAAGCCTTTGTCCCTAGGAGATTGTATTAGAAAAAATATATATGTATCAAGCTAGAGCTAGCATTAAGTTCCTTTTTATTTCAAGCATAGAAACAAATATCTTTCTCAAGAATTTCTCAAATCCAAAACATAAAGATATTTTCAACTTCTCAAAATAGAATCAACAACCCAAAAATTGTAAAAAAAAATTCAAAGGAGAAATAACTTATGTTTTTAAATATTTAAAGCCAGCCAATTGCATAGAGAGAGAAAGAGAGAGAGAGTCTGTGATGTATAACAATGTACACCATGAATTTTGATATATGGATTTTCTCATAGTTTTGAGATTGTTGATTATAGTATAAAGTGACATAGCAGCAAAAATTGTCTGGGGAAAAAATCGGCAAACCAAAAGTTCAGGATTTTTTGAAAAAATCGAATTTGAAAAAAAATGTAAAAAACAGTAAAAAAAGAGACATGCTACTCTTTTTTGAAATTTAAGGTCATTTCCATAGCTTAGAGATATAGAGAGCAAATAAAATAGAGATTTTAACTCATGAAGAAGGCTTGCATGTTGTTTATCAGGTTTATGTTTGTTGAACTTAAAGGCATATGTTTCTTGCTTAGGTTGTGAACTAAATATCATGTGGAGCACCTCATACAATAGAGTAGTGTATATGTGAGATATGGAATCAATTGTAATGTAAAATCTTTGTAGAAATGACAACTGAAAAAAGTGGAAAAAGCTAGTGTATGGAGTCATAAATGTACAAGTGACCAAAAGCTTTGAGAAGGCAATGACATGAATGAAATAAAGTGGAGGATGAAAAAGTGTGATAAAATAAAGAATTGGCTAAGGGTTAAAATCTTAGGCAAATACTCTTTAAAGTTGTGCAAGCTTGAAATCAAAGACAGTGCATTACCAGTCCAAGAGAATGGTTAAAATCTTAGGCAAATACTCTTTAAAGTTGTGCAAGCTTGAAATCAGAGACAGTGCATTACCAATCCAAGAGAATGGTTAAAATCTTAGGCAGATACTCTTTAAAGTTGTGCAAGCTTGCAATCAGAGAATGGAGTCTAAATTCAGGGTAATGCACTGCCTCTGATTTCAAGCTTGCAAAATGTCTTTGAATTACATACATAATTTGCATGCTTGGCATAAAAATGGGTGCGGGATTGAAATCTTTCAAGCGCTATTTTATAAGTTTTGAACATGAAGTGAAAATATTTTTAATATTCTCTATGTAAAATAAAGTGCCTATAGGCTATGTAGGTTATAGATTTAGTATTAGACATTTACATACTTTTATTTCATTGTTGCAATCATCATCGATGAGGAACCTCGTCATTTTTCATTTTGGAATAGTACAATCTTGGACATTTTGCAAGAGTTAGCGAAAAACCTAGACTAAAACATGACAACCCTGCAACCTGATAGGGGGAAGACTATAACTAATTTGACTTGACATTTAAATGGTGATTAATCTATGAAAAAAAGAGAGACAAAGTATTATGATCATTGATTTTTGTATAGGTACCACAAATGGTTTTTTTTTTTTGGGACCTTGGGACAAACTTGGGCAATATGAGGATTTCAAAATCTTTGGGAAAAATTCAATCAATGTTTTATCTGAGGGCAATAGAGTCAAACCTATCACCTAACATCTAAACATACAATGAACTTAAAATGATACAATAAACTTATTTACAATTCAAACTGTTTTGGTGTAGACTACTCATTCTTTTTGGAGGTTTCATATGTAAAATTTTAACTAAATTGGTCATCAAAGCTAGCTTCTAAAGTTTTCTTCGCATGGAGGTGGTAAATGCTATAACCATTTATAAGTTCACCTTACACAGGCACGACTAGTGAAAATGGTTGGAATTGCTTATTTTGATTAATGAAGAATCCCTTGCTTTATTTTACTGTGGTTTACT
This sequence comes from Sequoia sempervirens, assembly GCA_007258455.2. NCBI lineage: Eukaryota > Viridiplantae > Streptophyta > Pinopsida > Cupressales > Cupressaceae > Sequoia > Sequoia sempervirens. The sequence goes on from VDFB02353493.1 coordinate 41,539,026, forward strand.
TTATTTTAGGGCATATTGACAAGACTGCAAGCCTAAAGTTCAAAGGAGAAAGGAACCTGTTCACGCGTGTATGTAGGGCAGACTATAGAGTTGACGACAGTCACCCTTAACTTATCGCAACCTTGATTTATAACAGAAAATGCACCAAATTTAGAGTTTTTAACGTGAGAGTTGTTGGCACAATTTATGGAGATTTTTTCACGATTTTAACATGAAAATTTTTGCGATTTTCAACAATTTTTTGCCATTCAACGATTTGCAAAAAATTCCGAAAAATCGGCAAGTCTAAGGATTCTTTAAAAATCGCAAAAATCGTGATTTTTTCAAGATTTTTGCTTCTATGGTATACACTACATAATGCATTACTACAAATTTCAACTTCAACGTTCAAACATCAAAATCAATTACAAACTAAAAAATACAAATGTTAATCTACAAAGTGCAATTTTTGAGGGGGGTTTGGAGGAAAGTTGATTTTTGTTTAATAACAAAAAATTTACTCCAAAAGATATGTATTCAAATTTTATTTATTTTAATGATATTTATAAGAGGGTAAAAGCACAAAGTTGTGTCACACTTTATAAAGGAAACAACGAACATTGATCCAAGCATATATGTTTTGAATTTTGAAATAATGTAAACTAGTGAAATATGTATTTTTTAGTATATTTTATGTTTGTATTTAAAAAAAAAAAAATTAAAAAATTATTTTAAACTAGTTTTTAATAAATTTTTTTTATTTCAATTTTTTTTTGTGTATTTACAACTTGAAACTTTAGTACATATATATATATAAATATTAAAATGTGCATGAATCGAAAAACAACTGTTTCATCAAAGTCAACTTTCATATTAAATATTTATTTAAAATGGAAAAAAAAAATACCATCTTGAAATAGATTTTTTTATCTAGTGCATCATATTTTTTTCAATTTTTTTTAATAATTTTTTAAAAAAAAATTGGCATGGTAATCAACCTAATATTTTGTGCTATAACCTACTTTTAGTAAAAATAAATATATAAAATATAAATAATAATTAAACTATTAAAATAAATATATTTTTAAAAACTATACTTATAAATCTAAGGGTATTTTTATATTTTTTTTTAAATGTTATTTATATGAAATTTAAGTTTTTCAAATAATTTTATTTTTTTGTAAATTGAATTCAAAATGGTGCTCCATTTATTTTTAGGAAATAATTTTAGTTGAGAAAGTTGTGGAAGTATTTAACTTACCTAGAATGAATCTTATTAGATCATATGTTTGACCAAAGTTGATTTTAGTTAGAAATACTTAAATTAAGTTGTGCCACAGTTGAAAGTGTGACACAGCGTTATGCTTTTACCCAAGACTTCCACAACGCTTTCAAATGTTCTTTTACATAATTACTAAAAATTGACTGCTTATAAATTTTTAAAAATTCAGTGCATTGATAAGTTATAAAAATTAATTATATTAGAAATTTTTTCCATATATACATGTCATTGCCCACTAGTGTAAGGTGGACAATAATTGAAAACTGCATGTCTAGTGAGCATGCCCAGTTTGAAATGGCTCTATGCAAAAATAAAAAGGAATAAACACTAAATATTTTGAACTAATATACATAGTTTCCATATGCCCATTAGTGTCTATGGTGGTATATGCTATATGCTTATCTAATGACAGCAATTTCTGTGGGTCAATTGATTCGAGTGATAAAAAAAGTTCAACCATCACAACTCTTGTACAATTTGGTCTTTAAGTATAGTCTTAAAATTCAAGTTGTAAATCAGAAATTATATTTCTGAATCAGATCAAGACAAAATCCTATATGTTAAATTATTTCACTTCTTTTAAAACTATTAATTTTGGTAATGTGTGTTTTTTTTACGTTGAAATGCGAACTAAATGGCTTGTAAAAAGACCATGATCTTGTGCCATGCATTCAGAGTAATTCTTATCAATTTTCCATATTGCACAATTGCCATGTATTTTACAATGTAACATATGTTTACATTGAATTCATATATGATATATCCATAGGCCCAACACAGACCGCCCAGCACATAATGAATAAACTCTGCTAGTAAAGCATTTATATGGTAAGAAGCAATTTATCTTTCTCTGGAAGATTCTTGGAACATCAAAAGATAAAGACATTTGGTGATTTCAAAGGTGGTGCCGTGGATCTAATCAATATGCCCTCAAATCGCAATGAAATCCATAAATGTTTGCTGAAACTTAACCCTAAAATCCTATAAAGTTTGCTCAAAACTCGCAGAAAAAGTAGGAGAGCACAATGATAAAAATAATCACGGAGCAGAATGAGTTAAAAATCACAGTCCAGAGTCATATACAGGGTGAAAAAATGAAAATATTGGAATTTATCGAGAGTTTCTCGGTCAAAATATTATTGACCAGTTCTTTGACAAAAATATCCTGATATTTTCACTAATTTCTCGGCATGTGCAGCGAGAAACAATATTTCACGATTTCTCGCAATATTTGGGCAGGAACTGTTTCTAGGATGAAAGCCATGGAAGATAATATGTAGCCTCATATGGTAGTAGGAGAAGAATGCGACAGAAGAAAGAATATTTGGATGAAACAATATAGTAAATGGATGAATATATGGGACATTAGTCTTCAGGAATGTTCAAACAACAAACTTGAAAATATAAGTATATGAGAAAATTTCAAACTAGACTCGTTGACTAATGAATATGAAAGAAAAAGATTTTACCACATATATGAAGCTCTATATACAAAACAACAAAAATACAACATCGGGGCTGAAATTAGATGCCAGAAAAGATGCTACGAGCCCACTCCTGGATCAGCTTACATCAATTATGTTGTGTAAAAGTAGTAGATGGACAAGGTATAAGGAACAATGGGGCAGAGGAAATGTCTACTTTTCATCTAAGGGGTAGTTGAGACTGAATGGCACTATATCATAGTGCACTCACACGTGTAAGTTAACTGGCTGCATGCTTTGTTTGAGGAGTTGAGACAAGCAAAGGCAGGAGAGATTTTAAGATTTAACCAAAGTAGTTGAACTCTACAAAAAAGGAGCAACTTTGTCCAATGACCAAGTGTCATTCTCTGTCTCGCTCCTATTGCACTCTTACAGGATGGTTCCATAGACCTACAGGTTTAGTGAATGTTTTTCAGATATTTCATTCATTCACTTTCTCCGCATTTAGAACAGGCAATGCCAAATACAATGGAAACCAGTAACGAAGAAAGAGAGTCTCATAACATATCCTGAACCCTAGAGCACACTGGCTTGTATGTAACAATGAGATTTCCCTGAAGTTCCTTCCTTTTGTTTATCCGGCTACATATCAAAGTATAGGTCTTACTCTTATCACAAAACTAAGTTGAGCATAAAGTGCACATTGGGTTGCAGTTTGTAGAATAGTTTCCCTGAAGATCCCTACCTTTCGTTTGTGACTAAATGGTGCCAAACTTTGTAATCTATTATTTAATGTAACTTGATCTATCTTGCGCAAAAAACAGAGACTTGCCAGCTAGAGAAATAGCTTCTTCAGTCATAAAAAGAATTTATAAAATCTAATCCAATTTGCGGACAAAAGAGAAGACAGAAATCAGGCACTTTAGATACTGGCCAAGTTTTGTCAAGGCTTCCGAGTCTGTAACAACAGATGCATCCAGCAGTTTTGTTCCTATGTTGAAATGAGGTTTACATATACACACATTTTTTTGTTGCTGAATAATACACTACAAGACACGTGTCTATTGTCATAGTCATTCAAATTCGTTCACACTCAGGTTTTCAAGAGTAACCTTACATACTTCAGAGACTTTATAACAGGTATTAAGGATCCATCATTATTTGCTTATTGAAATTTCATGGTTCCATAGTATGTTGGCTCCAAATTACTAGTTGATGCAATGTTCTGCTTCTTGCCTTTTTTTGGAAAACTTATCCAATATATGAAACCTTGCTTGCTCACATTCCTTCTCAAAGTCTACTTCCTCGCAAAGTTGTCTTATTCTGAATTTCTTTCTCCTGCTATCATGATCTTTAATAAGTTCTTGTCTCTCACGTTCATATTCTTCAGTTTCTTTAATGCTCAACTCAACAATAGTTGCAATCTCTTCTCGAATTCTGGCAAGAAACATCAAAATTGCAAACCAAAATAACAAAGAGGATATCAGTTGTATGTGCTCTGCAAGACCTTGAAACACCTAAGAATGATTTGAAACTATAAGCATGTAAACATTATACTTCTATATGTAACACCATTGTATCTGAGGAAAGAATAGAATCATACAAGACATGTGCGCTCCTGTTTAGCAAAACTATCAAGAGTATGAAATTAAAATCGTAGTGAAAAAGTATAAACAGTAATGCATGGTCTTACTGCCAACTTTTATGCATTTTATTTGATAGTAGGGAAAATTAGCATCTTCTTTGCCTGTTTTGCATATCACCACCACCTGTTCATGGGAATACTATTCCTAACCAATTAAAATATCAGCGCATGATACACAACATGCAAAATATAAGACATTGTTAGAAACTTCTGGGTTTTTCCCCTTCGTATCCTGCTTATAAAGGAATGAGAATATGGGGTAAGTTTTCTCTGGGCAGTTAGAATTGCAAAATCATCCTTTTGCACATCGAATACCAGATGCTTCCATCCTATGAAACATAAAAGTAAGCTTTAATAACCAGAATGGCTCTTATTTTTGCTACAGCACATCCAACTCACTTGTTCTTTCCTTCACTGTGACCAAAACTAGTTGATGTTATTAGGTTTATTGATCCAAAGTGTTAGTAGTTAAAAATATTGTGTGTGTTTAATACTTTATTGTTAGTTTTGGGAATTTTCCTATATTTAGTTGGTTTTGGGGTTATTTCTGTAGTTATTCAGAGGAATAGCATTTTAAGTCCATACAAGTTCATTGTAATATTGATCCATATTGATATCCTGCATAAAAATATATTTTGTGTATTCATTTCTGTCATTTGCAATGTAATTCTCTTCTATCGTTAATTTTTGCATATTTAATCCTGGAACTGGCATTGGTATCAGAGCCTGGTACACAACCAAATGATGGAAGGTGGATGAGGCTAAGTTGTGATAAAGTCGATAGAAATGGGCATTCATTATTTTTTAGATGAAACTCAAAATTTGTGCAGATTGCAGTCCCATGTGAAGTATTGCAGTTGAATAATGCAAGTTTATTCTCCATTTTTCTTTTCATGCTTTCCCATGAAAATGTGGCATACTTCCAGTGGATTGGCTGCAGTAAATATAGAGATTTTTTATCACAAGCATTGCTGCACGGATTTTACCTTGACCGCAAAGCAGAAGGGCGGATAAAATTAGATCTGCTACAAATTGAAAGCTGTTTCTATTTCGGCTGAACACGGCTATTTAATTGCAAACATATGCTTTTCACAGTTACTTAAGTTTTTTTTATTTAGCAGATTCATGACCCAGATTTAGATTCTTTGCATACTGATTTGAAGGTTTAAGGCAGTTTTGTGTTTTCCTTTATTGGCAATAAGAAAAAATAAAAATCATGTTTTAAACACTGTAATAAACTTATTTCTGTCAATCATGACTCTTTATCAAGGTACACACATTTTGCATTGCTTCAAAATCATAGGTTCTGGATTTGACTTGCGGTCTACAAATTTTTCAGACATGTTAAAAATAGTTTTGTTTATTTAAAATGTGAGTATGGAGTGATAAGAATTTTTCTGGAGTAACAGGCATCGTTATAAGGATTCACTCACTCAAAACCTCTAAAAATCTTATAAGGATTTGCTCACTCAAAACTTCTTGGTTTCTTATAAGGATTTGCTCACTTAAACCCTCCGATATGCCTAAAATAATTAGGCACATTTTAGAAATAGGAAAACTGACACCTCAAAATTATGAAGTTTGGTGTATGAATATGGAAAATACATTTATCTTTGGGATTTGGTTGAGAATGAATCTACACCCCTTACTGATGCTGCAAAATTGTCTAAATTTCAAAAGCAAGACAAGAAAGCTTTAGCACTATTAAAATCTTCTTATTCTTCACAAGTTATAATTCACATAGAGGCTATTAAATTTGAAGCTTGGAAGATGCTTAAGGGTTTAAATGACAAACAACCTGCATATAAGAAAATTGATCTATTAATATAGTTGTTAAACACTGAACTCAATGATGATAAAGATGTTACAGAATACATCTCTAGGGTAAAAAGTGTAAACCAAGAATATAGTACTATAGGAGGTAAACTTGATCATGATATGTTGATCTCTTTTGTTTTGAATGTACTTACTTCCAACTACACAAACTTCTTGGAAATGTTACAACTCCGTGACAAACTTAATAGAGCAACATTTGGTTCAACTTGTGAATTGCTTACTCAACACGAATGCCAATTTGCAAAGAAGAAAGATATTTTCATAATTGAAAGAGGTTATGTTGCTACTTCCAAACAGAAAAAGAAAAAAAAGTCCTAGATTATCAATACATAATAAGTTTTCTTGCCACAATTATCAAGATGATCGTATAGATTTTTCTTCTTCTAGTACTAATAACAATGTGTACCAAAATAAAAGCTATGTTAAGTGTTTCCTATGTAAGAAGTTTGGCCATTATGCATGTAAGTGTACTTTAAAGAAAAAATCATCTATGCATTTTGTAGCTTTTTCTTTCACAAAGGAATCTTGTTTTGTTGAAGATATTTATATACTCTTAAATTTAAGGGGGCGGGTTATAATGGAGATTGGAGGACGCACCAAGAGACTAAAAGACCATTCCCTTCTCAAGTTAGCTATTCACTCGGAGAATTAATAAAATGCTTAAATAGCATTTTTGGTAGGAGTAGATGGTTTGTTTTTCAGTTGAGTGGTGTGTACCTATTTAGTAGTGTAGTATGTTTTTCTATGTTCAATTTTTATTTCCTTTTGATTGATCATTGATTGATGTGGAGTAATGGTTTAAATAAGTTATGTTATTCTATTTCCACCTCTTAACTAATAGGGGAGAAGTAGGTCTTAATGATCAATTATTGAGTGGCTTTATATTTCTAACAAGTGTTTGCCTGTGCTAAAGAAGCAGAGGTAAAGTGGAGTCAAGTAATGTGGTTAGGCAATTGATCATCGGTTGAGGATGGACCTATGAGCTGCAAGTAAAAAAAATCATTAGGACAATGGTCATTGTAGTTTGGCAATGAAGTAACTTGCTCAAACTAAATGTGGTACAGATGGTTAGAGGCACATTGCTAGATGATGAATTTCAACATGTTTGTGTTAGGCAATGTCAGGAAGAGGTAATGGATATTCAAACTGTGTGAAGCAGTGGCATAGGGCACTAGATGTACGGGACTGATAGGTGTTGCTCACATAGGAATGTGATGCAAAGGGTTTAAGGGAATGCATATAGATATCGACATTAGTTGATAGTACCAAGAGACGGGAGACTGAGTTTACAAAGTGTTAAGATGATACAGATAGATGGATACTCTAGTTCATCTTTTGGTCCCCTTTGGATCGTGGAGGAATTGTTACGTTTATTGATCCGAAATATTAGTATTTATTAAATATTGTGTTAATTTAATAACTGATTGTCACTTTAGGAATTTTCCAATATGTAATTGGTTTCGAGATTAGTTTGATAATTATTCACAAAAATAGCTTTATAAACCAATACAAGTTCATTATGATATAATCCGTGTATTGTATTCATTTCTATCATTTGTAATGCAATTCTCTTCTACTATTATTTCTATGTTTTATCTTGGGCTAACAAAAGTTCTTATTCTTCTCTTGAAATTTTTTATTGTAAAATGTGTGCCTAATAATATCAATATTCTCAGATTACATGCCTTTCTCATATTTTCAAACTTTTCAAGATTCTTCTAGTATACATATTATACATTGTTAATGTGCATTTATAATAAAAATAAATTTTATATAAATAAAATATAGATTTTTCTTTTAATTAAAAGCATGAGTAAAATGAAAGCACCGAAAATACTTTATATAAATTTCAAAATGTTCAGACTTCTTTTAATTTCACATTATCAAAATTTATCTCTTAATAGACAATACATATACTAACGAAATTACCATTTAATAAGTAATAAACATATATTTGTGATGTCTTATCATTGTAAAAACAATTGAAAAGTGAAACAAAATGTAATTCTTTAAAGTAAATAGTATCTAAAATAAAATATTTCTTAAATAAATATACATCTATTTAGTATTTAAGTAAGTATCAAAAATGATATTTATATTAAAAAAATCTTGAAATAAAAGTCTTTGATTAGATAAGCAGGGTTTTGAAAGGGCCCTGACCCTTGTACAATAGAAAGATAGAACATGAAGCCCAACCAAAAACAACAAACAGCCAAAAAACCAGACAACTGACGAAACAGCAAGACTCACGGACCTACCAACCCACCAAAATCATGGTGGTTTAAAAAAGTGTTCCAAAGAGCTTTGTTTTAACTCAAAACAAAGGTCCTCCTCAAAACTAACTCTTTTGGAATAAGGCATACAAATATGACCATCCCCAATCTTCAATGCTTTCATAGAAGAGCACTCTTTAAGATCAGCTTTCAGCACTTCCTGGCAGTCCTCAGTAGAATGCTGATTATCCAGCTCCTTCCCCTTAGGAGTAAAAAAGTCATCCTTAGCAACTGGCTGATTGTCTTTCTTCTTCCAAAAAAAGTGATATTTCTTATTCTTGTGACAAGTAGTGGAAGAATGACCTGCTTTACCACAAGAAAGACAGATAACAAGGGATTCTTCAAAGTCCAACTGCTGAACCCAAACACCAAGTTTGGAGGACAAGGTAACTTGAGTGGGCAGCTTCAGATTTTTCTCCACAAACACACAAAATCTAGCATATAATAACCGCTTTTTAAACTTAGTGATCTTATCAATAGCACTGTATTGCCCGAAAGAGTTAGCAATAAGCATGAAAATCTTTTCATTCCAGAATTCCAAGGGAAGACCATGTAAACGGACCCAAACAGGAAACTTGAAGGATTCAATCATAGAATTGAAACCCGGTGACTAGCTTTGAAGACTTAAACCGTTTAACCCCAAAAACCATGGGCCATCGGTCAAGATCTTAGAACAATCCTCTTGACAAGAAAAGGAAAAAAGGAAAAAGCCATTCAACATTGCAGAAACCTCTATCTTGCCACAAAGCTTCCAAATTCGTGAAATCCATCTGCTAACAGTGTCACTATTGGGGCAATTGCCACAAAATCTCCCAACAAGCGAGCACCTTAACCATTCAGTAGACTCTTCAAGAAGAGAATCAAGAACCTCAAAGGTAATCTCCCTAGCTTCCAGATTGTGCAAGTTGTTGGAGCTCTCATTAGAGCAACTATCCTTCACTCTACTAGGGGTAGGAACATGATCAACAACCATGGGAACAGCAGGTTCAAAACTGGCAGCATACAGAGGAACAACTTCATCCACTAGTAGCTGAGACCTGGACACATCAGGACAAACAACAACCAGAGAATCACCCACCAACTGCTCAAAGCTGCACTCCACCAAATCAGGAGAATGGGGAAGAGCAAAACTCAAACTATCCTTCGTGTAGGGCAGGACATCTTTAGAGGGGAAAAGGAAACCTTTCATCAAACCCAAAAATTGAGCATCATCAGGCACCTCAACAATCTTTTTAGCCTTCTAAGGAGCCTCCAATAAAAGATCCATGAGGAACTCCTCTTCATCAAGAGAATCCCCCTCATAAGACAGGGTAGGAGGGGAAAGAGGGTCTTCAACCTCCCACCCAACATCCAAATCCTTACAATCTGAATCCGCCAACGAAAAGAGAGCAGAGACAAGGGAAAACCCCTTACCTCCCTCACAAGCGTCGAAAACCTCATCTCCAACACCATATTCAACAACATCTTTATAGCAAGCAAAAGAAGCAAGGTTCTACCGTTGGGACTGTGAACAGCAAGAACCAAAAGGCACACCTTTAGCATCTGTAGCGGCATCCATCACAGCAACGAGTCTTTCTGTAGCTTCTTCATTAGCCACAACACAGTCGGCACCACCAACAGGCCCTCTAGAGGCAGCAAGGGAAAGAGGGCGACAAAAAGTATCTTCGTCCAAAACCTCTACACAAGCTTCTTCATCATCCCCGACATCTCCAGCAATGCAAGCAGCGGAAAGGGAAACTTTCCGCTTCAGACAGCGGCCCTTTCTCACACCCTTCTTTGTGCCCTTCCTGCCATCATGCCCAACTCCAGTTTGAGAAAAGGTAAAGAGACCCACTTGGGCATCCAACTACAACAGCTCAAAAAACTTTTGTGCCTTCTTCATCAGGCTAGATCGCCGCTTGCAAAAGTTTATATCCTCAATTTTGTTCACTTTGATCCTTCCACGCCCCATTATACAGGTGAAGGTTGTAGAATTTGGTTGTACAACTGCCAATTACATTTGCTTGAAAGTTTCTAAAGCCTTTTCAACAAATCCATTTTGTACATATGTAATCATTACCTCTCTCCCTCAACGACACTGTGCAAATAGTAAATGAAAAACAATAAGAATCAAACCGAATAGGGTATGGACATCCATCAAAGCATAAAGGATACCAATTGTTTTGCAGATGTATACTCTAAAACTAAACTGAAGATGCCTCTTCGCTATCTCCCACACAGATTCAAGCTGTCACGGCCAAGTTTATGAACTTCCTGTTTTAAGTTGGGAAATAGGGGAAATAGTTGCATTTGAAGGCCCACCTCAATGTATTCTTTAGAAAGCAATAACTTCTAATAGACTTCAAATACTGAGTAAATTGGTGTTGTCAACAGAGGAGGATCCATGGTCTGACGTGGGAGAAGAAACACAACCAAGTCTTATCACTGACGCACAAGAAAAAGTCGGTGTTTCATTACGTACATAGGACATTTAATTTTTTGCATAATTTTGTGCACTACATAAGGTCAATTGGTAGGCCATATAGAAGATGATGTTTGTGCAACAATGGTTTCAATGGAGAAGTGATAGCTTCAAATCAACAAGGATCCAAACATGACTTCTCTAAATCAAGTTCCATTAAAGATAAAATTGTGTTATATTTGCAATATAGAGGGATGGAGGTTAAGGAGATAGAGATAGAAATGGAGATGGAGATGGAGAAGAAGGAGAAGGAGAGGGATATGGAGAGAAAGATAGAGAGATATAAAGAGAGAGGAATAGATAGAGATGGAATATATAAAATATAGAGAGAGAGGGAGAGAATGCGAGAGGGAGATATGCAAAGATAAAGATAGAGATAGGAAGTGATATATAGAGGTTGAAAGATGGAGATATAATGAGATAGAGATAAAGGGAGAGAGGTAAATAGATATAGATATACATGTTTAGGAAGAGGGAGAGGGAAAGAGAGGGATACATGTCTAGAGATAGTGGGGAGAAAGGAAGATAGAGATAAAGATGAAGATAGTGAGAGGGAGGAAGAGGGAGACAAATATATAGAGAGATAGAGAGAGGTAGAGGGAGAGATAAAAATAGAGAAATAGGGAGAAAGAGAGATATAGAGGAAGGGGAGAGGGATATATATATAGATGGTGATACAGAGTGATAGAGAGATAGAGATATAAGGAGATATAGAGAGGGGGAGAGGGAGAGAGAGATAAAGAGATAGACAAATAGAGATGAGAGAGAGAGAGAGATGGGGAGATAGATAGAGGAAAAGATAGATATATGAGAAGAGAAAGAGAGATATAAATATATGGGAAGAGAAAGGAGAGAGAGGTAGATATAGAGAGATAGATAGAGGGATAGGGAGGGAGTGAGAGAGAAAGAGATGGGGAGAGAGAGAGGGGGGAGAGAGAGAGATAGGGAAAGAGAAATAGGGTGAAATATAGATATATATGAATAGAAAGAGAGAGATCTAAAGATGTGTGAGAAGAGAAAGGGAGAGAGGTAGAGATAGAGAGATAGGGAGAGAGAGGGGGGTAGAGATAAGGAGATAGATAATTGAGATAGGCCGAGAATGAAGGAGAGATGGGGAGATATATAGAGGGGGAGATAGAGTAAGGGAGAGAGAGAGGGGTAGAGATAAGGAGATAGATAATTGAGATAGGCCGAGAATGAAGGAGAGATGGGGAGATATATAGAGGGGGAGATAGAGTAAGTGAGAGAGAGATAGGTAGAGGAGGGAGAGAGAGATTGGATTATTTTCCTCTCTCCTCTCCTCTATCTCTATCTTTTTCTTATCTCTCTTCCATTCTCTCTCCACCTCTCTATTTCTCTCTCTTTGTTTCACTATAGCGGTCTCCCATCCCTCTCTTTCATGTTCTCTATCCTCCTCCCTCTCTTTCTTAATCTCTATATTTTTTTATAATTGTCTTCCTTTTTATGCATTATATATCTAAAATATATTATTAAATATAAATATAATATGCATTTTATTTGTAACCTAAATAGAAAATATATAAATATTTTATTATATAATAATAATGTATAAAATATATTTAATAATTTATATTGTGTTATATATTAATTTATAAATCATATATTATTATTTTAAATATCATTTAAATTAATTTAAACAATAATTTATTTTTAAAAATATATTATATTCATTAATTTTATATTTTATTTAATAGTATATAATATTATAATAAATATAAGATATATATTATATAATAAAATAGCAACATGTATTATATGTTATTTTTTATTTAATAAATATAATACAATAACTATAATGATTATATATATTATTGTATAATTTTATTTAATAAATATAATACAATAACTATAATTATTATATATGTTATTTGATAATATATACTATTAATATTGTAATGTTTCATTTCTATAATATATAATATACTTATATAATATAGTTAACACATATAATAATAAAATATATTATATGTGTTTTTGTAATTTAACAAGTCTAATAAAATCAAAATTACTATTATGTATGTTATTTTATAATATATAATATTAATATTGCACTTTTTAATGAATATAATATATAATATGATTATTAATAATATATAACTATAATATATAAATAATATCTATTGTTAATAACTATAAATTATATAATATGATATATTATATAAGTATATATAATAAATAATTACAATAGGTAATATATTATCAATTTAATATTTAATTTTGAATTACTATATTAATTAATAATAAAATTTAAAATTATAATTAGATAAATATAAAATTATAAATAAACAAAACATAAAATAAATAAATAAAATATATTATAAATTATACAAATATTTTTTTCCCTTTAAATATAATATATTTATAATAATATATTTTTCAATGAGTTGGGTGTTTATAGCATTGGTGAGATGAAAGAGAGATCGCTAAAGAGATGATGACTAGAGGATTGGGTCAGTGCTCATGAAGCACTGGATCATTGCAATGGCTTTAGATTCAGCAACAACATCAACCGAACATGTGTTATATTCATTCAACCCTCCAATTAATGTGAGAAAATCCAACGAGGCGGGGACCGACCCCTCTGCTAGGGAGAGATTAGGCTTTTGGATTTGCAGGATTGTTGGTTGGAAGAAGGTTGGCATGTCGTTACTTTAAACTTTTGTGATCAATTCCTGCTTTTTCAAAATTCCCCAGTACCCAATTCTTATAGTAGGAGTCATATGCAATGCATATTTTCTTTTTTCAAATTACAGGTTGCGCCACAATCTTAGTAGGAGCAATAAATATGTTTTTTTTTTTTCAAGTTAGGGGTTGCTCAATTTCTACTTTTACCAAACACTTTAATACACAAATCATAGAGTAGAATGTTCTATGATTGCATGTTTATTTAGTTCAATGCAGATGATGAAAGTAACCCTCATTATTTCCATTTGGGTTTTAATGCATCAATTGCTTGTGCGTGAAATGGTTAGTTGATTCAAGGGCAATTGCATCCATCCTATAAAAGTAGGTTATGTACTTGCAACAACGTTTCTGAAAGTAAATTAACATGGGTAAAAAACAAACTGTGATAGTAGTCTCAAATCAATGGATCTCAATACTAGTCAGGTCTAGTGTAGGTATCCTCTGCTAGAGAATATTTCTGTAGCCAAGCTCAAATTCATTTGTTTAACACGCCTGGGTTAGCATGTGAACCTCTACACTTGTCATCTAAACATCACATCAGTAGGTAGTACATGTGGGGAAGAGTTTATGTACAATTTTTGTTTTAAGATACAATTTGTGCACATAATTGCAAGTGAAGATGGATTAGTAAGTGTTCATCTCTTTCTTATTAAAAAAATAAAATAAAATAATATATTTTTCAATAAAAATGAGAATATTTGCTCGTTGATAAAGAACATAAATTGCTATGTTTCATATGATTTAATCCACCCAATTTGCATTGAACCTTCGCTACCCTCTAATCCTACTACTTATGTTTTCAGTGTTGTACGTGTTAATTTCTTATCAGCAACCTTTTCCACTTGTTAATTTCCTATCACCATCAAGTGTTTTGCATGTTGCTCGTATCAGGACACAATTGTTGCCAATATGCAACGCGTGGACATAAATCCAGGACAGATGTCGGAGAATCCAAAACTTGATATATATTAACAAAAATGTCTGAACTTGAGCCACCAAATGCAAGCTGTAAAAATATCAATTTTCAAGTGATGTGGCGGAAACAGGATGGCCCCTGAAGCCACGTGCCACCTGAAGCAACTCTCTGCTAAAGTTGTCATTTCAATTTGGGAAATAATTTGAGCAGAGGTATTCCACCTTCTATAAGCTTTGCAAACCAAAATTTGGGAGAAGTGACTGATTCTTACTAGTCTAGGGAGACTTTGTGGGCTGTGAATCTTGAACTGGGCTCTAAATTATTTGCAAGTTGAGATGCCATGATAAAATTGTGGAAAAATGATTTGTAGATTGTAAAGTAATATCAAATGGCTGCAGTAGGACCAAGGCCAATCTCCAAGTCCCTTCACATTCCAAGGGTTGTGAATCTTGAACTGGAACAGAGCTCATCCAAAATTTTGCACCAATTAAAAGGTTCCATGAGCATCTCTGCACTTAAGGCATTTTAATCTTTCATGCAAAATACTGCAGAAAAAATTTTAACCTTCAATGAGGTAATGGTTTTCATGATATTACTTTAAATTGTTGTCTGTGTAGCTTCCATTTTTATGCCCATGACATTACAAGGCGAACAGAGACCCACCATTTTTGCAACCACATCAATGAGGATGTGAGGCAATGCCTGCTCTATGATTCTCCTGAGAAAAATGCTAGGCTTACAGGAGTTGAGTACATGGTATCTCAAAAATTGTTTTTGACTTTGCCTGATGAAGAGAAAAAGTTGTGGCATTCTCATGAATATGAAGTAAAGAGTGGGGTGCTTTTCATGCCAGGAATTCTAGGGCCAATAGAGAGACAAGGACTTAGAAAGTTTGTAAGACTTATGGGAAGGTGTTTCACTTTTGGCAGTTTGATAAGGGAGATACTTTGCCTCTGGGATTGCCTCATCTCATGATGGCTTTGACTGTAGATGGTCAGTTGCATGAACAACTTGTTACAAGTAACTTTCACTATAAATATGGCTAGTAAATGGGTATCTTTAATTTTGCACAAATCCATAATTTAAATTAAGGTTTGATTTATAAATGGGTATTAGTAGTTTTGCTCCAACTCTAATATTTTGAGGGGTCATATTTATCAGGTGCAAGAAAGCTACAATTATTCATTCCATGACGAGAGGGAAAAACACTAGTATATGACTGGACCTGATCATGGTATAAATCCATTGGCGAATTCCGGGACCAATGGAAAGGGTCTCAAGAAAGTGTTGAGAGAGACAAACTGTCAACCTACAAAACTATAAGATGTTCAAATGGAGGAGGTAGATTATCAAGTACAGTACGTTTAATAGATTAAAACAGTGTTTCTATCATATGTTCATAACTCTGAAATTATCAAATCATGGGTTTTTATATAATGTCTCCTTGGTTTGGCTAGTAGAAATCCTTTAGCCAAAAGGTTCTACTCTTGGATATCCTTGTTTTAATGTTAGAAATATTTGTATTTCACTATACCTATCATAAAAAGGAAAAAAAAAAAATTCTTTTAAATATAATATTGTAAATATTTTCTATTTTGTAAATTGTAATTGTAAATAATTTATAATTTATAAATATAAACACGCACATATTTAAAAATTAAATATAAAAAACATTGAATATATTTTTTTAGTAAACAATAATAGCGGCAATGAATAGTTATTGTAATTCATAGTGTCCTTTGCATTTAGTACTTGGTGCCCTGTCAACAATGCAAGTAACTCGCAAGCCAAAATATTGTCATTTTTCATTGTATTTTACTGCTTCCCTCACCGTTCATGGCTTCCGCTCCTCCAAATTGTTCCTCGTTGGTATGTTTTTCGCCATGTTTTATTGCTTCCCCCGCCGCTAATGGTTTCTGCCCCTCCAAACTCTTCCTCTCTGGTACTGACCTATTTGGCGAGCTACAGCTTCAAAATAAGGTTTCCACGAGGGTTTGAGAGTATATTTATTAAAATGAAAAGAACGGCCAAAATCTTGATAAGTAAAATGCAAATTACGGCCAAGATCCTAATAATGAACTACAGGGTAGAGGCGTGGATTGTGTATCATTCTCTGCTTCCACAAAATAGTAAAAAAAAGCCCGTCCTGCCCGCTTGTCCATCGTAACATATCCCCCATATTGCCTGAAATTTACTTCCGGCTGACCCGACAGTCTATCGATTAAATCCTCCACTGGTCCTACCTTAATCTTCGCTACACTGAGTAAAATCTGTACCAGAAAATAGAGCCATAGCCAAATTTTGGCGGATAGCCAATCAACATCTCGGATGCAAATGATGCCCCAAAAAAAATTGAAATTGTTTGAAACAATCAACGGTTGCAAACGACGGAAGTGTCAACCATTCCCTCTCCATGAGTTTAAGTCGTTCAAAGACAAAATGAGCTTGGAAAGCTCATATAGGGACACGCCTTCGGCATAATAAATAGCATTTACCTTTTTTTTAATATATTATTTATTTATGTGTGTATATATAAAAAAGTTTAGATAGATATTAAAAAATACTAATAAATATTGTAAAGAAAATTTATTTTCTGATGTTTATCTAAATTAATTAAAGGAATATTCACAATTATACAAAATTTAATATTGATAAAATAATATATAATTAATATGTATAAACTAATATAAAAGCATTAAAATTATAAATTATCTCTCTCCCCATTATTTAGATAAATGTATTTAAGATATCTATACTAATATATATTTAGTGAAATCTATTTATATAATTCATAAAAAAAAATTTGAATAATTATCTACATTAATCATTTATAAAAAGGTAATATTACACATATTCACAAAAAAAGTGGGTGGATATGAAATCGCACCCCAACAATCCACATGGGGCTAAAGCTTGGATCAAAAAACATATAGAAGCCAACCACTAAGTTGTGACAATAGTAGCAGAGAGGGGAGGTGGAGGGTCCTAGTCATTTAGCTTGCTCCATACATCAATGAGGTTCGAAGTGTCCATGGGAAGGTCCCACCTCTCATCTTCTTTCTCTTTATCTTTCATCATAGGCCGGAGAGATGGCCAAAGCCAATCGAGGAAACTTGCTTGAGTCAAACCAGCTAGAAGCACCACCAAAGGGCCACCCAGGAGCTCCACCTGTAGGAGGTGGAGAGGCAGAGTCCCACCTAACAGGTCGCGATGCACTCTGATGTCCATGATCTCCCTTGCTATTCGGAGGAAAAGCCTAGGAATGAGCAACATGGATACCATAAGCCGAAAACCTCTAACCCCTCTAGCGCTTGTGAGAAGGCAGACAACCCCAAGAGGAGGAGGGAGGCAAGGGAACTCTAGCCACAACACACGAGGCATCCTCCCAATGGTCAAGCAACACCTAAAGGTGAGCCACTTCTAGGGAAACTTTGTTAGCTTGCACCTGGATCTATAATAACACATCAAAACAAATAATAGCTTTAGAAATAAATGATACATTTTGATCAACCAAGCAATGAGCAAAAATTGTGAAAGAACTATGTGCCAAGAAAAATTTTCTAACCAAAAAGGCCAAAAGAAGTCATGAATCCAATTCCAAAGTTTCTAGGCTCTAGGACAAAACTGGAAAAGGAGCTTAAAAGACTCCAACTACCCACAAAATGGGCAACGAGGGTCTCAAATTCCCACATGAACTAATTGTGCTCCTACTAGTAAGCCTTGGAAAAGAATACACCAAGTGAAATGGGCCAATTTGGGCTTTAGAAAAGTAGACCAAACGGTGAGGAACCTACTTTGCCAAACCAAGATTGGTGACTACAAATGCCATCTCTGATTTAAAATGGGCACCATGTGCAAATGGGGAGAAAGCCAACGGTATCCAAGATGGGGTTTGTAGTTACAAAAGGCAATAATTGGACCCCACTTCCAATCTTTCCACCAAGATTTGGAAGACCGAATACGAAGTTTGAGAACCATATCAACTAGAATTGCCCCTATAGTAGTGTCAAAAATCTCATAGTCTTGATTAGAAAGGAAAAATTTAGCCTTGAATTTGTTCTACAACATGAGACTCATTGATTTTTTGGAGAATAAATCCCATAGACATTGGATACCTTTCTTGTGAAACCATAGGACCTACACCCAAGGCAAGCGAGCCAAGGGACAACCTTGAGCTTGCAAAAGAGGAGACCACCAAATATTCTATTGGTTAATGGAAATGCCATCATGGAAGTCGAAACCATTCCAAAAAATCCAAGGTTCAACGACCTCCCAAGCTGTCAATATACTTTTAGTCACAAAAGTACCCTCAATGTGAACATCCTTCATGGTGAGAAGGGTTTGAAAACCAATCCCCTTCCAAGCAAGCCGATTAATCAGATAGCCAGACAAGATGCAATGTCGAAGAAGGATTTTCCAGGCTTCATTTTTGGTGAGGGTGTTGATGATCCATTTAAAACAAAGAGCCAACCCTTGTCACTGGGTGGGCAGGAACCCCAATCCTCCAAACTTGCAAGGAAGACAACAAAAATCCCAAGTGGTCCAATGAAAACTCTTGTGGTTTTTAGAGGAGGCCCAAAAAGATCTTGGAGAAGCTTATCCAAATTCCTGTAAGAGGCTTTAGAAGGAGCACAACATGAGGAGTAATACACATGAGTGGCCGCAAGAATTTTTAAGCAAACTTGAAATTTCCTTGCCAAGGAAAGGGTCTCAATGATCCAATATGCAAGCTTATTTTCAATTCTAGAAAGGACCACTTGCCATAAGGCAACTTGAGAAGCTTGGAATGCAAAAGGGATACCTAGATATCTAGATATTTTTTCATGCCCAATCCACTTCCAATTGAAGGCTTGAAGCCAAGGAGGCAAAGGAAGAAAGGATTGTCAATAATACTGAGTCTTATGCCATTGATATGTGATGTCCCCGCTCTAGTCAGTTCTCGGGAATAGTGTGTTAGCCTTTTTTTGGACCCTTGTGGGCTAACTGGTTTGGTTAGAGGGTCAGTGGTACTTCTGGAGAGCTTGATCATTCTTGTTTTCAGAGCTCAATGATTGGTTCACAACAGGCGTTAGCAGTTCAAGGGTTGACAGCTTCTGACGGCACAGGAATATTTGGATTTTTGAGAGAGTTATGGATTTTTAAGTGATTTGAGTTAATTAATTAACTTAATGCCTTATTATAAAGTCAAATTGACTTTATACATTTTATATCACTTAAATACTCTATAAAGGTGATTTAATATTTTAATCACTTAAAATATTAAAGTGGCGCCCAAGTATTTAAGTCAAGACTATTGAAAAAAATTTAAATATATTTTAAAAGATTTAAATATTAAAAAGGGCCTATCTTTCTTGGAAGTCATGCCTTTTTGCATATAAGGCATTTTGGCAATGAGAAATTCACTTTTGAATATTTTGACTTTGCCTTGGACATTTTTCCTATGCTTTCACCTGTGATCAGGATTTTGAGCAATCTTCCATTGGAGAACAAAATCTCTTCAGTGTTGAGCACTTTTGAGACTGTGAGAGATCAGTCGAATTTGTGCAGTTTGTGAGAGCTTCATACAGATGTTCTACTGAGCTTGATTTGTCTTTCCTATTGAATTCCTTTATCAGTTTCAGAGGGTTTTGAGAGATGGCGCCTTCATTTCACCTGGCAGACACTTCATGGCCGTACCTTCTGAGTGGGAATTATGGGTTTTTGCATTAAAGTGTGTGGCTCTTGTGCAAGGGCGTTTGGACTTTTCTTGGAGAAACGCCTTCCTTTCTGAGGGTTTCTCTTCATCTCCCTTGGCGTCTGGCTTGTACTTATCATCGACCATAGTTTTCAGGCTAGATTTTGCATTTTGTAGCTTCCTACACCGGATTTTGTCAGTTTTTTCACCATCTTAATTAGCGAACTGGACTACTTTCTTAAATAAATAATTTGGAAGCATTCGGGTATGTGTATCATTTGTGATCTAATTGTTTCAATTAAATAATATCTTCTACACTTTCATTCTGAAGAAATTAGCACAGATTTACATTTTATAAGCAATTTATATGATGCGCCCCTTCTCTTCTGTCTATAAACTTTCTCTAAAAAACTAAAAATAACACATTAAGACTTAAGAAAATACTGGGGTTTGAGTTGAGAGCCAGCAGGGCTCATCACATGATAGGCCGAGCCAAAAGCTTGAGAAAAGGTGTCCAAACATTTGAGGGAATTCTTGATATTTTTCCCCTCTTCAATGAGAGTGAGGAATGAATTATCGACAAAGTGGCCATTAACAAGTTGGGCTAATGAATCAAGCAAGGCAATGCCTCTGACTAATTGTTGGGAAATTGAATGGGCTAAAAGATAGCCAAACCCTTCAGTAGCAAGCACATAGAGTGCAAGAGCCAAAGGGCAACCCTAGCGAATAGAGTGGAAAAGACCAAAAGCATTGGATTAGCGGCCATTGATGGTAATGCAAGCAGAGGCATCAACAAAGAGCATGTTGACCGATTTAATCAAACAAGGTCCAAATCCCAAAGCTTAAAGCATGGCAAGAATAAAGGGGCATTCAATGTGATTGTAAGCCTTGGAAAAATCAATCTTTAAGAAAATGACCTTTCTGCTAAGAATGGCAGGCCCATTCCATACCTTCCCAAACAACAATAATATTGTCTAGGATATTGATGAACACACAGTGATATTGAGAGGGGGGGTGAATCAGTATCTAACAATCTTTTACTTTTCAAAACTTAACCAATCACAATAAAAAATTCAAGTAAGATCTAAGAATTTAGAGCACAGAGACAACAAATGCTTTTACATGGAAACCCTTGTGGGAGAAAACCACAGCAAAATATTGCTTCTCTCTCTTGTAGGCTCCAACCTACTTCACATACAAATAGTGAGCACCAACTCACAGGAGACTGCAATCTCCACTTGACAGAATTATAGGCATCAACCTATTTGAGGCTTCAGCCCCCACACAAACTGAGCTCCAACTCAGCAAGAGGCTCCAACCTCTAATTCATAGGCTCCAACTTATTAATCCTTCAATAGCTGATATAGTATGTTTCTTCCCAATATCTTCTTAACTCACACAATATCCTTCTTCCAAATCTGATCACAATCCACACAATAACCTTCTCTCACAAATCTGATTACAGTCATACACAATCTTCCTTCCAGATTTGATCACTATCATGCACAATATCTTTCACAAATCTGATCCAAACTTTGTCAATGTCTTCCTTCAACTTGATCACTAACATATCAATGTTTTCCTCACAAATCTGCTCTTAATTTTCACACATGTTCTTCATACATATTTGCATTCATCTACATACATGGGCTGTATATATTCTTTAATACAAGTCTGAAACATTCTTCATACTTCTCTGTCCTTTTTAAATCTGCTATTTATTACACATATATTCTCAAAATAAATCAAATTCACTCTTCAATTTTCTGCTCTTCCTCTTCCTTATTCTCAGAAATATATCATTGATTGCTTATCTACACTTCACATACCTTATGTCTTTTTATATCATTATACTTCTATATGAAGGAGATGTCTCTTCAAAAAAGAGATAACCTTTTATAAAGTCATGACCCTTTGTTAACATCAACGCTGCCTTTCATACCTTTTAAAACTTTATTCATATAGCAAGAATCGCTGCCTTTAGAAAATATATTCACTGTTGTTCATTATTAATGACTCTTCATTAATTAATAATTTAATTTATAACTTTCATATCATCAAGGGAGTTGGCCAAAAACAGATTAACTTGCATCCTTTGTAAATTAAAACTAGATCGCTTTATTGCTGCATATCCTTAGTAATATGATCACTTCTCTTTGTATATTAATCACTGCTCATTTAAATGCTGCCTTTTTAATCTTTAATTGATGCTCTATTCATCACAAACTCGGGCATTTAAATCATTATATATATTGGAACATATTCACTGCTCTTTATGTTTATTCGTTGCCTTCTATTTGCTTTTTCTTAGACACAAACATGGGCAATACATGACTTCAAACATGGTCGGCCTTCATGACTTTTGTCTTGGGTGCCGATAAACAAGTCAGCTAGCATAGTCTTTGCTATCTTTTAAACTTGTTAATAATCTTTGACTTGTTATTTATATATGTAAACAGTTGTCTTTGCTATCTTTTCTTATCTTTATCTATATGTAAACATTTATATATGTCAACACATTTTTGTCAATAATAGTGCCTTCAACCATCTTTGTATCTTCCAACCTTGCATTTTCTTTCCACTTTAATGACAACAATACTTTGGCATTAGTTGACAATTAATCTTCTCACCTTTGACATCAATGATGATTAATCTGACAATCTCGCCAATGCTCCCTTGACATCAAAAACAATATTTTGTTCATTCGTTTTAACATCAATGAGAATATTTTGTTCATTCACTTTGACATCAATGACAATATTTTGTTCATTCACTTTGACATCAATGACAATATTCTAACAGATGTATCTAGACTTGATGAAACCAGTTTGCTCAGGAAGAATTATCTGTGGGGGTAGATGGTGCACCTTTGGAGCTAAAGCTTTAGTGATGATTTTGTGGGACACATTAAGCAAAGTGATAGGCCTCCAATCGCAAAAGTCTTTTGGATCTCTAGCTTTAGGTATGATTTTTATATTTCCTTTATTAATCACTTTCCCTAAACATTTGGAATAGAAATATTCCAGATAAACTCAATGTAGGTCCTCCCCAGCACAATCCCAAAGCGCATTGTAGAATTCACTTGGAAAACCATCACATCCAAGAGCCTTATCATCAGCCATGGGGTGAACAACCTCCTTAAGATCAGCAATGGAGAGCAAATGATCATAGAAGATTTGTTGTGCAGAAGAAGGCCAATAGGGAACCACCTAAAGGCATTTTTAAAGGGAAAATTCTCATTTAGGAGAATTCACCTGGGTAGTGAAAACTTGTTCATAATGTTAGACAAAGGCCTGGAGAATGTCTGGTAACTCCATAAGCACATTCTGACTATCCTTGATTTTTTTGAGGTCAAGAGAAGTGTGATGAGCTCGTAAGTCTTGGAAAAACTCCTTGGATTCCCTATCACCCACCCTAAGCTAGTGAAGCCTAGCCTTAATTTGCACACCCCTAGCACAATGGTTATCTACAATCGGTTTTTGTTATCTCAACTCCACCACACTTACCTGCAACACAAGGGAAAAAGCGTTGGCCTCAAGATCTTCTATGGCCTTGCAAAGGTCTAAGGTGGTAGCCTCGTATTCACACCTCCGAAAGGTGGCCAAATGGCACCCATAAATGCGAAGAAAAC
The DNA here is from genome assembly GCA_007258455.2 of Sequoia sempervirens. NCBI lineage: Eukaryota > Viridiplantae > Streptophyta > Pinopsida > Cupressales > Cupressaceae > Sequoia > Sequoia sempervirens. The sequence goes on from VDFB02353493.1 coordinate 41,562,853, forward strand.
GAGATGTATGTCGGATGGCTCTATTCCACCAAGCCCATTTGTCACTCAATATTGAATCGGATGGGAAAGTGATTTGACAAAGTGACATTTAGCAAAGGCTCAACCAAAAGAGAAACACAACTAGCAAAAGAGAAAAAAGATTGTGTGGATATCATCACATGATCAAGGCATTTAAAGACTTATAGATCAAACCCCAAAAATACACCACATATGCCAAAAAGGCTAGTTATGGTGGTGGCCTAAGTTGGGATAAAAAAGGCCCAATTTATTATGCATGTAATATCATGCCTCTCTCTAGCCAACTATTTAGCAAATAGGTAACACCCCATCTTTGTCATATGCCATCTCAACCATATTAAAGTCTCCACACATAACCCAAGTGGCAACTGGCATTGAATCCGTAATCCATCACCAAAGAAGAAATCTCTCAACAACATCATTGAAAGCATAAACATTTATGATCCTAAAAAAATGATTATCCACATTTAAGAGGATCCAGATCAGACAATGAATGGGGTTTGTATTGTGATCAACCACATGCAAAGTCCACCTAGGAGAGAGAAAGGTGACAACCCCTCCACGTCCAACGTCATGATTGGTGCAAAACATAGTACTTGCCTACCAAATGACACAACATGCAATAAAAATCATGAAACCATAAATCTTCGCTTCTTGTAAACACAACACATCTAAACCAGATTGCTTCTGATGAGTATCCCACACAAAAAACTTCTTGTGGAGGTGAGTGAGACCTCGAACACTCTAGGATAGGAAATTCATGGGAAGGAGTCAAGCATACCATCACTCTTTGACTCCTCAAGCGTGGAGAAGTGATTTTGCAAGAACTTTGAGGAGAAAGAACCCAACTAAATCACCCTCCTCCAAACACCCTAGGGAGTTGTGAGACCGTCACAAATGTTTTGGCAACAAGGGAGAGTGAGTAGTCATTGCTGGTTGCTAGGATAGAGCTGATGTTGGTTGTGGTGTCTTAGAGAACCTCAATATGGAGGGTGCATCACCGAGAGAGATATAACCTCTTTCCCCTTCTCAAAATGGTTTGAAACAATTGTTGGTTGCATTTTCACAGCAGAAGAATTTGCAGAGTGTTGAGCTTTAGCTTGTGTCCTACCAAAGTTAGCTTTCTTTCCTTTCCGATGTGAAACCGTAGTCCACTTTTCTTCAAATTTCAAGGTGGTAGCCTCTGAAGGCTAGAGAGCCTTTGTTGGGAAATTTCAGTCTCTATCCAAATAATCAAGTTATGACTTCAATGGATGAGATACAAGGCTAGGGCTACTACAATACGAAAATCTGAAACTTCTATGCAAATCTGAACTTAAGTGACCTTAATATGGAATTACCAATGATTAGATCCATCTTGTTTATGATGCTAAAAATCAGCCAATATAGCATGCTTACTAAGACCACCTTATGTGAACTTATAACAACAATAAATAAAGTATAAGATCATAAAATAGCAGCAAAGAGGCACAAATCAGCAACACAAAAGGCATCACATAACACAAGATTTACATGGAGAAATCCTTGCGGGAAAAAATTCTACCAAGAAAAGAGGCCAAGTATGCATTATCTTCCAATAAATAATATTACAATACATTCATTTTCATTCTCCTCTTTGCCTCCGACATGGCAGCACCTATATACCTATGAACAACCTATTTATGCTCCAAATTGTCCTTGTTCCTATAGAGTAACTCTACATTCAACTATTCCTTTTAATTTCTACATCCAAGGAGCTGATTTTATAGACTTGTGAAGAGGTCTTAAGCACCAAACATGGCGCTCAAATATGACCCTTCATTCCAAACATCCCAACCCTTGGATTACATCCTCAAAATACAAAAAGACACCAGTTCTGGCTCCAATACTTTCCCTCCAACTTGGACACCCAAACTTGGAAATTAAACATAAAATTAGTGCAACAAAGGAGAGAATACTGAGAGACACATGTTGCCTCTTTCCAAGCACCCACTTGGAGAATCCCAACAGTCACACATTTATCCACTTCACTTGTCTTTTACCATTCCATTCTAGGCATCCACATGTGGGGAAAACAATATTAAATATTCATGTCCACAAGTTACCTTTACCACTGCTAGTAGAACCCATCACCCCTTATGAATGTACTACAAACAATGGTGAGAATAAATATTACAAAATATATTCCCAATACACCCTAAGTGCCTAGAGACACTTTCCAAGGATGTCGGAACCATGCAATATGATGTAGGATTTACAAAGTAGATGGAACTTTATTCCTAACAGCCTCAACCACTCAAGGAGGAGTTTTAACTCAGGGAACAACAAGAGAACAATCTTTGATTTTATGCTCAGATAATTGACATTGAAAGCAAGTGTTGGGTAGATTAAGATAAAGCAACTACTGGGTATGACGAAGATTGCCAATTTGAATATCTATCAACTCTTTCAAGTATTTATATAAATTAACCTCAGCACAAACACATTTTTGAGGATGAGCCTAGTAAAAAAGATTAGGCTCTACAAAAATAACCTTACCTAGAGAAGAAGAAATATGGTGCAAAAGGTGCTAGCACAGCAAAGGAAGACCTTGAAATTCAAGCCATATGAGCATGTGGAGTTTCTTATCATCTGAGACTATGAAGTCCTGTGTCCACAGTTGGAAAACCAGCAAGGTGAGCGGACATACCAAGGCCCATGCTTGAGGATAGCCTCAGCATGATTGGCCTCAGAAAAATCCCCTTAGTGAGTCTTTGGACAACATTGAGTCAAACCCCATGTAGGGCCCTATGTTTATTAACCCATTCCCAAAGCATGCTTTTTGGGGGAGTTCTCCCCACAAAATAGCCTATAAGAGTAAATTTCTCTAACCAATTATATGCACTATCAAATTCAAAGATGGGTAAAACCACATCTGTTGGAGTTTTAGAGTTCATGCCTTGTGGAATACCTTTGGCACAAATTTTCTGGGTCGTTTGTTTGGGGAGCCATTTTGTAGAGCCACCAAACCATCAACACTAGCATGAATTGTTGGGTTGAAGCCATTTGCAACCATATAAATTAAAAAAAAAAACTAAAAAGAATTGCAATAAATGAGAAAAGATGGAATATTTCTTGCACCAAAGGTGCGGAGTGACAAAATAGAAACCAAGGTACTCAAAAAAAAGCAAAACCCTAGCAAAGCGCTCATCAACCTCCCTCCATAATTCATAAATTTGAAGACATATATTTCTATAAATAAAATCTACTCTACCTAAAAGTTTCTAGTAGTTTCTTTGTCTCACCATCGCCATTATGGGTTTCAGAAATCAAGTTGTTTTGCCAATAGGTGAATGGACAATCGGCTGGAAGCCTCCATTGCTCTAACTTTGTTTGAATCCCAAAGTGCATTTTGAAAGTTTCGTACACTGGGCATTAGTTTCAAGTCACTAGATGGATGGTCAAGGTTTCAAAGTTTTTCAAAAGATTCACTAGTTTTAGAGCAAGGAGTGGTTTTGAAATCACATGGATAATTTTTGCATTGAACTGCAATTTTAGCAATAGCTATTTCTGGTGATTGATATAACAATCATGTCTGTTTCAACTTTCTACACATGCTTAGGACCCCCTATTATGTCACTTGAGTTCAAAGTTGTTTAAAATAGTTTTGTCCTAAAGCTCCTCTATTTCCTGCTTTTTCGTAGCTTTATGCATTTGCACTTTAAAACATTGATTTTGAGGGATAAATAATAAGTATTTTAAATCCCTAAAATCCATGTTATTGTAACCCTATAAATAAGTGCATTGGGCACAACACATTCTTAATAATAGTTGAAGTAATGCTTATGCTACTGAAATTAGTATTTGGGCCAGTTTATCTAATGTTTGTAATTCTATTGATTAAATTGAAACTAAACAACATTGCTTAGTATTGATGTCCTTTTCTCATCTAGTTATACAACTTAACTGTTTAATTCTTAAAATCCAATGTCATCTATGTGTTTTTATTTTTAATCCTGTTTGCACTAAAATGCCAATTTCTGTTTTCACTAGTAGGAAGGTGTCTTTGTGCTTTTAGATTAAATTGCTTTCATTAGTAAACTCTATAAAATCTCATTTGATAGACATGACTATTATTAGTCTAGTGCTTGTATCTGAAGCAAAAACATAGGCAAGTAGTCATTTCATCAATGCAAAACCCCTCAAAGAAAAATTAAAATGCTAACAAAGTCCAAAACTACTTTTAATATCGCCATCATCCTCAATCTGTGCAGTGTAATTGAACATGGCATCCAATTTCATTCAATTGTGCAGTCTTGAAAGTATTAAAGTGCTGAAAACTTCCAAACTTATCCTTCAAGAATACAACCCGGTTTTACTGGAGTAATCATCAATAAACAACAGAAAATACTTGTCCCTTCTACAAGCTACTTCCATGGAGAAGCAAAAATTGTTTCCAACCAAGAACTATTCTTATTCTACTTTCTACTCTCAAATTTCAATCTTCCTTGCTTTCTGATAATGCCATTGGGAAAAATCGGTCAACCTCCTTGATGGTCCATATGTTGTGGATCATTTCTTGCTTAATGAGTAGCACTAGGTGAGCAATATTCAAATAACCAAACTGTTGGTACCACAATACTCAAAAGTGTTCTGTCAAAATTAATCTACTAGGCTATTCATGTTCCAAATCAACCCTTTTCCAACTTCAAATGGAAATTTATTTGGCATATGCCTACTTGGCCCAAAATCAAGATATTTTGTTGGCTTGTCATACATAACAAAATCATAACCTTTGAAAACCTCCAAAGAAGGGTTGGGAAGTACCAAATCGGACCCAAACTGAAAAGAGCAGCGGAGACTCCCAAACATCTTATTGTGGATTGTGAATATGCAAAACAAATCTGGTCCCTAATGGCTACAACTATGGGATCATCTTTGAAAGCAAATATGACATTGCAAGGTCTAATGGCTGACTGATTCCACCAATCATTACATGGAACACAAGGGCAACTCCCTTTTCAACAGCCAACACCATACAGATATGGAATGTTTCAACATTATCTCATGGAAACCCTGCTAACATGGAAGATACACAAGGAAAATGAGGATTTACAACAACTGCTAACATCCAAAATGAATTTACAAAATCCTAAGATCAGAAGCTTCCTTTCAGATACATTCCCACCACAATCTGCATGAAAGTGTCACTAGATTGACAATGCCCCTGTATGATCAATTGAAACTCAATTTTGATGGGGCTGCCAGGGGTAACCCTAGACAAGCAGCCAAGGGGTATTCTATAGGATGACATAAGGATTCCTATCTCAGTTACTATAAGGAAATTGACATCAATACCAACAACTTCGTTGACCAACTCTCACTTAGTTACTATAGTGAGATGGACATCAATACCAATTCAAGTATTGTCATTTGTAAATTGAAGTTGATTCACTCCTAGTGGTCAATTTCCTACAAAGGCTTCTCAACAACACCAAAAACAATCAATATCCTCTGATTGATGCCCACTAGAATCAGCAAAATCTATGGATTGAAATCATGAACACTCTCAAATCTCTATCTTATTTGCAAATAAGTGTTGTCCATGTGAAGCGAGCTAAGAAGATGGCTAATGCTTTGGCCAATTTTGCACTACAAATTCCAATGAACAAGGCTATCTGCATCATCCAATCCAATCACAATATGCCAACATGTTGTACCCATACAAAGTTTTTCATAATATTACGAAATTCTAGCTAATTCCTTGCTTTCCATCAAATCAAGAGTAATGTTTCAAAACCTTGGCCATGGTCAGCTCTGTTGTTTTTGTCATATGTATGTCCAAGTCAAAAAGTATAATTATTGCTAAAAGGAATTGAACAGTTTCAGTTTCAAAAGATAATTCCAATTGTATGGGAAAGGCTTGTGAAAAGAAATTGGACCAAGAAGGCAAATCAGATACTTCTATTATGATGGTGTAAAATGTGTGTAAAGGATGCTCTACCCCATGAAGGAAAAATTCAGTTGCCTGTTAATTAAATAAATCAAATGCCACATTCAAAGTATGGCAATAGAAACATTCCTTCTTTGGTTATTCCAGAATATAATAATATGTATCTATCAGCAGAAAGCAGATGTCAACAAATCAATCAATTATGGACCCTCACTTGCAAGAGAATTCTCGATAATGTCAACACAGAATAAGGGAATGAGGACATACAATAGAAGCAAGCATACAAATGTTATTGCAATAAAGGGAGAATAAATTTCAAAACCAATAATAGTAAGCACTATATAGTAGACATGCCTTGGGGTAGAAATGAAGAATTTTAAAAACAAACTCTGCAAATACCTAGAATTGCCCCCATGAAAGGACAATTTTTCAAGGTGCAAACTCATAGGCATGAAGGCAAGCACAAACCCTAGGGCAGAAAATGGGATTTTCAAATTAAAAAAAGCTCATATGTTAAGTCATAGACCCTAATGAGGGATGACTAGGAATCACAAAAGGTTTACTCACCTATTCATAGTCATGTGTTGAAAGGGTCAACTACGATTATTTAAAGTTTGTGCAATTCTATATTAGGTGAGTCTATAAAAGAGGTCAATTGGCTTTCAAAACAATCATACCTACTATTTTTAAGGGGTGTCTTCTCAAGAATAAAATAATTAATTGAAGACTCCTAGCCTATTTTTATTTTGAGTAAGCTAAGGGACAAAATAAAAGAAATAATTTAATAATAGTATTTTAAATTGGGCCCAATCATCTTTTCAAAAAGGCAACTCAAATATTATTATTAGAGTGGCCGTCTAAATGAGACATTATAAGACCTATGCAATACTTTATTTAAAAAAGTGTTTTTTAAACACTAGAGGGAAAAAGTTAAAACAAATTGAAGGCCCAAAAGGGAAGTGCCTATAAAAGAAAGGCATGTGCTCAAAGTAAGGCATCCATTTTCACTGTATTGAATTCCATTTTCAAATTTGAGCATTCAAAGACAAATACCCTTAGTATGTGAAATTTGGAGGACAAGAACCTTGTTAGTTTCCATTGTGGATTTCAAAATAAAAACCCTCTTGTCCATTGGTGGTGATTCTATTTAGGAGTCACATTTGAGCTTATTGTTGCAATTTAATGTAGCTTAAACAATTTATATTAACAATCAAATCATCACATCATCAATATTTGTCAAATTTTGAAGGTCACATATTGATGCACCTAGTTTATGCTTGCTCCGCCTTTGAAATCAAACAATTGAAAGCAGATCGGCAAGGATTATACTACTCTATGTTGATATTCAGAGTCTGAAGAATACTTCTAGGCACGACTTGGAGAAATAAATTTGAATAATAGCCTTTGGCTATTCAAATTTATTATAAGATATTTATCATGAGGAGGCGCCTCATTTACCTTGCATCTTTTATGTTATTAATAATTAATATTTAATTATTAATTAAAGGGGCTGACTTTCTCTAGAGGCGCGATTTGTCTAAAGAGACACGTCTCTCTAAATGGGCCGACTTCTCTTAATGAAAGGACACATACTCTCATACCAACCAATATAAATATGAGTGGTGATCACTCATTTGGGTATCAAGTTCATTTTATTATAATTCGCATTCAAAGGAGAAGTTCGGGTCTGAGCAGCAGACCATTATCCTGTAGCAGCAGATTGATTACAAGGAGATTCATATTCATCATAGTTTGATTATTCTCTAGTGAGAACTAAGAAGAGGAAGTGCAGATCGAGTTATTGGTAGAAGGTTGAGATTATCATTATCAGATTGCTTCATCCTGTTGTTGTATTTGCATCTGATTGTGGTACTTGTTATTGGCCTCATTATCGGCCTCTATTGTAAAGGAGACTCTCATTTGTGATTCAATATATAAGTGATATATTGTTGCTGGGTTTTTCTCCCTCGAGTGGAGGGTTTTCCCAAGGTATCTATTGTGTCTTGTGTTTGATTTTTTGAATAAATATCTATACTCTAATCTGATCATAAAAACTAGCATGGTATCAAAGCGGGTTTGAAGATCTTAATCAGATTTTGTATTACAGCGATACTCTTTATTCTCTTTCTCATCATTGATTACTTCTATCTCTTCATCAAGATGGTGAACGGTCTCAAGGTTGAGGACAAACTTGAGGAAGCATCAAATTTCACATCTTGGAGATTCAGAATTATGCTCACCTTGGAGGAAAATGAATTGGTTGAGTTTGTGGAGATCAAAGTCCCCGAGCCTATGGATGAGGACGAGAAGGTTCAATGGAAAAAGAAAGATATCAAGGAAAAGAAGATGTTAGTTGATTCCGTGAAGGATCATATTGTTCCTATTGTCTCAAAGTTGAAGACAGCAAGAGAGATGTTTAAAACTTTGGAGGAGATGTATGAGATCAACAACACAAGCCGAGCACTTGCACTGAAGCAACAACTTCATCATGTTAAGATTGCGGAAGGAGAATCTATCATCGCTTACTTCATGAAGATTTCCGAATTAAGAGATCAGCCCTCTACCATTGGTCATATTGTTGATGTCAAGGATTTGACCATGTTGGCTCTTAATGGTCTTCCTTCATCTAGGGAGTCTTACATTCAAGGAATCAGTGCAAGATCGAATCTTCCCAAGTTTGATCGTTTGAGGGCAGATTGCATTCAAGAAGAGTCTAGGTTGGCTGCGAGAGGTATTGGTCGAAGCTCTACAAATGAAGACATTCATGTTCTTTCCGCTCAATCCTCGAAGAAGAAAGGGAAAAATGGAAAGAAAGGATACTTCAAGAGGAATAGAGATAAAGGAGCTGATGGTGCTCCCGCATTCAAGAAGAAGTGGGACCTTTCCAAAGTCCAATGTTTTCGTTGTGACAAGTTTGGTCACTATGCAAAGGATTGCCCAACCAGGCCTAATCAGCATGCTTCACTTGTGGATGTGGATGAGATCTCTCCTCAGAAGGATTCTAGGGAATTTCTATTCTAAGTCATGGGCCTGTGTTGATCTGAGCACAAGAGCAGTATATCTTACTGTGTCCAGCATTCGCATCCATCAAAATATTTAAAGAGATAAGTATTCTTTGTTTGCTATGTTATATTATTTAGTTGGATCTTGTAATTAGTAAAGAGAGATAGTGGTATCTCTTGAATTGTGTTCACTAGCATAAGATCCTTTGTAGATTTTATTTATTGCAAGTTATTTCATGCTAATTGTGAAGATTTCTGAGTGTGACTCTGAAATGAAAAGAGAATTGCAATTTCGATGGTGATTAGTTGGTCACATCGATATCATTCTCTAATGCATGAATTGTGATAGAGCCTTGAATTCTTGGAGAGAGTTGGTTCTACATGCTAACTGCATAATGCATTCAAGAAATCTGTAGTTGTGCAGATTATCTTTTGTTGTGCTGAGTTTAGCACTCTCAAGAGGAGTAAAAGATGGAAGGAAGAGTTATATCAGAATTCAATAAAGATAAGTTTCTTTATCCCTTCATTATGATCTTTTGATATATTTCTCTTATAGGTTGATTTATTTATTTATGTTTTAATATTGTTCATAAATTCTTATGTATTCATGCTATAACTTGAAATAGTAAACCTTGTATGATTCTAGCCTTGATATTTCTTTGGATAGTTATAAACTGTTAGTAATCTCTCTCTAAAATGCTTTCAAGATAGTTCTAGGAGCAAGAAGGTGATGAGAGATTGCTAAGTGATGAAAAGCTTGAGGCATCTTGTGAGGAAGTCATGCCGACCAAAGAAATGATCAAGCGTGAAGTCACAACTTGCAGTCATGGGACTGAGTTGGTGGCTAGAGGGAGTTCACTTCCAGAAGTCTTCTTTGCAATCTCTGAAGCAGGGATCAAGAGGGAGTTTTGTAACTCATTGAGAAGAAGTGAAGATTACTGTATTGCAAGGCTAGGTGTCACAACCCTTACATTGAGATTATATGTTTGTTGATGTCTTTCAAATGCAATGTTAGTTGCAAATAACTACTTTCATGTGATTATGACATTGGGAATGAAAAGTTGTTATTTTATTGTAACTGTAATGTTAACGAACTTTTTATTTATTTATTGTCGTTGAATTTGTTGTTCATGAGAAGTGGAATGAGATCATGAGATCAAATTTCAATGCATATTATTAAGCCATGGAGAACGATCTAATCCATAAACCTTGCCAGTGGATGCAGGATTGCTAACGCCGCGAGGAAAAGGGAAATATCATCAGGGAGAGGACGTGGTTAATAATGGATCTATTTTATCATCAAACCTAGAGTCGGAGCAAGACAGTTGAGCCTACGTCATTGCCTTGGCCATGAGTAAATTATACAATTATTGATTAAGCAAGTTAATTTAAATGATCACCTTTATAGAGATTATAAATAACTAATAAATAATAAATTAAAAATAAAATAAAATAATAATAGAAATAATTTAAATATTTATTTTATCCTCTTGAAGATTTACGAATCAAATTCTTGATATATTTATATATTGGCAAGAGGGATCAAATATTGAATTAAAATATGGGATATACATTATTTACCACCGATTTTTAATAGGGAAAAGCAATTGTAACATTTAGCATGGAAAAATTAAATGAATTTCTTTTGTGCCGTCGGGAGTTTGAAGGCAGAGGTCTTACTGCCATTTTTTCCATGGAAATGAAACGGCTAAGAAGGAAGACAAGGGGACGCGAAGAAAATTCTTTTGGGGAGTTTTCTTTCTCAAGGAATCACAGTGGCTCGCAAGAGGGCATATATCGTGAATCTGAGTCATCTCTGGGGGGGACGGTGAATATATGTTGTCAATTTATGAGTAGGACGGGGGAAGCCATGCTTGGCGGAGTCTGATAGTTAAACTTCTTTTCTTTTCTCGTGAGGAGGTGATATCCAGTTCCAGAGTTGCGTCTTCACTTGGGTTGTCGTTTTTATTTTATATATTTATTCCTCCATTGGAAGCATTCTATTGTGGTATGGGAGCCGTTTTCAATTCTCACGGCTTTCTCATCTGAGACGGATTTAAAGGAGGGCAATTTGGAAATTCTCTTAGTCGGTATAAGCAAGAACCGAGCTCGAAGACTGAACTTGCAGTCCCTACCGCGGAAAGTTTCCGGAACAGGCTTCATCGAATTTTGATTACTCACTCAGGCACGTAAAAAGTAAACTAGATTTTGATAACCTAGAAATCTTAAAATGAAATGTTCAGAAGAGTAACGTATGGGAATTGAAAATTGCTTTGGTTTTTCATTTGCTTGAATGATAATGGGAATCGATCTGTCAGAGTTTGAGTAAAGTGCGTAATTAAGAGAATAGCCGGATTTCAATCATTCCTGTTCTTCTTCTTGAATGGGGATTAGGCAGTTGTCGTCTAATTGTTGCCCTGTTTTGATGCACTCATGCTTGAGTCGAAACTTTATTCCTCTTCTTTTCTGTTTATCTACAACAGTGTTGAGATTTTTATGTGCTTCTCATCTTAATCTTCAAATTCAAATCTTTATTTAAGGATCAATTGGATGCTCATGTCTGAATTAGACTTTCTGTCATTAGATTAATTTTGTATAAGGGTTCAGTTGAACCATTAGAGATATTTGATGTGCTTATCCTATTTGAACATCTCTATTTCCTTCCTGAAAGGAGACGTTGGTTAAATGCAATTTTCTTGCTCACCCGGG
>VDFB02353493.1:41574592-41686624 GCA_007258455.2 Sequoia sempervirens
AGGTGGAGCACCGATGAGCCTAGAAACTGAATACTGCACCATGTATTCAGACATATCAATCCGGACTAGCAGGTTTTCATCATCAAACAGTTGTTCTGCAAGAGCCTTTGCAAGCTCTGTTTTACCAACTCCAGTGGGTCCCAAGAATAGGAAAGATCCGGTAGGTTGCTGTGATCTCCCAAGTCCTGCCCTTGATCTTAGCACAGCATTAGCAACTGCCTTAACTGCTTCATCTTGCCCAACAACTCTTTTATGCAACCTTTCAGCCAAGCCTAACAGTCGCTCCTTATCAGTTTGGCCAAGCCTGGTAACAGGAATACCAGTCCAACGACTCACCACCTGCTTGGATCAGTAAGTTATATTAATACATCCCTGAAATTGTGCAATGATTGTACCGTCACTACAATTTCACTTTCTGTTGTCTTCATAACATGCAAATTATAAAGTACCACAGCAACGATTCCACCCTGTATTGAACTCATAGCCTACAGCTACAAGTATTAAAAGTATCAATAAAAAAAATATAAAGAATAATTCAAAAACTCTCACATTACACATACCTCTGCAATTTGATCAGGTCCTACAATCTCTGTTAACATTAATTTTCCTACAACATTAGTTTCATGTTGAGCAATTGCTCCATCTATCTTTGGAAGAGCCCCAAATTTTACATCGGCAACTCTTGCCAGATCCATCCTACGTTCTGCCTCCTGCAGAGTATACAACAATTCTTCACGCTCTTGCTTCAATTGACGGATTTCATTTACTCTCTCTTTTTCTTTTCGGAATTTCATTTTAAGAGGGAGCATCTTATCTCTCAAATCGCCAGCTTCATTGCGAACCTGTACGATTGGAAAAATAATAGTAAGTTACCTTCAATCCTATAGGAAACCTCCTTGCATACCACAGTAATTTTCCTTTGCGGTTGCGTATATAGCCCCCAAGAAAGATTAAAAAACAAACTGTTTACAAGAAAGGTAGATCTCAGTACCAACCTCCACCAGTCGAGCCTTGCTTGCTTCGTCTTCCTCCTTTTCAAGAGCATGCACCTCAACTTCTAGTTGAATTCTTTTCCTTTCAAGTGCATCAATTTCTTCAGGGTGACTATCTAATTGTACTTTCACATTTGCACATGCCTCATCAATCAGATCAATTGCTTAGTCAGGAAGATGCCGATCTGTTCAGAGTCCGAACAAGCAAACAATAATCAATCACTTTTACAAACCCCACAAAATGCCTGCATTCTGTTCAATGAAAAATTAATGTCTCGAGCTTCATCAAATTTCTAACAATTTAAAATCAAGACATTAATTTTATACAATCATCTGATTAAAATTTAAAACTCCATCCAGCTATTAGCAAATCTCATATATATTAAGAGTACCCCCACAATGTTGAAGAACTTACCAGTTATATAACGACTGGATAATTTGGCAGCAACCACTAGTGCTCTGTCCATGATCCTCACACCATGGTGCCCTTCGTACTTTTCTCTTAAACCACGCAAAATGTTGATGGTGTCATCCACACTAGGTTCAGCCAAGTACACCTGCCAAGGACAATAAGGTAAGCTATTCACAAGGTGACCTGTGATCCTACAATGATACAAACCAGAAAATAAAAAGTATCAATTGACTAAATCAAGGGCCAACCTGCTGGAATCGACGCTCGAATGCAGCATCTTTCTCTACATATTTTCGATAATCGTCCAATGTAGTTGCTCCCACACACTTCAGTTGGCCGCAAGCAAGCATTGGTTTAAATAAATTAGCAGCATCCATTGAATCCTGACCGCGTCCTGAAAAAAAATCCCTTTGTCATTTTGAAGACAATCAATTATAATGACAACTATTTAGATTTAGTAATAAAGAGAAAGAAAACAATTAAAAATCACTCACCAGCACCAATAACCAAATGCAATTCATCAATAAAAAGAATTGACTCTTCCTTGGGATTCTTCTACCTCCTCCAATACAGATTTAAGTCGTTCTTCAAATTCACCCCTGTACATTGTTCCCGCCACTAGGGCTCCCATATCCAATGCTATCAATCTAGCTTCAAGCAAATTGCTGCAACATCCCAAAAAACTTGATGAATCTCAAAATGGAAATTCATTAAGTTCAAAACCAACTGCCAAAACTGTAACTTAATGCCAGCCCCTACTCCAATCCTAGTTAAATGGTCCAAATACATCAAATTTTTATATATGCTTACAAAGGCAGAACTAGTTTACAAGAACAAAGTCGGATAATACCTTTGTAAAAGGAATTTATTTAGAGGATTTCCTTAATAAAACAGAAAAAATAGATGAGTCATAAACCTCAAGAATGAAGAAGAAGAAGAAATGCTGTGATGTTGTTTGGACTTTGGAGGATAACAGTGGAGGAATAAACATAAGATTTCCAAGTTGGGACAAAAGTGTCTTGCAGATGTTCAACAAGATCTAGAGATAAAAAATGGAAAGTGAAACGAACAAGGAACAGCCCATTGAAGTGGTTTCAATTAAAAACTTAATGAAGAAGAAAATTTCCCTAAAGACATGGTGGTGTTTGCAATAGCTACTCAAGATGTTGGATTTATGAGAAAGAAAAGAATACGAGAGATGTTAATAGAAAAGGAGAAAGAAGAGGACAACATTTAAGTCATTTCTATTAAGCACGACCAAGAGATTTCAAAGAGGAGAAACGACAGTTTTCTTGAATCAAATAAGAAAAATGAAGAGAATGCAAGTTGAGGTCACCATCAATATGAACATTTCACGTGAAGACTCTGAAGCAGGAGGTTCAAAACTTTTTTTGGCAATGATAGAATGGTGCAGAGCACTATTGATGAGACCGTGCAGCATGGGGCACAACCAAAAGCTATTGAAACAATGGGAAACGTTGTTGGAAATAGGATGCCATTTAATTGCAAATCCTAGACATTAAATATTTCATGTATCTCCTAGATTCTTGGAATGTGTTCAACAACACTAAGATTAGGATGAGATTAATATTTGATGAAATAATCATGATTATTGACATTTTTAATTAATTCTAAATGTAAGAAGCATGTGAGGGCGTCCATAGTGAGTTCCTAAATAATAGGGACACATGGGACACTCACATGGTAAGGTGAAACTCACCTTGTGTCCAGTTAACTATACAGAGTAACAACTAACACTTCTGAATGCATGTAAAGATCCTAGGAGTTAGGATTTGATGTTTGCATGCTTGAAGTTCAGCTTAAGCTCAGTTAAGTTCCTAAGTTCAGTTCAGTTATCTTCAGTTGCATGCATGTTGGTTATTTTGAGTTGCATGTAGTTAGCTTCAGTTAACTTGTAATGCATGGCTAAATAACATTGAGTTGTATGACAGATAACAGGGACTACCTCCAGTTAACAAGGGATGACCATTCTTTGGGAAATGGTGTTGAGTAAATGTTTCAGTTAACTATAAAGCACTTGAAGCCAACTTGGGCACCCAAGATGCTTTATTGGAATTACCTCTCATGCATGATAAGATATTTTTGAAGGCTCAGTTAAGTAGCTTTACTTAAGGGCGCCAACTTTGAGGAAGAGCTTTGGAATTATCACCGAAGTGAAGGAGAAGTTGTAGCTTTAGTTTGGGACACTCAAATGCATGAAGTACATGTTGTAAGCTTTAGTCTTCACTGAATAACTCAACTTGAAGGAATATGGCGTACCTTTTCAAGGGCTTGAGCTTATGCATTGTAATTATCACCATTTGATTATTACAAGGTTGCATATTGTCTCTATATCTCATTCAAGTTGAATAGAGTTGTCATAATTGTTATTGTAGGTGTGAAGAAGATTGGTAAAGACAGAAGAAGCATTCTCAAGCAAGAATTCGAGCTATTGTAATTTAGAGATTGACTAATAGAATAATTCTTGGTGGAGTTTTTTCCCGAAAGGGTTTCTCCACGGTATATCTTGTGTGATCCTTCTAATATCCTGTCTAGTTCTTCTATCAACTTCTCTCTACATTCTACAATAGTAAAATGGATTAATCAAGATAATCACACACAAGGAATATATGTAACAAATAAAAGACTTACTTAGATCAGCAATATTAAAGTTTTACAGAGTATTAAACTAAGAAAACACCTCAATTTTCAACTTTTGGTATCAGAGCTGAGGTTGGATAGAGTATTGGGATGCCTTTCTCTTAAAAATATTGGAGGATTTTTGGGCTTAGTGGGAGCTTTTATTATTTTTGCTATTGCTGATTTTGAAATAAATAAGTTTGTTACAGAGGTCATTGAGAGCTTGGATTCACAAGTGTGGTGTGAGCTTATGACAGAAATGGGGTTTTGATTATGTGCATCATGATGCCATGGGATTGCTTAGTATCACAGTTCAATGGGAGCATTTGGCAATGATGTGGATCCTTGGTTGTAGGATGGTTTTGTTATTATGTCATGGTATACTCTTGAATAACGGTTTAGAGTTGTGGCATAATGCATGTTATGATAATTATGATCATGAAAAAATATCTGAAATTCCATATGCTTTTGACAGTGATGGTTGATGTTTATCTTGTTGCCATGTATAGCTTGGTATCAAAGTTTAGTGGGAGCTTTGGTAGGATTTAGTGATCTTCATGAAGAAGATGGTAGTCACGATACCATGTGTGACTCGGTACCATGGTTCAGTGGGAGTTGTTGGCAGTGACTTGGATGCATAATTGGTTAGGTTATCTCCATGTGATTAGAGATATGGTTTCTTGGTTTAGAGTATATTTGTTATGGATGTCATGGTTTACTCTTGATATGCATTTAGAGTTTGGCATATTACATGATTCTCTTGAGACTAGGATGTATAAGTATGTTATGATGCATGTGATCTCCTAAGAGGAGATGGTTAGATCATGGATGTTATGTTTATGTTCCTTATTCATGATTGGAGCTTTGACATTGATCTTGAGTGTTTCTCTTAAGTATTGGGTACATTAATCATTTATTTGATTACTTCGTGAAAGTGTTGTGTTGCATTTGGAGTTTGGCATGGATTGGTTGGTTACAGGTCCTCATGGATACTTGGAGAAATAGGCGAGGCTGGAGTTCTCTTATGGTAAGAGACATTTGTTGGAATGGTTACTTGTAAGAAAAGTTTTTCAACAGAAAAGACCGAGGAGTCTACACCTTGGTTGAATGTGAATTCAACACACTCGGTGGTTTAGCATGCCTCTAAAGAGGTGGTTTGGTTACAGAGGCTCGGGAAAGGTAATGGTTTGGTTGATAATGGGAAAGTATTAATTGAAAAAGTTAACACTTTAATTAATATTATAGATTATCTTATGAAACTATACAGATAAGTTCTCTTGGTTTTAATCATTTGCTTGGAAGCTTCATGATTATGCAGGTTGCATTTGAAGTTAGCATGGATTGATTAGTTAGTGCAAGAAAGCCATTGGCCTTGAGTCTTGTACTTGTTTTATTATTCCTTGTGTTAAAATAATTGCAATGTATAATGTCAAGTGGGAGAATGTTGGAAATAGGATGCCATTTAATTGCAAATCCTAAACATTAATTATTTCATGTATCTCCTAGATTCTTGGAATGTGTTCAACAACATTGAGATTAGGATGAGATTAATATTTGATGAAATAATCATGATTATTGACATTTGTAATTAATTCTAAATGTAAGAAGCATGTGAGGGCGTCCATAGTGAGTACCTAAATAATAGGGACACATGGGACACTCACATGGTAAGGTGAAATTCACTTTGTGTCCAGTTAACTATACAGAGTAACAGCTAACACTTCTGAATGCATGCAAAGATCCTAGGAGTTAGGATTTGATGTTTGCATACTTGAAGTTCAGTTCAGTTTAGTTTAGTTCAGTTCAGTTTGGTTCAGTTATCTTCAGTTGCATGCAAATGCATGTTGCATGCATGTTGGTTATTTTGAGTTGCATGTAATTAGCTTCAGTTAACTTGTAATGCATGGCTAAATAACATTGAGTTGTATGACAGATAACAGGGACTACCTCCAGTTAACAAGGGATGACCATTCTTTGGGAATGGTGTTGAGTAAATGTTTCAGTTAACTATAAAACACTTGAAGCCAACTTGGGCACCCAAGATGCTTTATTGGAATTACCTCTCATGCATGATAAGATATTTCTAAAGGCTCAGTTAAGTAGTTTTACTTAAGGGCGCCAACTTTGAGGAAGAGCTTTGGAATTATCACCGAAGTGAAGGAGAAGTTGTAGCTTCAGTTTGGGACACTCAAATGCATGAAGCACATGTTGTAAGCTTTAGTCTTCACTGAATAACTCAACTTGAAGGAATATGGCATACCTTTTCAAGGGCTTGAGCTTATGCATTGTAATTATCACCATTTGATTATTACAAGGTTGCATATTGTCTCTATATCTCATTCAAGTTGAATAGAGTTGTCATAATTGTTATTGCAGGTGTGAAGAAGATTGGTAAAGACAGAAGAAGCATTCTCAAGCAAGAATTGGAGCTATTATAATTTAGAGATTGAATAATAGAATAATTCTTGGTGGAGTTTTTTCCCAAAAGGGTTTCTCCACGGTATATCTTGTGTGATCCTTCTAATATCCTGTCTAGTTCTTGTATCAACTTCTCTCTACATTCTACAACAGTAAAATGGATTAATCAAGATAATCACCCACAAAGAATATATGTAACAAGTAAAAAATTTACTTAGATCAGCAATATTAAAGATTTATAGAATATTAAGCTAAGAAAACACCTCAATTTTCAACAAATGTGTCAATCTCATAACTAAAACACGAAACAAATCCTGCTGATCAGATATCTAGAGCTTGCCGGCCTCAAAATTGCTATATTTTCTGTGCTTAGAATAGTTTATTTAAGTTGGTCCATAGTTTCTACATTTAAATTAGAGTAATTTAATGGAATTTGGAAATGAGAAGAAGACAGATAGGAGGGAGAGGAAGAAGGAAAATATGAGGAATTATCCTAGGGAGTGACGCATTCTGAAATGAATATTCTACTGGGGAATAGAGCATTTCGAAAAGAAATTTTTAATGGATTTATAAATGGAAGGGAATTCTGGTGTTTTGGATACTTGTGCAAGTTCCTCTGTTTTATTTTTTTCTTTGTAATATTAATTTCTGCTTGCAGTAATGTATTATATGGGAAATCCTTGTATCTTTTGAGCTGTCAATTGCTATTGTCAAAGAGGTATGCTAAGGAGAACAGGGTAATGCATGGACTGCCTAAAAAGAAAGGTCTGAATGTGAACAATAAAATAACAGACATAAAATTCAGACAACTCTGCAAAAAAAAACTTCTCTAAATACTAATGTAGTATTACAGGGGCATATCGTTGTATGTTTTGGGCTGTCAATTGCTATTCTAAAAGAGGTATGCTCTGCAGAAAAGGGTAATGCATGGACTGCTTCAAAAGAAAGATCACAAATTCACACAATTTGCAAAAACCTTCTATAAGTACCATTGTAAACTCATCTTACAGGGACTCAAAGGGACATAAATATATTAATTATTTAAAAAAAGACTAACCTAAATGTCAAATGCCCCCCCCTTAGAAAACCTTTTCTTATTTCTAGAATTGCTAAAAATAAGTAATGTTTACCAGAAAACAATTTACCTTGGCACATCTCCTCTAACAATTCTTTGAGCGAGTCCCTCCACCACAGCAGTTTTTCCAACACCAGGCTCACCAATTAGCATGGGATTGTTCTTCGTCCTCCGACACAGAATTCTGATGAGTCTCTTGATTTCTTCATCTCTGCCAATAACTGGGTCAAGCTTCCCAGCCACTTCCACAAGGTCGCGCCCATAAGTCTTTAGTGCCCGGAAATTGGTATGAGAGGCAGTTTCCACCTTCTTACCCTGCTCGCACAGCTTCTCAACTTCAGATTTAATCGTCAAAGCACTCACGCCTGCTTCTTCAAAGCTGTCCACAATCTGTGAATCCTGCAACAATCCAATTATAAGATGATCTACGGCCAAAAGGGTGTCTCCTTTCTTCTTGTGTGCCGCTTGAGCGCGCCTGATGCATTTGATTAGAGAAGTGCTGAGAGGATTGTCGTCTGGAGCGGGGTCTTGGGACGGCAGTTTTTTCAGGTACTCGCGCAGGACTCTTTTAACGGATTCCACTGATTGATTTCCAATAGCATCAGACGAAATCGCCTGTTTTAGTAGCCCCGAAGCATCCTCTATAAGAGCAATGGCCAAATGAAAGGGAGTGAATTGTGCATGACCATATTCTTGAACATGCTTTAGACCTGATGCTAGAGCTTCGTTAGTTTTATTTGTAAATTTTTCCGGATTCATTTTCGATTATGCCACCTCCAACAAAATCCTCTCTTATTTGTAAAGAGTAATAATTCGGCGCATAATTAGACTGCCGTTCGAAGTAGTACACTGGATAAGACTCCCTGCTACTTATTTAGGGCATAAGAAGTCTCTGTACATATTCAGGGCATAAGACGAGAATGAAGCTATCTGAGAGAAAGAACGCCTTCCCACAACTTGAGATGCTTTCTTCGAAATAGCTGCACATCTTTCCGAGTGTTTGTGATTAGTGGATTCTTCACCCTTTCCCACTTTCCCTCCATTGTCTCTTCTTTTCTGGCCAACGTACACTTTGCTATGCCTTTTCACCGTCGGAAATGGCTTGGCAACTTCTCAAAAAGAATTCGATGATTTACAATTCCTTGTTCGATTGCTTTCCACATCACTCCAGAAACAACTGGACGGACATTGTTTCCTCTTCTCATCAGCGTAGTTTCCTTGAATCTCACGGGTATGTCAATGCTAGGCCCATCTCTCCTTTCCTACGCAATTTTTAAATCCATAATTATGAATACTTTAAATTGGAGAACAAAAACATAATGGCTGCAAATATGAAATATTTTTTCAAAATGCAAGCCGAAAATTGCTTGATATTCCACTTGCATCTTAGGGACTTCAAGTTTCCACCATGATAATAACAGGAATGCCGAGAAAATATATACATTTTGTTTTACAAAAAAGATGACCAATTTTTATTTTTGGGATTCTGCTAAAATGACAGGATATGAATCCTTTGTTTCAACAAATTTTCTCGAACAAAGACCTTCAATTTTAAAAATCATACTGTCACATCCCACGTAACTTCAGACCGGGACAAAGGTGTTCATTATAACAATAAAATAAACTAGCAATCGCACCTTGGTGTGCAATGGGTACGCCGAAGAGGTGTGGAAGATGAATTGGGAAAAAATTGGCTTATTTTTTTCATACATTTGTGTAGCACAAAAGTCAATTGGTAGATCGTTTTAAAAATGATATTGTTTATATATTATTATAATTATTATTATAGTATTAATTTTATTTTATATTTTTATTTTATTTTATGTATTAATTATTATATTCATCACATACTTTCTAACATATTAACATACATTTAGTTTTTTTTCTCCTATTCTATCCAAAAATCAATTAAACTATGAGATATGGTTTATTACTGTTAAAATTAAAATAATTATATTAATTAAATATTATATTAGATTTATATAATATAAAAGAAAATATGTAATAATAAATGTAATCATAATTTTAGATATTTAAATTAGAAAATATTGTATTTTAAAGTACACAAATATAATATTTTTATTTTATTTTATGTAGTAATTAATAGTTTTATTTAAAAATATAATATATAATAATAAATATAATTAAATTATTTATAATAAGTAAAATAAATTCTAAAAAAAAAAATGACAAATATTACATATACATTATGAAAATCAATTTTTTATTCAATTACATACAAATAATATTTTTTTGCCATTCAATCACATTCAAACATGTGAAATTGGACATGTTCTACGCGCTTTCTTTGCTCACTACTATTGGCTGAACGTCCCATGGATTATTCAAAAACAAAGTGTTGCATGCTTTATTCAAATTGAAAGAATTTCTTTCAAATATAATCAATTTTTTCATAAAGGAGTAGACCACTTTGTAAGACTCCAAACATTCAAACAATTAATAATTTACCCTTGACACAATGTGAAATCAGATCTTGAGGGGCACTAGGTATTGCACAGGGAAAGACCAAAACAAAACCAAAAAATTAAAAAAAATACAGTAAGACTACCTAATAAAGTAAAGCAAACGGTTTAGGGAAAAGATTTAAAAGAATCTCCTTTTGTGTAAAGAATATACAAGGCATCTTCCATCCCCCAATCTAATCTTCAATGAAGGCGTGCAGACGAATTCATATTTATTGCCCATCGCCTCCCTATTACCTCTGTCGCACCACCAAACCCCAAATTGCTAATGGGAAGAGCTTCTCTATTAATCATAGGTCAAAATCATGTCAGGATGAATTCATTACGGAAATCTCCCGCCAATCTACCGCCGATTGCTCTGTCTTGGCAACATTAATATAGACTACGTACTTTTTACGACAATACTGTATTTAAGCTGTGGGGAAAGCAATGAAAAAGCCGTGAAAACAGTCGAAAATATGACGAAAAATGATGAACGGTATTTTTAGCTTTGTGTTTTTCAAATAAGTCGGCGAAATCACGGAAAAAACAGCGAAAAATCACGAAAAATGATGAACGGATGAGATTCGTTTAACTGTATTGCAGTTACCTGTTAACCGTTGATAGTGAAAATTGGGTTGGCTATTTCCAAATATGATACGCCTTCGGCGTAAATATGTGAACATAAAAGGGACAAGGGGGATGGTGCCAACATGGCATCACGTGAATAAAAGAGTCCACCTAGAAATTAATTTGGAATCCGTAGGGATGGTCGTGCACGTATTGAGGAATGGCGTGCCTGCTCTTGACAGTCACTAATGGCACGTCACGTGAAAAATAAGGTGCAGAGTAGATTTTTCTAGACACTCACGAACCCCCCTAGCTCCTCATTCAAGTCCGACTCGAGGAAATGAGTTAAGAAATTGTGCAAAAGGGAAGAATATAGAGATACCTCCTAACACGCTAGGCTACAGGCGATCTATAATTCATAATTCATAATTCACAACACTTGTTAAAGACTTTGTAAATGGGGTTGCAAGTTAAGTGGGCTTAATCTTGAAAAACTCCATAATTAAATGTGTTTGAGTTGGAGAAGTACTGGGATGGGTGACCTTCCGAAAAGGTCCAGTGCTTCAATTCTGTGACCATCACCTAGATGCAATGAGTGCTAAGTGGACCATTCATTATCATGAGAGATGGGTTCTTATGAACCACTACTCATGAAACATGTGTCAATGAGTATGACTCGAAAAACTACACAGTTGAATCCTGATAGCAATATCACGAGAGTTAAGCACATATAAGATGGTGTGGTTGTTCAAAGGTGTGAATGAGGGAGAGATAAGGAAGATAAATTCTAGCTGTGAATGGAGGTCAAAGCACAGAGGGAGACTCTAAACCCTCCATTAATCTACCATTTAGAGCTTTGTTTCGAGAAGAAACATATAGAGTGAAGGCATGAAGACATCTTGGGGCTCAAATAACAGAGGAAAAATGTGAGAGGAGGGAGTAGAACAGAGTTGGAAAGGCAATGGACGAGGGCAAACTAGATCTGGCGTGGCTATGTGAAAGCATGAAGGAAAATGCGGTTGGCAAGAAAAAACATAAAGATCACAATGTTCACAACATCATCCATGTCTGCAATGAAGTGGGATGTTTTGAAAGGCCATGGACATCCCTCAAACCATCATGACAATTTTTTTTATCAAAGATGGTGTGTTGGTAGAGAAAGAGAGCTATTCCAAGAGAAATGAGGCGAAGATTTTGATGTGGAGTTGGTGAAGAATAGACTCTAGGAGCTTGGGTAGCCTTTAAACCCCCACAACCCTATAATCTTCAAATATACTTCGTATGAGAGAGGAAAATAAGGGGGGGTCATGTGAGAGAGGGGAGGCTAAGAATGGCATGAGGAGAGGAAGAAGGAAACATGGTCTCATGGAATGCACATATTTCAAGAGATGAACATAATGGATTTGTTAAAAAGGCTTTTAAAAAAAGAGGAAGGTAAATAAATGCAAGAGAGAGAGGGAGCACAAAGATCATAGGAAAATGGAGAAGATACGAAGGTGAGTCGGAAGTCTATAACCATTGGCATTGTTCTTCCTTCTTGTGCCAAAGATGAGAGCTGTAAAATAGATTATGGATGCCCATCAAATCACAATGAATATAGATTTTGTTAGAGGATGTTCAAGTCTTGTTGGAAGGAAAAGAATGCAAAAAATAGCGTGGGAAAGAGAGGACAAAGGTGAATGTGAGGAGAAGTGAAGAGGCAATTGGAGTGTTGGCATGATTGGAAGGTAGATTAACTCACCCACATGAATGTCAAGACATTGGAAGCCATTATTCCAAGTTAATTCTCTGATTTTATTTGGAGTTGTTCGCTTGTTAATATTGTTGATATCATGTTTAAAATCAGACAACTATTAATACACCTCCTTGTAGAAGCTATGAACTAGGTATGAAGGTTGTATGTTATTGCCATAAAAATCAAACCCTTGCCAACTTCAAAAATTCCTCTAAATATCTCAACTCGACTACCCTTTGTTTCTTCTACACTTCTAATAGGAAATCAAGCCTTAGCTAAAGATGATGATCATGTTGTAAAATACGATTGACTCTGTATTAAAGTGACATATTTAGAATGACTAAATTTTGTTCCTTAAATGTAGCATGAGCGAGGCAAGGTTTCCCCTTAAGACAATTACAAAGAAAGGTAAGAAGTTGCTTGTTATGGCATTTTTTCACTTGATAAATGTCCATAAATTAGGCATGAATTTGGAAGCCAATAAACTTTAGTAAAATTGTTGATCATGGCATAGGAGCAACTTTAAGGTTGTTGCCCATCTTTGGGCATAGTCGATCCCAAAACTATAAATGTTGTTGTTTTAAAGCATGAAAACTTTAATTAATTATGAACTCTCCTAATGATGGAAACTTTAGATTTGTGCATAAACATATGTCAGATGGAAGCATTATGTTATGTGATTATCTATTGTATCCATAATATATAGAGAGAATTATTTACCAGGTTTACTTTTATAAATAGTGTTGTATGCCATAATAAATATATCAACATGTTAGTAATATATCAAGAACATTGAATTGCTCTACATTATGTCTTATGGTTGGTGCATATGGTAAAGGCTTAATGTGACTACATGATGTCTGTTGACCTCTTAAATATGAGAACCTCGTTATTAGGATTATCACGTGAATGAAGGATAATATAGTGGTAATGAATTGTGATATGATTACATGTACTAAATAGAAGATGACTACCCTTTAATTTGACTAAGTTGTTGATATTGAGTTAAGAGATAAATCCTATGAAATCACACTATGTAGCATCTCTTAGTACCCTACTATTGACCATTAAAGTCATATTTAGTATAATGACATGTATGAATAAATTATCCCTTGTGCTTGCACTTAATAATTAACTTGGTTCGATAAAATGGTTGAATGATAAATGATAGGACATTGTAGTGTGCTTATGGTACTTATTTCCATTAAGCCTTGTAGTACAATGTGACATTATCTTGTTCCATGCAAAAAATTGGTCATAGTCATCTCTCTAAACATTGTAGTATTATTATTATATGGTTGAGTTGTGGAGTACACAATGTATTAGTGCTTGTGATTATTATGTACAAATGAATAAGTATGTCAAGCGTAATTGCCAAGAGATATCATCTTAATCTAGGTGACAGGTGATAGATGCAACTCAACATGAATTGTTAAGGGATTTGAGTTGTAATCCCTTTCTAATTGTTACCTACCATTTTGGTCATTGAAAATTTCAAAATTTCTCCTTATTAAGATGGTTGTTAAACCTGTGGCTTTTTTTTGCAAAGGAATTTGTCTTGAGACATGTAAAGAGTCTCCATCATTTTAAATAGGGACAACATTCGTGGAAGTAGGCTTGCACTACAAAAATGTGCCCTATTTTAGTTCTACAATGGTAATGAAAGGGCATCCATCAAAGCATATTAGCAAAGGAAATTTGTCAGATGTATAGTTACAAGTGCCATGCTACATATACAACCAAATGTGGAAACGTAAACAGAGCATGTGAACTATTGCAAAAAATGCCTCAAAGGAATGTGATCTCTAGGGTTGCAACATTATAGGATGTGCAAATTGGTGAAGCACTGACAAATTTCTGCCTTGGTATACACATTGCAGCCAATATACAAAAAAGTATGAAGGGTGCCTAAGTGAGATTTTGTCATCCAAGGAAGCAAAAGTTAGATAACTGGAGGGGCTATTTTAGTTTAAGGTTGAGGCAAATCAAAGTTGTTAACTGTGTTGACCATTTGATTGTGTCTTCCTGAGAAAATATTGGATATGTGTGCTACTCTAATGAAATAATTGCAATTGGAATACTTTTGGAAGACAAGAGAGAGCTTATTGCAAATGATCATTCACACAATAAAGTGGTAAATATTCAAAATCTAACGAAAGAGATAGATTTGATATGTTTAAAGACATTAAAGTGTCTTGCAAGATGGATATCAATATATAGGAAGCTTTGATACGGTTAAAGAGGGTTATGATTAGTGGGTGCCCGAATCTGAAGATTATGAATGGCTACTATCAGTTAACTAAACATGTGGATTGTTTTGTTAATGTTAGAGGATATTGTATCAATACGACAGAGGTAAAATCTACTCTAATGTTAAATCCACTTAGCACTAGAAATAGTGGGTGTCAAATTGTGTAGTGGTGAGAAGGCATCCAGTCTTCTCAAATTACCTAAAACCAAGAGCTTTTATTATGAATACAGTTTGATGACTTGCACTGTAGAAACTATGAAAGATGTTCTTGCTTTAGAGAGGCTAAAATGGAAAACACGTACAAGATGCTCAATGTCTTATAAACAATACTAATCTCTGTAATTGTAACTACCAAATTGGCTCTGTGTGTGTGCTTTTGCTCGCATGTTTACACCGAATACATTGGGATTTGGTTCTCATTGTTTCAATGATTGAATTTGATGATATCTCATCCACTTGATCGTAATTCATCAAAGAATGCTATTTGTTACAAGTTGTGGCACTGTGAGATCGAAGAAAATAAACCATTAGGCTGGATTTCTATTTGGCGTGAGGTCTAAGTAAACTTATTAATAAGTATGTTGACATTGTCACCAATGATGTTATTGATGAATTTGTATGAAGAATATATCAGGAAACTTGTACAATTTCCCTTTGGAAACACTAGTCTGCATACAGTGTATGCCTAAATCTATAGAGTATAGGTATGCGACGTACTAGCTTTATAAAGAAACATGGAATATAGAGAAATATATCCCTGTCCTAGGCAATATTTACATGTGTAATGTCATAAAATTGAACCCCTTGCAATTTCACATTCATTTTTTGTATTCGCTTTAGTGTCCACTGCCCTAGCACTTGTGTAGGCTCATTTTAGCCCCTGCATCAACCTTCTTCCCTCTCAGGATGTTCAAAAACCCCTTTTCAGCAGCTACCCTTTGCATGTCAGCTTTTTGTCAAACCTTGTGCTTTTCCCATTCTCGTCGTTTTGTAGCATGATGTGTCTAGACATTAGCGCCTCGCGCAGACGTTTGTGTGCTACGCTAGAGTCCTATGGCATTTCAACATTTAAATGACTATCTTTGTGTGCCTTGTCACTTGCCAGCTAATTTTGTCAATGGTAATGGCTCAAGATGCCTTGTAACTGCTCGGGAAGCTTCTTTTCCCTCCTATTCTCTCTTTAAATGTTATCTTTTCAATTCATTTCCTTATCTGGATCTTTCTAGATTTTTCTCTTTCCTTTTCCTCTTCTCTTGGTCTTGCTCTCTTACTTTCACGGCTCACTTCAACAACACTCTTGCATTCTCATAGCATCCTCTACAACTCTCTTGGCTCTCGCAGCTATCTCTCTCTTTGGCTTCCTTAAGCCTTGCAACTAATATCTCTCTTACCTTGTGCTTACAAGCATCTTGGGATTTCTCACATCCCCTATCTATTGCATCTCTATTTCGTGGTACGGGTTCTCCTCCTTGAGTGGGGATTGATTTTATCACTCTTGCTTTCATTTCATTTTTGCTTATTATCTCTATCTATCTGGCTTTCTGTGGAGGTAAGAACACCAAAACAAGGGTTTGACTAAGTCAAACCCCTAAACAGCCCTAACATTTTCCCTCGGTCTTATGTGTGTAGCTATTGAAGATATTTCATTGTTGGAGCCTTCATTACGTGGGTTTTTGTGAGCATTTTCTTTCTCTATCCTCTTTAGTTCTATCATTTATTTTACTTTATTCTAGTTATGTTATATTCTATTACTTTCTTGCATTCTAAAATTTCTTAGCAGTTAGAATAGAAGTAGTCACTTTAGTGCTTTTTGTAACATTCTTGGTTTTCAGTCCGTATGAGACACTAGTGCACCTTTGGGACTCCAGCGTGCCGCGCTGCCATTTGTATTCCATCCTTTAATAGAGAATTCATCAGTTTTTCCATAAAACCTCTGTGGCCTACTCTTTCTAATTTTGGAACTCTTGCTTTGTTCCTTGAGGTAGTTTAGGGTAGTCCGCCCCTTGGGATTCTCTTGAGAATAAAGAGACTCATGAGTAGTGAATCCCCCTTCTCTACATTTTGGTGAACTTGACGTGAAAACACCTTCCCCAACTTTTTTTTGACGCGCCGGCCTTCGACTAACTTGTTTATGCATTGTTTATTATATTTAATTTATTATTGTCAAAATGAATTCAATATCCTCTTTTATCAATTTAGTATCTAATCTTATTCAAAGTATTAATGATGTTCCATTTCATGCATGTGATGGTGACTTGTCTTTTCCCATGTCACTCTGTAACTTTTATCCTTCTCATGAAATTCCTCTCACTTCAGAGGATATTTTGTTGCAATTGTTGGCATATGGCTTCTAGTGTTGTCATTGATGGCAACTGAAATCATTGATCCGGTCCGCACTGCAGTATCTGACTATACCAGAAGACAGAGTGAAGAACAGAGATCCGACTAAAGTTGAATTTGTCAAGAGATTTGCATTATCAGTTTAATAGTTTTGGTTGTGGGTCTCAAGGAAGGTTGTTGGATATATGAAATATGTTATTCTCAAGTTTTGTGTTATTGCATCAAGTGGTGTATGAGTTAGGGGATCTGGTCATTCGATTTTCTGTTCATCAATGTATGAAGGCCGACTAAGTGAATGTAAGGTGTTGCAGATGTCTAAAGCAGAATTGTTTGAAGTATTTTTGTGTTGGAGATTTTGTTTTGGGTCCTAACTATGCTATGGACAACTCTGGTGCATGCACATTAAATGTTATTCATGATTTGGGCCGACAATTAGAAGATATTTTCTATTCTATTGAAGCCGACATATAGCAACTGAATTCTTGGTAGTGGATATATATATGAGATCAGTTAATTCATTTTGATATGTATGTGTGGTGTTCGATATGTGTGGGTGTGTATTGCGAATATCAAAAGAGTAGTTAAGAAATTTCCATTTGTGCAGAAGAGGATTTTGTGAAGTGAATTAAGGAAAAACAGAGCAAAGTGCAGAATTAGACATAAGGTCCAAAATATGATCTATGAGCCTAACTGGAACTGTAATCCGACATTTATAGATGCTATTTTCTCAGTTCAACCTTTTGGTGTAATCCAAATCTTTTGTAAGGCAGCGAGCCTTCTTGATTTTGAGCAGTGAGATCTAGGCAGTGTGCCTAAATGCAAGTGCATTCCCATTTTGTAAAACACTTATATTTTGAGTACTCAAATTGTGGATTGACCTCCACCGCGGTTTTTCCCTTAACCGGGTTTCCATGAAAAAAAAATCCTTGTGTTATGGTGTTGTGGATTATTGTTCTATGTTCATGCATCTTTCTTTTGATTGAATGTTATATACACTTGAGAGATTAGTTTAATAAAGTTAAAAATTGCACAACACTGATTCACCCTCCTCTTAGTGTTGCTTGAGTCCAACAATTGGTATCAGAGCTAAGTTCCTCAGAAGAAGTTTAATAGCTTGAGGTGGATCTTGGAATGTAATGGACTCTAGTAGTCTTCAGCAACAAATTTTGGTGACACTTGATGAATTTGAGCAGTCTAAAGCAGAAGTTCAAGAATTGAGAGAAAATCTTAAGGATGTTGAGAAATTCATTCAAAAGTTGAAGGATCAGATCATTAAGTCTAGGGAAAAGAGAAAGGATCTTTGTGATTAGATTAAGCAGAAAGAGAGCAAAAGGATGGACGATGTTCACCTGAATCAAACCTTGAAGGAAATAATTGAAGAATGTGAAAAGCTTGCTAGAGAAAATGCTACCCTAAAACATGAGATGGAGTATATGGCGATGAAGATGACTAAGGAGATTGAAGAAAGAAAGAAGAATGAGGAAAATATTGTCCAGTCCCTAAAAGAGAGATCTGATGAATTTAGCAGAATTAATGGAGAATTCATTTAGTTAGAGATTGAACTGCAAAAATCTAGAAACAATGAAGAAGAGTGATGCAGAGGGTCTGGGACTTTGAAAGAAACACAAAGTTCTCAAGGTTTGCAAAATTCCATCTCAACCACTCTTCCAGGCACCCTGATGGAGACAAAGCCTAAATGGTTCACTCATGAATCAAATCCTTCTCCAATGGACCTTAACCCTAGGAATGCTCTTAAGAGTCTCAAAAAAATTTGTCTTGAATGGTTTTCAAGCCCTAACCCTCTGTCTTAGACAAAACTCACCTTTGCACCTTAAGTAGCCTTCTAGCCCAATTAGGCCTCTAGTGAAGGATTTTTGACTTTGCCCTCAAACCTCCCAAAGGAACATCCAATCTAGTGATTGTTTAAGTTGTGTTCTATGATGGAAAACAACATATCAAATCCCTGATGGCACTTGTTTCATAACACACCAACCAAAATCTGTTGTCTCCTAAAAAACTAGGCCTAATTAGCCCTCCTTTTCAAAGCAACCCATCTCTAAACTCAACCCCTAACCATGAAACTTTCAACAGTCTCTTAAAATGTCTTAAAAACAAATATTCCAAGTTTTTAGGCTTCTATGATACCCCTAACATGCTCAAACACAAAACCCTCCTTAAATTGCCTCAAAACTAGGGCATCTTGGTTCTAGGCCTTCCAAACACTTCCAGATCCTAATTTTAGACTTTTCACCATTAATTCAACAAGTCTCAACTATTACAACTCAAAAATATATCACTTGTTAAGGCAGATCCTCTACTGCTATACTTTAGCCTCCACTTTCATGCTCTTTCCATTGTTAAATCTTGGTGTACACCATAGTATTCATCTCTCCTACACATTATATTGTTAGTCCAGTATAGTGCATGTTAAATATGATCCATTTCACAAGATACAGTCATAATCTCCCATGAAATGGATCATTCATTCATTAAAAACTCTCAAAACAAGTGCAAAATCCGTCTTTTCCTATAGACAGTCAGTTAAAATGTACAATAATTGATCCCCTTTGCTTATCAGTGCATATAAGAGGTGTTAAAACAAGTAACTACAAACTCCTAAAGCATACAACTGCATATATCTTCAATAGGAATCAAGTATTCATCAAAAGAACACAATAAAATGCAAGAAAAATGTGTTTTTTTCACTATTTCCAGAAAATAGTCCGTACAGTACCTTCACCAACTGATCAACCTCCATAAAAATGACTTCTGGAGATTTGTATCACCCTTCCCCAACTTCTCAAACCATTTTGGATTGATTAGTTTACATAAAAGTTGTTAAAACTCCTAAAGATTAGTTACCCGCCCAAATTGGAATTCAAATATTTGAATTTCCAAACTTACAATTTATTTAGCTCTACTATCTAAAACTATTGGATTCTTAATTTCCAACCTTATTTGACACAATTTAAGCATTATAAACCTATCTAAACTCCTAGAACATGACTGTTCCCTTTATATTGCATTTTGGTCCTAGGGTCCTTATTAGGACCCTCAGGACTTTTGATTCTCCAATTACATTCATCCTTTTCAAATGCCATTATAGGCTTCAAAAGGTCATAGTTGATGTTTTGATATGATGGATAGGTCCTCCTGACCCTTCCAAACTCCTGGCTCTTGAACTGACCCCTAAGGACCTTGGGTGCTCCTGCACCAAAGAGCTTGAAAAACAGAGTGTTATTCTCAGGGATGAACTCACTACTACAAATGAATACAAGGAGAAGTTCAAAATTAGCTCAGTTAAGCTTGATGAGCCGACTCAAGGGAAAAAGAATGAAAATGATAAGTGAGGTCTTGGTTATGAAAAAGGAGAAAGTTCCGGATCTAGACAAAGGAATTCTAAGCAAGGAAATTTGATGAACAAAGCAAAAAGGCATACGATAAGACAACCTAACGCTCAAAAGTTTAATGTGTACTGTTTTGCTTGCAATAAATTTGGTCATATGGCTGCTCAATGTAGAAGCAAAATGAAATTAAGTGATTCATCATTTTCCAGTTAGTGTTTCAATTGCAATAAGTTTGGTCACAAGTCAATTGAATGTGGAAATGTGTCAAACAACTCTATTAATAGGAGTGTTAGATGTTATACCTGTGGAAGATTTGGGTATATTGCTAACCAGTGCAGACCGAGAAGAAATCAATGGAGTGACTGGTCTGGACAAGAATTTTTTGTGCATTTTAATTGCAACAAATACGATCATAGTGCAAGATTTTGCAGAAACAAAAATATGGATAGAAGAGGTCCGATATACAAAGGCATGAATATGTAGAAAGATGATAAAGGAAAAGGGAAAGTGACTATGGATGAAATAAGAGATCAGATGAAGAAGACATGGGTGAAGAAGAGTTCCTCTATTACAGGAAATGAGCCAACACCAAAACCTACTTCTGGTAATTCCTCCGGGAATTAGTTTTGGGCCTTTGGTTTAGGGGTCACTGTCAAAAAAAATCTTTCAAACCCCCTGCCGGTAATTGACACCGGGATATGGATGAGTGCAGTGGTTGCAATAATAATCTACAAATGTTGGAATAGTTAGAAATAATATTATGCTAAGTTGAAGATCCGCATAAGTTTCTTCCGGAGATGAAGGAAAAGTACAAAATAATCTTCAAATAGCAATTCTATTCATTTAGTTTTTGCATAAGTAAGTTTTTGGTCTCACTTCATAGGGGAAGAAATAAAATCTTTTATTATCTTTCTATCATTGATGTCAAAGGGTGGGAGAGATTAGTGAAAAATTCCTTATCAAACTTAGGGGGAGTTTTGCTAAGTTTTGTTAAGTTTTGTCAGCTATGGTGTTTTGAATTTTTGAAGGTTCCGATACTTAGTCATTTTTCACTAAGTGTTGCCATCAATTCCAAAGGGGGAGATTGTTGGCATATGACTTCTAGTGTTTTCATTGATGGAAACTGAAGTCATTGATCCA
The DNA here is from genome assembly GCA_007258455.2 of Sequoia sempervirens. Lineage (NCBI taxonomy): Eukaryota > Viridiplantae > Streptophyta > Pinopsida > Cupressales > Cupressaceae > Sequoia > Sequoia sempervirens. The sequence continues at coordinate 41,595,975 of VDFB02353493.1, forward strand.
GTCCGCACTGCAGTATCTGACTATACCAGAAGATAGAGTGAAGAATAGGGTATCCGACTAAAGTTGAATCTGTCAAGAGATTTACATTATCAGTTTAACAATTTTGGTTGTGGATCTCAGGGAAGGTCGTTGGATATATGAAATGTGTTATTCTCAAGTTTTGTGTTGTCACATCAAGTGGTGTATGAGTTAGGGGATTCAGTTGTTCAATTTTTTGTTCATTAATGTATGAAGGTCGACTGAGTGAATGTAAGGTGTTGCAGATGTATAAAGTGGAATTGTTTGAAGTATTTTTCTGTTGGAGATTTTGTTTTGGGTCCTAACTATGTTGTGGCCGACTTTGGTGGATGTGCATTAAATGTTATTCATGATTTGGGCTGATAGTTGGAAGATATTTTCTATTCTATTGAAGCTGACATATAGCGACTAAATTCTTGGTAGCAGATATATATATGAGATCAGTTAATTCATTTTGTTATGTATGTGCGGTGTTTGATATATGTGGGTGTGTATTGTGAATATTAGAAGAGAAGTTAAGCGATTTTCATTTGTGCAAAAGAGGATTTTGTGAAGCGAATTAAGGCAAAGCAGAGCAAAGTGTAGAATCAGACAGAAGGTCTAGAATTTGATCTATGAGCCTAACCGAAACTGTAATAAGACATTTATAGATGCTATTTTCTCAGTTCAACCTTTTGATGTAATCCAAATCTTTTGTAAGGAAGTGAGCCTTCCTAATTTTGAGCAGTGATCTCTAGGCAGTGTGCCTGAATGCAAGTGCATTCCCATTTTGTAAAACACTTATATTGTGAGTACTCAAATTGTGGATTGACCTCCACTGCAATTTTTCCCTTAACCGGGTTTCCATGAAAAAAAATCCTTGTGTTATGGTGTTGTGGATTATTATTCTATGTTAATGCATCTTTCTTTTGATTGAATGTTATATACACTTGAGAGATTAGTTTAATAAAGTTAAAAATTGCACAACACTGATTCACCCCCCCTCTTAGTGTTGCTTGAGTCCAACAACAAGTAGATCAAATCATTGATACTTTTCTTAATATTACTTTACCTTCTGTTCATTCCAATGCAGTTTCTTCTAGAGATGATGCATTAGTGAATGATGAATCTCTTCTCTATTCCAATGCACTCTCTTCTAGAGATGATGCATTAACAATTGATGAAGTTCCTCTCACATTGGATCCTTCGAGGATGGATGTTGAGCATATTTATTCAAATGATTCCTTTATAAGTTGTAAGGAATCCGTAAAAATAATTTGTCTCTGTTGCTCCTCAAAGGCCTAAGAGACATGTTATTTATTTGACTCGGGCTAGTCCTTTCCTAAAAGGATTTGTTCTATTAATGGTGTTCTGTTTGATAGTGATTCTCTTGATATTTCTAAGGCTCCCTCTTATAGAGCGGTAGCCCATACTTATAAGACTAGAAGGAATAAACAAAATGTCAATCAACCTACTTCTTTACCACCTTCTCAACCAAGCCTTCCTCATGCACCTAAACCCACGACTAAAGCACCTAGTGATTACGATCTTGTCAAGAAATTCCATGGTACTCCGGCTAAGATCTCATTAAGGGACTTGCTTTAGTATGCTCTGATTATCAAGGTATTCTTCAGGAAGCCTTGCAAAATATCCTCTTTCCTTCTTCTACTAGGCTAGTGAATGTTAATGCGTTGATAGCTCATATTCATGTGGAGTCATCATATATTACATTCTATCCAGGAACTTTCACCCCCGAATGTGCAAAAGCAAGCAGACCCTCTAATGATTATAGTTAACATTAATAAAATTGGCATTAGATGTACTCTCATTGACGTCGATTTGACACTCAATGTATGTAGCATTGATCTATTGCCTAAGATTCAAATCGATTCAGCTTCACTTGCAACTTGTGTTTCCATTCGTGGGTTCGATAATGTTGAGCAACAAGCTCTAGGTACAATAGTATTACCTTTGCGGCTTGGACCGATTACTATACCCACTTTGGTATATGTTATGTTAGGAAAATTACCATATAAATTTCTTCTTGGTAGACCGTGGATTCATGCTATGCATGGAGTCTCGTCCACCTTGCATAAATCTATTAAGTTCATTTGTAACAATCAAGTAGTCACAATCAGGGTTGAACCTGATGCTATACACTTATGTGAGATGGTAGCTGTCGGTCAGGCTTCGGTTGTGCTTACTCTTATCCATTCAGTGTCTTCCAATGTGTTAATGTCTACTCTAGTAGTACTTGTTATAAAGGATCCTCTTGAGATAGATATCCCTGAAGAAGATCCTTATGAACCAAGAAATATTAAGTCTAATCCTTCTACCTCTTCTCAAGAAAATGCATGTCTTGGTGATGATTAGGGTTCTCTAGACTTTATAGAATCCTTCATTGGAGAATAAAGTTGACCCGATCCTCTTAGTCCTTCCGATAACATCATCCAAACCTGCTATCAAGGATGATTATTCTTTTGTATCGTGGGATAATGTGAACACAAATTGTAATGTTCTTAATGTTGATCCTCTCCTTCTGAGGAAGATGATCACACCTCTGTTAAAGAGGCTATTGCTAGTAGTCCTATCAATAAGGATGATGGAAATATCGTAGATGAGCATAATCCCCATTGCTGGAATAATGCTCTCTATGAAGATTTGCCTCCTTAAGATTTGCAAACATGTTATGGCCCTGGCTTTAAACTTGTCTCTAAATAGGGCTATGGTGTAAAGGTTGTGGGTGTAATGAAAAAGGAATTCAAGTCCCTATAGAATATGTACCTTGTAAACGTAATTTGGGGCTTGGTTGCTTGAATGAACAGTCTAAATAGAAACCATAGTTGAATGTCGATGTGATTTCTGCTCAACCTTGTTCTCCTAGATTGATTCATCTGTCACTATTTTCTATCTTCATGTCTTCTTCTTTTGAGTAGTCAAGATTTTCTCCCCAAGAGAAAGGGTTGGTCCCTACTCCTCATTCTTTATCTAAGCAAGAGCTTATCTTGTTGAGGCTTCTCAAAGCCCACTTGATTACTCTTCCTCCTACACATAAGAAACTTCATAAACATGTTAAAGAAAAATAGTCTTTCTGTGCATACCATTGAGTGCCTAGCTATTCCACTAGTGAATGTAAGGCCTTGAAGGATAAAATAAAACAACTTCTTGATTGTAGTGTTATCACTCTTCCATTTGTTGATGCACCTTCCTCTTATTTGCATGAAAAGTGATATCGAGGTTTGCCTCTATCCTGTCTATTTTAAGCATCTTCTCATGAGGTTCTTACACCTCCCTTCTATAATATCTTGCATGGTTCTCCTCCCCTGTATGTTGGGGGTAGTGATAACTAATTTTGGAGGCGTGTGTCCTTCTTAAGGACCCCCTCTCTTCTATCTATCTTTCAATTGGAGCATTCCCTTGTATGTGCCCCTTTGTGTCTTGAAGGTTTCCCTACCGAAGGAACCCCTTGAAAGATTCTCCTTCAAATGAATTCATTGGCATCTAGCTTGGGGATAGCCTGAATAGAACTGTCTTATATCTTGGTGTCTAGCTTGGAGGTAGCCTGAATAGACCTATATTTTCCATGACTATCCTGTAATGTAGCTTGCAGTAGCCATAGGTTTTCTGATCAATCTTGCTCTGTAGGACTAAGAACCTGAAGAGCTTCTTTGCACCAAGCTTTCCTTGCAGGACCGAGCACCTATAAGGACCAATCAGACTCTGTGGAGCCTCTTACATTTGGCTTCCTTCAAGATCGAACACCTGGGGGCACTTTCTTTGCAAGTTTGAGAACTTGTGAAGCACTTACATCCTACGGGATCTCTTTTTCAACTCTGTGGGACCGAGCACCTATAAAGCCTCTTTTTTCACCTTCCGCGAGTCTGCAGATCTACGATGCATTTTGTTCAACTCTCCTTGGGTCCGAGGACCTATGGAGCAATCTCTCTCAAAATTTTCATTCATTTCTAGCTTCTCCCTCTCTCTTAAATTCTCTTCTCTCTTCTCTCTTAGCTCAATTATGTGTATATACCGAATCAAAGGCTTGCATCTTCTTCATCCTAAGTATATACCTCTTTCTCTCTTCGACATTGGTTGCTTCCTTGACTCAGGTGCATTCTTCTCTTGAAGCAATTGATCCTTACCTTCTTCTCTCTATTTTAGAATTCTTTTATATGTTATTTCTTAATATGGGGATGACACATAGTATTGAGATAACCTTCTCTATCGAGGTCTCTTTCACTTTGCTAACTCAAATGCTTTAGTTTTTCATTTTCCTTTATGTGTGTGTTATTCATTTATATGTTCTAACCCCAGGATGTAATGGCTTTTTATGTTCTAACATTGTTGTCTTGTGTAGGATTTTCTTGTCTAATGCATTTGTTTTGTAGGTTTTTAGCCTAGAGGCATGCTTCCTTGGTTCAAAGAGTTATTTGCTTCCTTTACAGTATACTTTTAGTATTGTGATGTTATTTATGTTTAGTAGATTTCCTTTAGTGTGCATATTAGTGTAGATTTGTATGCCCACTAAAGTGCGTGAAAAATATGTTGTAAAATTGCAACCCTTGCAATTTCACATGCATTTTTGTATCTGCTTTAATGTCCACTCCCCTAGCACTTGTGTAGGCTCATTTTATCCCTTGCATCATCCTTTTTCCCTCTCAGAATGCTCAAAACCCCCCTTTCAACAACTACCCTTTGTGTGTCACCTTTGCATCAAACCTTGTGCTTTTACTATTCTTGTCGTTTTGTAGCATGATGTGTCTAGATACTAGTGTTCCACACGAATGTCCGCGTGCCACACTAGAGTCCTGTGTCATTTTAACGTTCAAATGACCATATATGTGTGCCTTGCCACTTGTCAGCTAATTTTGTCGGTGGTAACAACTTTAGACGCCTTGTAGTTGCTTAGGAAGCGTCTTTTCCCTCCTATTCTCTCTTTAAATGTTATCTTTTCAATTCATTTCCTCCTTTGGATCTTTCTAGCCTTGGCTCCTGCCTTTTCATCTTCTCTTGGTCTTTCTCTCTTGCTTTCATAGCTCACTACAACAACACTCTTGCATTCTCACAATGTCCTCTACAACTCTCACAACTATCTCTCTCTATGGCTTCCTTAAGCCTTGCAACTGATATCTCTCTTACCTTGTGCTTGCAAGCAACTTGGGATTTCTCACATCCCCTATCTATTGCATCTCTATTTTGTGATATGAGTTCTCTTCCTTGAGCGGGGATTTCTTTTATCACTCTTTCTTTCATTTCATTTTTGTTTATTATGTTTATCTATCTAGCTGTCTGTGGAGGTTGGAACACCAAAACATGGGTTTGACTAAGGAAAACCCCTAAATAGCCCCAACATTTTCCCTCAGTCTTATGTGTGCAGGTATTGAAGATATTTTATTGTTGGAGGCTTCATTATGTGGGTTGTTGTGAGCATTTTCTTTCTCGCATTCTAAAAGTTCTTAGCAGTCAGAATAGAAGCAATCACTTTAGTGCTTTCTATAACATTCTTGTTTTTCAGTCCATACAAGACACCACCGCACCTTTGGAACTCTAGTGCATCGCACTGCCGTCCATATTCCATGTTGTCATCCTTTGACAAAGAATTCATTAGTTTTTCCAGAAAACCTCTATGGCCTGCTCTTTCTGATTCTGAAACTCTTGCTCTATTCCTTGAGGTAGTTTAGGATAGTTCACCCCTTGGGATTCTCTTGAGAATAAAGAGACTCATGAGTAGCGAATCCACCTTCTCCACAACATGATGCCTCCAAATTTTAGAAAAAGTTGCAAGCATAGGTCAAATTTGAATATTGAATTTCATGACAAGAGTATTGGCATTTCTGTCTACATTGTGAGCGGTGACACTTTTAAATAGTTTTGAAACCAACATTGACTCCTGCCATGACTTTTAAAACACATGAGTGAAATACAAATGATAAAGAATGATAGTTTAAAGTGTCGTATCGTTAACCCGAATTTAGTTGTAAGAAGTTTCTAAAGATCAAAATGGCAAGTGAATAAATATTTCAATGACCATCAATGTTCACACTTAGTTTTGAAATCGATAGCATCCCTTGAAAGAGTTGCATGAACCATTAAAGAAGTCGATGCATTATTCACAAAAGGAAAAGCATAATAGTCTTTTTTGGAGATGAAAAAGGTTTTAAAACCCATATCAAGTTTTGACAAGCATTAAAAAGGGCGACATTCAAACAAGTATGAGTGTTACTTATAACACACCGATTATAAGCCCGATACTATTTGTAAGGGGTGTTGAGGGAGAAATGTTGATGGAACTTAGTAAAAGTGATTCCACCATTGAGTGTCAGTTATCCAAAATTTCATGCAAACTAACATGACAAAAAGGCTTCATAAACTTTCAAACCAAATAATGCATTTAAAGCTTGATTCACTTGGAGTACGGAGGACTCAGTTGTTGGTTTTGATTAAGAAACAACTGTTGTTATATTGGTTCAGAAAATTTTAGTCTTCAACACTAGAGGAACTCACTAAAGTTGGGACATTGTAGGCAGTGAAGACATTATAGGCGACAATATAGTTGGCAAGTAATGTATTAAAAATAAATAAAATATCTAAAAAGAGATCAAACAAAATCAAATATTTATTGCAAGAATGATTTGCATTTACTCAGTTATAGCATAAGGTGTACAAGATCGATCTAGAGTAGAGATTTGCATTTACTCACTTCAGTAATATACTGATTTAAGTATTTTGTACTCGAAGAATGAAATATGAATGATCTCAAAGATAACTTTCCTGGTAAAAGTTCTGAGATTGGAATTGATTCGGGTTCTAATTTGATTGTTGACTAAAAACCATCCTAGTTTAACGGCAACCAAGTGTAGTTTGATGGCGTGAGATAAGATTTGGCTCAAATCTCACACTATATATAGCCTATCGGCTAAAAATAAATTTGTAGATTAAACTAAATCCAACCTGCACTCATATGTGAAAACTGAAATATTTAAAAATGTAATGATGTTGTGGCATGGGGAAGAACAAAGAGACACTAGATAGAAACAAGGAGGGGTTGTGCTAGGGAGGTCGAGCCTCATTTTCACATAGACATCAGATTTGAAAACAGAGAAATCAAAAGATAGAGTCTGCGAAGTGATTAGAGGGGACACAATATTGATCAGTGGATGACATGTAGAGAAAAGGTGGAAGGGAAGAAATAAAATTATGGTGATTAGGAAATCGATATGTGCCAGCTACATAACAAGAAGGAAGGGAGTAGTCCAAGGAGTAGAAGTTGCAAATAGAAAGAGAGGGTGGATTGGTTGTGGATGAGCAAAGCCATGAGAACCATTATGTAAATTTGTTGTATAATTTTATGTAAATGTAATTGAAATACAATAAGGAAATTTTGTGTTGCAATCTTGCATTGCTTTTAAAAGAAAAGCATTATATGTGTGTATGAGTTTGTGTATTGTGGAAGTTTGTTGAGGAGAGTACCCTCTGCATTAATGTCATATTTATGTTAATAGTGTAGACATGGAAAATATACCGACACATTTGATCCAAATTTATTAACATCATTTCGTCCTGAATCATCTCCTTGGCTAGTCATCACCTTTCATCCCTTAATTGAATAAATCAGTTTTATCTATTAATTAAATTAATCAATCTGATTTAATTAACCCCATGTCTCTATTTAATTAAATAATTCATTTTATTTGATTAAATCTCTAAAGTCATCTTATTAAATTAAATAAATTAAACCTTATTTGATTTAAAATAACATCATTCTCTTTAATTAAATAAATTAAAATCTTTTATTTAATTAAATCTAAATCATTATTCCTCTCATTTTGATTTATTTAAATCCAAAAATCTAAATCAAATAGTCACATCAATTAATCTCCTGTTAAATTAATTAAATCATGATTAATTTAATCTTAATCACCTAAATCCTCTAGCTTTTGCCACTTGCTCATGAAAATCATTTTAATTGATTTATTAAATCTCCTTTTTCATTCAAAAAAGGCATCAAAGTGGGAATATTCCCCAAATTTGAAAAATCTCTCCAAAAGGGTTTGTATATCTAACAAAGCATTTAAAATCTCTTACATGTCCTTTTCTTGAGCCATGTGGCATTAACTTCACCTTTCACCTCATCCTTCAAGCCATCTTTTGAATTTGAATCTCCCCCCTCTTTGCACATTCTCCAAAATGTGCTCAACCTTTGTCCATTAGCATGATGACAAGTGGCACTTTATCATTGGCTTATCTTTTGTCCCACATCCTCCATATCTTGCATTCTTCAATCCTTCATATCTATAAATAGAGATCTTCTCTATTTGTTTGGAGGAGCCACAATCAATGTAAAATCATTATGCTCATTTGGAGAGGAGGAGATTGAGGCAAAGTTATCATTTTATGCAAGTTCATCCAAGTTATCATAGCTTTTCATCCAAATATCCATTTTCATAGCTAGGTTATGAAGGAATTTCATCAAGGAAGCATCCACTCTTCATCAAGTCATCACAAAGCTTACAAGGGATTGGGAAAGGGCCATTTTCCACATCAAAATGACACCAATTCCCCCATGGGATTGAGTGCTTGCATGCTTTAATAGGATTTAATTGCTTTCTTTGTTGTGTTCTTCATTCATTTCCTATTTTGAGCATTGTAGATGAATTTCATGGGGAATCTTAGTTCGAACTTGCATATGGATCTAACATTGTGTTTGTTTGCTATGTTTGTGCAGGTCTAGGATTGTGGTTTACATTTTGGTGCTAGAAGGAGGGTGAACTTGAAGAATCTAACATATTTTTTTGGTCAAATTCTGCCATTTTTTGTGTTTCCAGGTCAAATAGTGTCACTGGAAGAAATTGCGATGCATTTGCAGTCTTTGTTTTTCCAAACAAAGCCGCTGGTTTCACCAGAGTGCCACTCAAAACCTCAAACAATGCCGCTGCCTTGAGTTTGAAGGGCACCGCCTTTGATTTCTTTCCTTTTCACTCAAACTTAAAATGACTGTATCTTGGTCATTTTTTGGTCTTTTTCAGAGCTTTTGTTTTTGAAATTGGGTAGAATTTCATAAGCTATCCAATGGTGTAGGTTTTTCTCAAATTTGATAGAGTTAAAAATTTGAAATTTTTACCTAATGTCAAATCACCATGAAACTTGGTCTAAATTTTAGGGTTTGTATGCTTAATCATTTATCTAACCCTCATATCTTCTTGTTTCTTGATTTCATCTAACATTTGGAGCTTGTATTGTAGGTTTTAAAGGATCATGGAGCATGGAAGTTACAGAAAAAACATTATCACATGATTGTAACATGTGTTTTTAAACACTTTGGAAGGGATTATAATTCCATTCTAAGGATTTGCTATCTTTCAAGCTTTAGGACACACTAATTTTTATTTGGGTTCTAAAAAGAACAACACAAAAGGATTAAAAAGAACCTTAGGAAACTTACTAGATTTTGTTTAAGGGTAACAATTGAACAAGTAACTTTCACTTTTCCTTTTGGTGCTTTAAAAAGAATCCAATCATTGCTTTGAAGGTTTAAAATGAACATGTGCACTTATGTTTTGTAATCACTTACCCAAAATAATATCACCTAAAAGATGTATGCACTTCTCTCGCGCCTCACGACGATCGTAAGAATCAAAAGGTTTTTGGTGATATTGGGTTATGTAAGTGATTGCCTCCACATTTCAATTTGGATTCTAAAATTGGACAAATCTTGCGAGTGTGAGTGGAACATATCATGTGTGTTCTCTCTTTGTTTATCAACTAAGATCGATCAAACTACAAATGTGTTTGCTCGCTTTTGTGTTATCTTAGAGGGCTTTCCTTGTGGGAAAAAGTAATCACCTAAGGGAACGACCCAACTGGGAACACACTAAATCCAAGCGACTTCCAACCAGTATATAAGTGTGGGTACTTGAGGAAGGCAAGTATCACGAGGATTGTTCTGATGAGAAGGGAAACAATGGTCTCTTGCCGCATGGATGATCCCCCGTGAACAAAATGCCTGCATTAAAACTCCTTGTTTAAAAAAGTCAAAATCCCTATCTATTTTTTGGTGCAAGAACGATCATTCTAAAGCCGCCCCATAATTTTACGGATTTTAGTAGAGATGAGAAGTATGACATGGGAGATTCCTAGGTATTGATGCTTGACTGACCCAAGAAGTGAGTGCACTGTAAGGGGGAGCCTGTGTGGTCAAGCATCTAATCATCCGCTAAGAGTAGGCGTAGCTAGATTTATCCATGTGGGGATTCAACAAATATTTCCTTTGTATCCTAGGGTTGTACATTTTTTTGAAATCAAAACACTTTGCTTGGTCGTAAACATTGGGAAACAAACATTCAACGTCATCATCAAATTCCAAACCCTTTAGGGAGCAAATACCTTTGACAAAATTTCAGTGTTATTGATTTCCCTAGGGATTCTATCCTTAGAGTTTTCTAAGCATTTGAATTTACATCTCAATTTGGTCACTAAAGTCAACAATAGGAAACCTTTTCCTTGATTTCCTTGATTTCCACTTTTGTGGGATGAGAAGAAGTTAGGACATTAGACATCTAGTTTGAAAATCTAATCAAGAAAGTGTTTGTGGTAAAAGCAACTCATTAATCAAGATGAAATCAATTGAACCCCACACATGTGCTTGTGTATATTTTTTCATATGGTTTTTCATGCAAACATTGGTCTTTTGGTTTGAACTATTTTTTGGGAAAAACATGTTCTTCAAAACCTTGGTCTTGTAAACAAGTCTCTCTTAGGTTCATTTAGGATCAAAACAACCAATCATTTCATCCATCTCAAACATCAATCAAATCCCATCTCACAAACAACTTTTGAACCATTGGAAAAATCATTCATACTAGACTTTTGGTAAAATCCTTCAAATCAACTTCAAAATCTCCTTATTTGGCTAAGTGTGTGTGGATGAATCCTTCCTCATACACCTAGTTAAATTATCATCTTGTGGAAAAGTTTATTCCAAGACAATACCTAACCTCTTGGAGTTTATGAGTTTAGTATCAAATCCAAATAAAAATTCCAAATCAACTCCAAAATTCAAAAGTCCTAAAGTCTAGTATCTCCTCCAAGGGTCTTAAAAGTTCAAACACCCATATCATACACCCCTTTCATCCTTCATCTCATCATTGGTCCTAAATCCTTTAGAGGTCAACAAGGTCAAAACACAAAGAAAAACATGGAATATAAACTTGATCCATACATCATGAGTGGTCTAAATCAACCAAGCTTTCAAAGCCTTACAATGCTAATGGATTATCAAAACTCACATTTATACAATACATACATGGGATCATTATCTCCTACAAACCTCAATGGTACAACAAATGTGAGTATGCCCAATCTAAATTTTGGAACACCTTTCCCTATGGTAGATTTAAATCAAAGTCCAAACCTACAAATCTATCAACCAAACACTCAATGAATGAGTCTTCAACAAAATAACATCAACCCACCAAATCCATACATGCCAAACGTGAATATACCAAGTACAAATTTTTCAAACATGAACATTTCAAATCCACACTTGGAAAAATTTGGGATATATATGTTTGCAAATCATACAAATTTTGTTCAAAGTCCAAACAAGATGTTAACGACTCCATGTATTGATCCAAGTCAAGGTAACACCATGAAAAATCAAAGTTACCTAAATCAAGGAAATATGGTTCCCAACCACAACAATGTTCAATTTCAACCTATAATGCCAAATCCAAACATCATCCCAAATCATAACATTATCTACAATCAATTTTCCCATGATCCCATGCAAACACCACAAGTGTACATTCCAAATCCGCTTGAACAAAAGCCAAATCAACTATATCAAGGGTGTCAAGATCAAAATCAAGATCAAATTGCTTCACTTTCCAAATTAATTGAATTTTTGAGCCAAGAGACATCTTCACTCCAAAATCAATACACTCTACCATTAGTTGAACCATGTCATCAAGGCATTGAGTTATGTCCACAACCATAACAAGAACAATATCTCCAATGTCAAGAGGTTGGATATCAAGATCAACAACATCAACAAAAAACCCAATCACCCCATCTTGAAGATCAATCACTACATCTCAAAGATCAATCACCACATCTCCAAAATCAATCATCACAAGGTCAATTTAAAGTACAAACCTCACAAGGTAACAAACGAAAATACACACCGCTTGGGGGACCCATTGAATTGATCATGCAACAGTTGGTACAAGAAAATCCCATCAAAATCCTCGTCTATGACAATCATCAAGAGCCCCTAGTGAAATCACCATGGTACAATGAGAATCACCTTTATGATTTTCACAAAATAAAGGGACACACAACATGAGATTGTATTCGACTCAAAAATATCATCCAAGACCTTATTGATAAAAAAAATAATAACTATTGGGGACAATGACTAGGATTCAACCACTAGCGATCTAGCATTGACAATCTCTCCACCACAATTGTTGAAAATGATGATCAAAATCTATCCATTGATGAACACATTGAAGATGTTTCTACCCCATCTGATGATCATACATCAAGAGCCACTTTTTAGTCATATATTTCAAGGAGTGTTAGAATTATTTGATCCTATTGACATAATGCATGATCCATTGACCTATGATCATGGTAAATATGCCTCTACATCATCCAATGAGTTAGAGGACATATCTCAAGAATTCACTCCAAAGCATGGTCAACATCTTTCACCAAAGTCTAGCAATGGTCCTTTCCAATACATATCGACATCCTTTGACCTCATGGTTACAAATACTGAAGGAATCCTCAACTCAACATTTGATCCAAGTCTACTCAAAGATCAAGAGGATATTGAGCCACTTTCCATGCCTAATGAAGATATCCAAGAACCCTTTATAAGCAATCCATCCTTCAAAATTGACACATGTCAAGAACTTGATCCAAAGCATGTCAAAAGAAATTCACAAATCATTCAAGATCAAGAATTTGTATCTCCAAGATACTACAATGATCTAATGGATACTCTCCTATCTATACAAGATGATCATATCCACATAGCATATACTCCTCCATCTACCCATGAGATGCTTTCTATGAATGGACACGTAGATGATCTTCATTCAGAATAGGATTCCTTTACTCCTGATATTATTACACAAAAAGAGCAGGTTATTGATTTGTACAGTCAAACAGAGTTGTCAACATCAGGATCAGATATATCCCAAATTCAGACTAAGGACATCATGTATGAAGATATCCAACATTATCCACTCAAGGCAATAGGTCAAATAGAACATGATATTCTGAAGTCAACAGAGCAACAAATTGAAATAGCGTCATCTGTAGTGGTCATTTATCAAAGAATGCTTATTGAACAAGACATATTAAAACATGCAGAATCAAGGAACAAAGGTGCTACTACCACCATACTAGGGGAAACTATGTCTCAAGAAAACATCAACATAGGGAGCATGAAGAGTCCTTATGGTGAAACCAATGTCAATACTACAACTAGCCACATCACAAATCTTCATCCACCCATCATCCCATCCATAAATTGGGACCAACGTCAAAAGAAAGATTTGAATCAAAGCACGAAGAATGTCATCAAATAAAAAGAAGCTAAGGAGCATAATGGACAAATCAAATACACATGGATACCAAAGAATACAAAGAAAGATTATCCCTATCAAACTCCATCAGTCAAAGAAACTATGGGGAAAAATAAAAAAGGGAAAAGTATCCATCAAAGATGTCCAAAAAAGCAAAAGAAGGCTTCTCAAGTGACATAGAAAGTATATCAAGCAGTTGGTCCTAGTTCCACATACACTTTCGTATCCACCCATCATTGCTCATCTTCCCAAGTTTGGAGAGTCAAAGGTTCCAAGCCGTCAACCACTCCATCTTCTATTCCTAAACAAACTCCATCCATGCCTCCATGCATGATATCCAATTCTCACATTAACCGTGTATTGGCAACAACCCTTCATCATAGGGATTCAAAAGGAATTCTATTGTGATGTACCCACAAAGACAGAGTTAACTCCAGTATCAATAAAGTAGATCAGGAATCTCAAAAGTTGTATTCAAGTGCACGTATCTTGGAAAAGAAACTTCTTCAGGCAGGATATTGATGGAAAATTATGACAAAAAAGTCTACATCAACACCACTAGGTGGTTCAACATGAGCTTAAAATCTTTCACAAAAAAATCAAAAAATATGAAAATCCAAAAAAATCAGAAAAAAGGATTGAAAATAGTAAAGAAAAAAATCATCCTCTAGTGAAAACCACTACGGTGGTGCTTTGGAAAGGTACCATGATGAAAACCTAGAAAATAGGCATCATGTGTAGAATCGAGCATCTGCATGCACTAGTTCAGGCGAAATTATCTCACCTCATCCATGATAAATCCAACATTCCATCCATCTCATCCATAATAAATCCATTTATCCAATTCATTTCCATCCATCTCCATCCATCTTCTAAATTATCTTGATCTTGATGAAATTTTGGTGCACACTTTACACTTGCTTATGATAAACATCTTGACATAGTTCATTTTCATTGATCCTATCCTATCCAACATTATCTAGGCCATGAAACATTATCCAAATGAACATTCTTTATTTGGGCACCTTATCTTATCACAAGATAATCCTTGGCATCCTTTGCGTGCTTACCACATCCATACATCCACACACCTATCCAAGTATCCATCCATGGCATTCCATACATTGCTAGACACTGGGGGTAGATATTTACATCTTGCTTTGGGAATAAATCTTGATCTATATCCTCCAACTTATGTGGTAATTTGAACATTGGAAAACGTGAAATCAAATTGGTCAAGCATTTGTAATCCAAAATATAAATCACTAGCCCATGGCACATTTTGACGAGAAGATGTTCCTTATCAATATTTATCTTTCATTGAACATCAATCCAAGCAATCAACATCAGTTGCATCTAACATCACATCAAATCATTCAAAACAAATTTTGTTCCAAATCAAGCTTCAAAATCCTAATCAAATCAAAATCAATCCATCATCATCTTAGGATATCCATCCCAATCCTTGTGTTACTTAACACTATCCTTGCATTATTGTGTATCCTCAACAATGTTATCATCATCAATCTTGATCAATCAAATCCAATCAATCCCTCATCATCTTGGGATATCCATCATAATCCTCGTGTTGCTTAACACTATCCTTGCATTGTTATGTATCCTCAACAATGTTATCATCGTCAATCCATCGATCTGATCAATCAACCTTAGCTTGGTTTTCAACAAAATCACAAAACAGAGCACTGATATCATCACATATCCATATCCAAATCGTCAAAATCGGGCAAAAAATCCAAAAACATTCAAAAAACTAGGAAAATCCAAAAACAGGTCAAAAAGTCAAAAAATGTCAAAAACATGGTATCTAAACTACGTCGTCTTTGAGCTTAAACGTAGGAAAGGTTGATCTTGGATCATCCCCCAAGACACTTAGGCTAGTCCTTTAGGAGTCCGTCATAATAAATTGGCAGTCCATTTGTTCATATCTCATCAATAATCAAGTTTGTGCCAGTCAAACTACGTGGTCTCTGCATGTATAATGTAGGCAAGACTAATCTGTTTGATCAGCCCTCGAGGCCCCTAGGATAGGTCTTTAGGTTAGTCTCTTGGCCAAAATCTCAGAAAACCCTAAAATAGTGGAAAAATTGAAAATCAAAACATTTGTAAAATATTGAAAATACCAAAAACAGCTTCAAAACATTTCGAAAAGATCAAAAACATCCAAATATTTGAAAAATCAATCCATCCATCCCCATCTCGCTTTCACCTGCAATAAACATCACTCATAATAAATCAATCGTCATCCTCAACCTTTGGTGAAATAGTCGGAAACAAGTCTAGTAGGTTAAAAGTAAAAACTCAATCGTCAAGGTCTAAAGTCTAGGTCAGTAGGTAAACAAGTTGGTCAACTCTTTGTGTCAATAGCCTATCATCCAAAGAGTCCCAAATCAATCATCTGATATCGTTATGCCCTAGGATGCATCCTTCCTACAATGGACATCAACATCAAGCATCACCGCAGTTTAGTCTTGGCTAGAAATATGAAGAACATTGGTTTGTTTGTTTTCTTGTTATGTTCTTTTTTATTTATCTTATTGCGCCCATTCCAATGACCTCTCGATGATGTCTAATAAAAATGATTTAGAGAGAAAGGAATGGGGAATTGATCATTATCTTTTGATTGCTATGCTTGCTGGATGTTCTTGTAATATAATCTCGATGAATACTTTCTTTATTAGGTATGGATGGAAGGTTTTTTGGACAGCTTGTTGACTATTACATTGTTAGGTGTTGACTCTCCGTGTTTTGGTCTGAGATGTTTGAAATATTCGAAGTACACCCTAGTGAGGTTTTCGTATGTCAAGTGTGAACAAGGATACTCCTATTTGATTGTCGAGTCAAAGTCCATCACACTAGGTGCAACACCATCTTGGTTCTTTATACCTTGATGCATCATGCCTATGTGTGTTATCAAACATAAGGTAAGTAACCCTTTTAAAATCCCAATTCCTAATAAGCGAATCATCATCATCATCATCTCTAATAAAAGTTGGCTTGTTGGATCTTCTTTTTTCTATCTTATTTTCATGCTAACATGATACCATGACAGTTAATCATCATCGCTAATGCATCCATCCTACATTCACAAACCGTTAGCATACTACATATCATATAGGAAAGGTTAAACACCTCACATGCATTGCATTTCATCATCATAATATAGATTGGTTATTCTAAGCATCTCATAAACCATACATCATCATAAAAAGTACATAGCAAAGGTATTGAAAAAGAAACACATCCATCCATCATGCATAAATAAAATAGGACATCTCATAAATCGAATCATATCATATATATTAATAAAGTAACTGTCATGGTACAAAATCAGTATCAAGTGTGTGTAATATATCAAAATATACATTAGGCTACCCATGGACGATGACTGTCTATGCATCATCAAATCTGTTTACATCAAATATTCGCCTAATCATGAACCTCTTTGTCGTGAGATTGACCCTCAAATTGAACTTTTCACTCAATCTCTTGAGGGGGCGGTATACTGGTGTAATTCTTCATTCACTAGGGCAGCAGTGGGGCATCTGAAAAAATCAGAGAATTTTTATTTTGATCAAGACAATTTATTCTTTGAACCAACACAGCATGTACTTTGCTTCAAAGAGGGGAAAAATGTAGACATGGAAAATATACCGACACACTTGATCCGGATTTATTAACATTGTTTCATCCTGAATCATCTCCTTGGCTAGACATCACCTTTCATCCCATAATTGAATAAATCAATTTTATCTAATTAAGTTGTCATCTTCCAATTAATTAAATTAATCAATTTGATTTAATTAGCCCCATGTCTCTATTTAATTAAATAATTCATTTTATTTGATTAAATCTCTAAAGTCATCTTATTAAATTAAATAAATTAAACCTTATTTGATTTAAACTAACATCATTCTCTTTAATTAAATAAATCAAAATATTTTATTTAATTAAATCTAAATCATTATTCCTCTCATTTTGATTTATTTAAATCCAAAAATCTAAATCAAATAGTCACATCAACTAATCTCCTATTAAATTAATTAAATCCTAATTAATTTAATCCTAATCACCTAAATCCTCTAGCTTTTGCCACTTGCTCATGAAAATCATTTTAATTGATTTATTAAATCTCCTTTTTCATTAAAAAAAGACATCAAAGTGGGAATATTCCCCAAATTTGAAAAATCCCTCCAAAAGGGTTTGTACATCCAACAAATAATTTAAAATCTCTTACATGTCCTTTTCTTGAGCCATGTGGCATTAACTTCACCTTTCACCTCATCCTTCAAGCCATCTTTTGAATTTGAATCTCCCCCCTCTTTGCACATTCTCCAAAATGTGCTCAACCTTTGTCCATTAGCATGATGACAAGTGGTGCTTTATCATTGGCTTATCTTTTGTTCCACATCCTCCATATCTTGCATTCTTCAATCCTTCATATCTATAAATGGAGACCTTCTCTATTTGTTTGGAGGAGCCACAATCAATGTGAAATCATTATGCTCATTTGGAGAGGAGGAGATTGAGGCAAATCTATCATTTTATGCAAGTTCATCCAAGTTATCATAGCTTTTCATCCAAATATCCATTTTCATAGCTAGGTTATGAAGGAATTTCATCAAGGAAGCATCCAATCTTCATCAAGTCATCACAAAGCTTACAAGGGATTGGGAAAGGGCCATTTTCCACATCAAAATGGCACCAATTTCCCCATCAGATTGAGTGTTTGCATGCTTTAATAGGATTTAATTGCTTTCTTTGTTGTGTTCTTCATTCATTTCCTATTTTGAGCATTATAGATGAATTTCATGGGGAATCTTAGTTCTAACTTGCATATGGATCTAACATTGTGTTTGTTTGCTATGTTTGTGCAGGTCTAGGATTGCGGTTCACAAGTAGTTATGCTATGATGAGATCACACTGATCTCATTAGCATGTCAAACTTCTAGAGTTCCTCATCCTCAACTACCTTCCACTCCAAACTCTATCTAAGTCCTTCAGAGCTGGACTTTTAGCCATGATCTTGTATCAATCCAAAAGCACTTGGGTGGTGTATGCAAAACCAAGGATGAATTTTTTTTAAAATATATTTTTTGATATTTTCTATGTTTAAGTAAATTTCATTTTTAGAGACCTTCAAAGAATAATTTGGATTAAGGACTTCCATCAATTTATTGGAATGGTTGCCATAAGTAGAATTCCAAGAAACTCAAACTAGTTCTCTTGGAGATATTTTCAACAGTATAAAGAAGTTCAAATTCTTCCCAATGAGCTTGGAGTTATGACCCCACCAAGTTGGGGTATAAAATTCAATTTTTATTTTTTTTTCAATTTTGATAATTATTTGTCCCCATCCAATTGTTCATTTCAAATTATAAGGGATGTAGTGACTTTTCATAATCTATGAAATTGTATAAACATTTAAATTTGAATATAATGAAGTAGTTAAATTGCAACAATATACATCTCTTTTACAAGTTTGTTGATCCATATCTTTGCATTTAATTCCTTCACAATATTATAAGTTCCTTTCCAAGTATTGTTCTCCAAATTCTTAACTCAGATTATATCATCCCTTTATCAAAATACCTCTTTTCCTTATAAATGCCTTTCAGATTCAAAATTTTGACCTCCCCTAAACTTGGTACCAAGTTAAGCTTTCTCTCAAACCCCAATCTCAACTTCTCAAAATTCTTTCCTTTGTTGTATTTCCCCTATCGGTATTCCTTCTTTCCTCATCCCTTCTAAGCACATCTTCCCTATTTTACCTGATCCCCAATTTTTGGATGCTTCAATCTTGAGATGTAGTATGAGTTTCCTCGACCCCAACACTCTAAAATTCCTTCAATTTCTTATTGCAAACCCTGCGTACCATCTTCAATGAACTAGAGATCCATTAATGATTGGATTTCACCCTAAAACTATCATATTTAATTTGACATAACCCAAAAACCATTCTTTATGAAAATTTACACAAATTTAAAGAAAGAATTCAATTTTTGGCTCATACCATATTTATTATATTAGAGCTCGATAACAAACACACCATCTCCAAGCTACTCTTTCAACATATTTTTTGAGTGATTTCATCATCATTGCATAAGATTTTTCATGTTGTTAAGATTTAGAGGTATGGTAAGTGGATAGGGGATGATTCCCACATGGTTCTTGATGTTTGTGAATTCCAAATGGGTATTTCTAATGTGCAACATTTATTATGATGACAGTTAGGGCATGGGTGATTTCTATAGAATCAAATCCACATGTCTTCTCCTTCAATGCTTGAAATCTTAGGTTTTCAATCTATTTAAGAAATCTCTTCATTCATTTGAAAAGGGTTGGTTCTTTGGGATTTTTCTAGAAAAAGTGAAAGATAGTATAGGGTTTCAATATTTGATAATTTATCCAGCATTAGAGTTGTTCTCTAAGTTGCAAAGAGGTAGATATTACAAAAATTGTTTACATATATATCTCTTTGGTTGGTTTTTGATATTTTGGATTGCTTCTAGAATAAGAGGTGTGACAATCCCTCATCTTTTAAATGTTCTTCCACCACATTGGTTGGTGTAGCTATAATGGGTATTTAAAAATATTGCAACATTTAAATCTATTGCACTCTTGGTATATATAATGGTCTCTTACCTATTGCAGATGAATATCAGTGAGTTAAAAGAAGGATTATTAAGCAATTTTTTTTATCTTATATCACTGCTTTATTTTTATTTAGATATTTGCTTGTCATGGTTTGATATGATTCCATTACCTAATAAGGAACTAGTCAATAAGAATCTTGACCTTCCTTGTTGGAAATATGGAGAAAACACCTACTTGAAGCTACAACCTTCAATGGATCACCAAGAAGAAAAACATCCACACGAACAAGAAAGTAGTGCACTATGAGCAAGATGAGAACTTGATCAAATGATGATTTGTGGTGAATTGATCTAGAATGCTTTACAAATGTACAAGAGCCTTCCTTATATAGGAAAGGATAGAGGTAGTTGGATAACCACTTTGGTTGCAAACATTAAATTCCTAATGCATAATTTTAAATGCACGAGTGAAATATTAAATGCCTAGATAACTACATGCCTATTAATGAGATATGGCCCCATTAAATACTAGTTTCTAGAATTCCACCTAGGAAAATAACTCCTGAGTAAACTTATTAATGATGTGAATAGGTCCTCACTAATAAATAATTAGGAAATATCCCCATTCACACTAACATTCCTTACCCATTTTAAAATCATAAGAAAATCACTCATCAGTAGTATAGGAGATAAAAATATTGTTGATATGCATGTCATTCATTGATCTAGTAAAACAACCAAGGGATAACTTCAAGCAATCTTAATGGATAAACCTTTAGAGGATCATGTCTAGTATGCCTACACCTTGCTATTGTGTATGTAGTATAAATGAATATATCTTAAGGGATTAATGAAGTTGATAATTGTGGGTGCATGCGCAGAATGTGTAATTAGCTATATAGAGGTTATTGCAGCCAATCAATTGGGTTTGGTTGTTGTTATTTTAGTTTCTCATTATGTTTGATGCAAATACCTGTTACGTTAAACCTCTAGGAACACCTTCCGTGATTTAAATTAAGCCCAAATATTATGAGATATTACCCAAACTCATATGTTAACCTTAAACCAATATCCTAAGTCCTTTGTGAGCCTCTATTTACTTTCTTGAAGACAAACCCCTGGCCTTGAAAGTGGAGAAAATATATAAGATTTAGGAGTGTTTTTTTGGGACCTAACACCCCTTATGTGTGAAGGGTCATTGAGGCATAGTTAGCCTTCACAATTGTTGATGTGTTGCTTCTCTTTGTATTTTTGAGCTTTCTATTTAAAAAAATAGTTATTTTCCATGCAGTAAGGGTTTTGGTGCTCGATAGCTAGCTACTCATAACTAGATCTTGGGTATTGTGGGTATTATTTTCTCTTGCTTTGACACATATGGTTGTGTTTGTATGGGGCCTCTGGGCCCCCTTCATTTTTCATTCAAAGATGATGTTTGAGAAAATTAGCCCAATTTTTTTGGTAAAAATGTTGTCAACTTTCTAATGCAAGCTACACATAATGTCAAATCTAATCAAAGGACTAAAAATTAACCTTAATCTAATGGTTGCCTAGAAAAAGTGATGATCAAGTACCCATTCTATTAATCAACCTAGACTTAATTTCTAATAATATGTTGTATTTTTCCTAGCATGCCCTAATTTGTAAGTTTGTGGGTTTCAAAGTCACATTGCCCTTTCTTAAGAACCAGATCCATCATACTCATAAACCTAAGGGGGATATGGATTTTGGCCTTACTACAAATAGTTTTTTTTATCTTTTCTAGAATTGTTGATTATAATATAGCATTGAAAGGAGACCCATACTTATACAATCAAGCAACTTTGTTCATCAAATCTTGGAATGTGGAATTCGACCCAATGGAAGAGCTCCCCTCAAGAATTCTAGTTTGGATCCATCTCTTTCATCTTCCCATAGAGTTTTTGAAGATTTGACATTTTCCAATCCATTGCAACAATGCTTGACAAATTGGTTTTCCTCATCTTATGCTAGAAAAGAAGGTAACTAATTATGCTCACATTTATGTTGAGATTAATCTTAACAAACATCTTTTTTGATTTTATAGAAATTAGATTAGGAATCATGCATTAGGTTCAACAAATAGATTATGAATCCCTTCCCTTTCCTTGTATTTTCCATGCTTATGGATATTTATAAAGAGATTGCTCAAAAAATTACATCTTCCTCCCAACTACCATCAAATAACATTAAAATTCAAAAAAAATCAAAAGGGAAAGCCCCAACACATGCAAATAGTTTGTCTTATGCCCCTACCCCTATAGTGTGTATAGTGTTATGAGTAGTTGGCTTGTTGCTACTTTAACTCTCAATTAAGTCATATTATCATTATTATATTTTTATTTAGTTATTTAGGCTAGACTAAATCTTATATAGGGTTATCTAGGTCAAAATAGGTGATATCCTAGGCATAAGTATGTTATATATAGGAGGTATAGGTAGGTTATTATCATGTTGAGTATGAAGTTCTTATTGAAGAATATTGGACGTATCTTCCTCAAAGTGGATTAGGAGGTTGCCCCCTCGAAGTGGCATATTAATATCAAGTATTTGAAGCATATTTCATATCATATTCTTCTAGCATCCAATTTTTTTTTATTACAAGTGGTATCTGTAGACACGAAAAATGTACCAATCACATTTGATCCTGATTACTAACACCGCTTCGTCCTGAATCATCCCCTTTGCTAATCATTTAATCAAATAGTTTGTATTTGATTAAATTCATCATATTCCATCCCTTAATCAAATAAATCAATTTTATCTAATTAAGTCATCATCTCCTATTAATTGAATAATTCAATGTTATTTAATTAACCCTAGTCTCTATTTAATTAAATAATCCATTTTATTTAATTAAATTTCTAAAGTCATTCTATTAAATTAAATCAATCTTTATTTAATTCAATCTAACATCATCCCTCCTTTTAATTAAATAAATCAAAATCTTTATTTAATTAAGTCTAAATTCATGTTCCTCTCAACTTTGATTTAAATCAACCCAAAAATATAAATCAAATTGTCACATCAACTAATCTCTCTTTGAATTAATCAAATCCTTGATTAATTTAGTCTTAATCACTCAAATTCTCTAGATTTTGCCACTTGCTCAATAAATCATTTCTTTTGATTTAATAAATCTTCTAATTTCCCTCAACATGGCATCAAAAGGGAATATTCGTCCAAGTTTGAAAATCCCTCCAAGTGGATTTGTCCTTCCAACAAGGCATTCAATATCTCTTACATGTCCTTGTGCATTGAGCCAAGTGGCATTTAATTCATTTCTTTCTCCCTCAAACATGTCATTTCATGATTTTGAAATTCCACCTAATATCATTTATTGGCACATTCATCAAAATGTGCTCTACCTTTGTCCACTCACATGTTGACAAGTGGCTTAATGTTATTGGTTGGTCTTTTTTCCCACATTCACCCTGTTTGCCTCATTCTCCAACATTCTCGTCTATAAATAAGAGGCTTTCCGTTGTATTTTGGATCCACAACTTGATGCAAAGTCATAATCCTTAGATTTTGAATTTTACTTAGTCATCATTCATCCATTTTCAAGTTTTATAGCTAGGTTATGCAGGATTTTCTCCAAGGAATCATCAAATCATCATCAAGGCATCACAAAGCTTACAAGGGATTGGGAAAGGGCCATTTTTCACTTCAAAATGGCACCAATTCCCCCATGGGATTGAGAGTTTGCATGCTGTAATAGGATTTAATAGCTTTCTTTGTTGTGTTCATTTATTTCCTATTTTGTGCATTGTAAATGAATTCTATGGGGAATGTGGATTTAATCTTGCATATTGATCTAATTGTGTGATTGTTTGTTGTGTTTGTGCAATTCTACAATCTCCATTCACATTTTGGCACTAGAAGGAGGGTGAATCTAAAGATTTTAACACATTTTTTTAAAAATTCTGTGGTTTTTTAAACTTTTTTGTGCCTACAGGAAACTACACCACTATCAGTCTAGTAGCACCATATAGCGACGCTACCATTCCAACGGCGCCATATAGCGACGCTACCATTCCAACGGTGCCATACAACGATGCTGCAAACTCCAAACTCCACCGATGAGGTCTTCCCGTCCATAAATTCAAATTTCCAAACTGTGATGCTTGACCATTTCTCTGTTGTTGGATTTCCAAATTCCAAACTACATCGCTTGGAAAAATAGTGCCACAATTGTGCTCACTCATCCTGTTGCAGAGTACCACTGTCAGTCCTAGTGGTGCCATATAGCACCGCTGACCTTTTCAAACTACACCACATATGCAGATTGCACAGCTGAAGTTGGGTAAAAGGCAATAATCAGTTTAATTTTAACATGTGTCTTTTCATTTTGGTTGCTTTTGACTACTAACTAGTTTTTTGACCCTTGTTTCTGTAGTTTAACTAGTTTGTGTAGGTTGGCTTGATCGAAGGTGAAGGAGGGAAACAAGGGCAAAGACTTCTATGACATGACCATCTCATTGTATCTAGTGTTTTTAAACACTTTGGGGGAGAAATCATAATCTCTTCTAAGGATTTGCTTTTAGGACTCAATAGATTCCAATTTGGGTTTAAAAAGAACAAGACAAAAGGATTAAAAAGAACCTTAGGCAACTTACTAGATTTTTTTTAAGGTTTAACAATTGAACAAGCAACTTTCACTTTTTGTTTTGGTGCTTAAAAAGAATCCAATTATTGCTTTGAGGAATTAAAATGAACATGTGCTTCTATGTTTTGTAATCTATTATCCAAAATAATATCATACAAAAGACATATGCACTTCTCTCGTGCCTCACGATGATCTTGAGAATCAAAAGGATTTTTGTGATATTAAGTTGTATAAGTGATTACCTCCACACTTCGATTTGGATTCTAAAATTGAACAAATCTTTTGAGTGTGAGTGGAGTATATTGTGTGTGTTCTCTCTTTGTTTTTGAACAAAGATTGATCAAACTATGGATGTACTTGCTTGATTTTTTCTATCTTTAGAGGGCTTTCCTTGTGGAAAAAGTAATCACCTAAGGGAACGACCCAATCGGGAACAAGCTAAAGCCAAGTGACTTCCAACCGATATATAAGTGTGGGTACTTGAGGAAAGTTCAAGTATCATGAGGATTGTTCTAACAAGAAGGGTAGCAATGGTCTCTCGCTACATGTATGATCCCCCACGAATGAAATGCCTTATTAAAACCCTTTGTCTAAAAAACCAAAATCCTTAAACTATTTGTTGGTGCAAGAATGGTCGTTCTGAAGCTACCCCACATTTTTATGGCTTTTAGTAGAGATGAAAAGTATGCCATGGGAGTTTCATGGGTAGTGATGCTTGGTTGACCCAAGAAGTGAGTGCACTATAAGGGGGAGCCTGTGTAGTCAAGCATCTAATCATCCACTAAAAGTAAGCGTAGCTGGATTTATCCAAGTCAGGATTCAACAAATATTGTCTCAATATCCATAGGGTTGTGCATGTTCTTGGAATCAAAACAGTTTGCTTGGATCTCAAACATTGGAAAACAAACATTCAACATGATCATCAAATTTCAAACCCTTTAGGAAGCAAATACCTTTGAAAAAATTCAAGTGTTATTGCTTTCCCTAGGGATTCTATCCTTAGAGGTTTCTAAGCATTTGAATTTACATCTCAATTTGCTCACTAAAGTCAACAATAGGGAACCTTTGCCTTAATTTCCTTGATTTCCACATAATGGACCTTGTGGGATGAGAAGAAATTGGGACATTGGACATTTAGTTTGAAAAGCTAATCAAGAATTATTTGTGATAGAAAGAAGTCATTAATCAAAGCGAAGAAACAATTGAACCCCACACATGTGCTCTTTCAAATGATTTCCTGAAAGATCAAGATCCGGAAACCGAAGACCAAAGGTCTTAGTAAAAAAGCTCACAAGAAAAGGTTGTCTATGCTTTACGAGTTTAGAGAAATATTAACCTTCAACTTTTACAAACGTGCATCAAGGAACAATCCAAATTTGTATTCATTTTACTATTGTCAAAATCCTAGTCTCTTTCAAAGGTTTGAATATCTCACATAGCAAGTATTAGCATGTTCTTCAACACCTTGGTCTAGTAAACAAAAGTCTTTCTAAGTCTCTTAAGATCAAAATCAAACTTTCATCCATCCTTCAAACATCAAATCAAAATTCTGTTGGAATATTTGCCTCAATCCATATTGACATGTAACTCCTGGTGGGCAAAGTAACTGTGACATTAATCATGTCTGGCTGACTAGCTATTCTGAATTCTCTTCAAATGTTCATATCGCCGAGACAGAGTTGATGTCTTGCCGATTGAAGTCTATTGCTGAGACCTATTGTGTTTGGTGTGACCTTTTGTCAAGCGGAGACCTCTGGCTGAAAAAATGCTCTTATCGAGCGTCAGGGGGGACTCATAGCGACTGGGGTCTTCGGGGTGACTTGATCGCTCGGTATGAAGTCCTAGCGACTGAAGGGAGTCTCACCGATAGATCATCAGGCTAACACAAGGGCTTTGGTAAGATGTCCCAGTGAGAATGGAAGGTCACGCTGACGGGGATACAACTGAAGTCATCGGAGTAGCTCAAGGCGATTGGTATGAGGTCTTGGTGAAGGTCAAATGTCTTGCCGACTCAGTAAGACATGAGCGCTTGGTGAAAGACAGAAGTCTTGCCGACTATTATTTGGCACTCGGTATGACTTAGGACCTCGGTATGAAGTCCTGGCGAAAGACAAAAGTCTTTGCTGACTCGGTAAGACATGTTTGCTCGGAGTGAAGTCTTGGCGAAAGACGATTGTCTTGCCGACTGTCAGGTGCTTCGGTGAAACTTGAGGAGACTCGGCGAAAACTCTTGGTGAACAGAAAAGTCTTGCCGATGGTAAAGTTGAAATTGATCTGACTTGTGAGCATCAGTATGAGTCTTGTCGATGAGGAAGCTCTTGCCGATAGGAATGAAATGGATATTGGTGGATTTAGTATGACTCATGGTGTTCGCTATATCGTCTTGCCGACTATTAGGACTTACGTCGATATCGATATGAAGACTTTGTGGCATCGGGGAGACACGGTTAGTGTCTGACTGACATGTCAACAAAGTTGAATGTTTCCTTTGATCGTTTGACTTTCCTATGTGGCGTCTTGTGGACCAATCAGAGGAAGCGAAATTCAAATGGTTGGCGGTTATATTTTTGCAACAATTATGATGCTGGAGCTGAACTGCATGCAAGGAAAAATCAATTGCTCGAAAGGAAATTTTCTATGATGGGTAATGGCGGATAAGGATGAACAGAAGGAAAAAATCAGAATGTGGTAATATTTAAATGATAGCATTCTGAGTTGGTTGGTGACATAGAGAATTAGATTGTTGAGAGCATTTCTATAAGAGATTGAACAGTGAATGAAGCTACTGTGAACTGATACTAGAGAGTTGTATCTCTGCATTGTATGTAATTGTTGTTACTATAATACAAAGAGATTCAACTTGGTGTGGTGGGTTTTTTCCCGAAAGGGTTTCCCACATAAATCTGTTGTTCATTGTCTTTGAGTATCTTCTTTGTTTCTGTAAATATTTCATGTGTGTCTTAATTAGATTGTAATTTGGAAATTAAAAGTATTGTATGCATTCTTCCCTATGGTTTTGACGTTAGGAAAGTTTCTTCCGCACCTCTTCTTTCCTTACAAGTGGTATCAGAGCCTGGCCAGTTGTGTTATCCTTGTGAGAGGGTTGGGTTTTTTTGTGTCAATTATTTTTCAGTGGGAGTTTGGTAGAGGTCTGATAGTTTAATTACAAATTAAGATGGCGAGCACATCCGGGAAGATGGAAATAGAGAAATTCAATGGTAGTATTTTGAGTTGTGGAAACTCAAAATGTAAGATTTGTTAGTGGATCGTGATATGTGGCTTGTTGTGTCTGGAACAATGCCTCAAGGCATGAAGCAAGAGGATTGGGATCTTCAGATAGAAAGTCTAAGGGGCTGATAAGGCTCTATTTGGAAGACTCTATTCTTTTGAATGTGCATGAAGAAAAGACTGCATATTCCTTGTGGAAAAGACTGGCATCTATTTATCAAGGCAAGTCCTTGGTGAAAAAATTGTTCTTGAGGAAGAAGTTGTACTCTTTGAGAATGCAAGAGGGAGGATCTGTTGCTGATCACTTGAATGCTTTCAACATGCTAATTGCTTAGTTAACATCTATTAGTGTGAAGATTGAAGATGAAGATCGTTGCATGCTGCTGCTATGTTCTTTGCCAGATTCTTGGGATCATCTGGTGATGGCTATTGGGAGTACGACATCCACTTTCAAGATGGAAGATGTTGTTTCTTCTTTGTTGTCAGAAGAGATGAGAATAAAATATTCTGAGATGGAAAAGGAGGCTCTGGCTGTTAGAGGCAGATCGAAGGAGAAAGGCAAGAAGAAGGACAAGAAATCCAGATCAAAATCAGAAGGGAGATCAAAGTCTCCTGGAAAGAAGTCCAAGGTGAAATGTTGGAATTGTGGGAAACTTGGTCATGTCCGAAGGGATTGCAAGGAGGAAAAAAAGAAGAAGAAGACCTCTTCTGACAATGATTCTTCTCAAAGTGATGCAGACGCTTTCATTGCAGCCTTGGCTATGCGGGCATCTGATGATTTCTGGCTGATTGATTCTGGAGCATCTTTCCACATGACATCTCATAGAGATTGGTTCACGAAGTATGAATAATATAGTGGTGGAAAGATATATTTGGAAATTGATTCATCTTTAAAAATTGTGGGCCGTGGAAGAGTCAGAATTCAATTCCCTGATGGAAGAGTGAAGGGAATCAATGATGTGATGCATATACCAGGTCTGGCTCAAAATTTACTTTCTGTAAGTAAGCTGAATGATATTAGAGTGCATGTCACGTTCTCTGGAAATGGATGCAAGATGACTAGAGGCTCTATGGTGCTAACAAGGGGTGCTTGTATTGGTACCTTGTATAAGTTGGATGCACAAGCTATTCAATGCAATAGTGTCTCTGCGAAGTCACAAAAAGCTACTCATGGAGGAAAAGAGGGAAAAATTCCTGATGGTGTAAAATCCATGGAGGTTAAACTTCCAGTAGAAAAGACAATGCTCTAGCATCATAGGCTAGGCCACATTGGTGAAAAAGGTT
The DNA here is from genome assembly GCA_007258455.2 of Sequoia sempervirens. NCBI lineage: Eukaryota > Viridiplantae > Streptophyta > Pinopsida > Cupressales > Cupressaceae > Sequoia > Sequoia sempervirens. The sequence goes on from VDFB02353493.1 coordinate 41,625,317, forward strand.
TAAAAACCTTGAAAAATAAAAACCTGGTTGAGGGGCTTGAAGATTGTAACCTCGAATTCGAGTTTTGTGAACATTGCATATATGGTAAACAACACCGTGTTTCATTTTATTCCATTCCTCAAAAATCTTTTGGTTTACTTGATTATATTCATTATGATGTGTTTGGTCTAGTAAATGTTCCTTCTTTGTCTAAATCAAGATACTATGTGTCATTTATTGATGATTATTCAAGAAGAGCATTTGTATATTTTCTGAAAAGTAAATCAGAAGTGTTCAGTCGGTTTAAGGAATTTAAAAACCTTGTAGAAAATCAGACTGGTAGAAAAATAAAATGTTTAAGGACTGACAATGGGGGTGAGTTTTGTTCAGATGAATTTGAAAGGTACTGTAAAGATCATGGGATTAAAAGAAATAAGACTACACCTTACACTCCAAAACAAAATAGAGTTGCTGAAAGGTTCAACAGGACAGTAATGGAAAGAGCATGGAGTATGCTAAGCAGTGCTGGCTTGGAGGATAAGTTTTGGGCTAAAGCAGTCTCTACGACATGTTACTTGGTAAATCATTCTCCTAACTCTGCTCTTGTTGAGAAGACACCTTTGGAAGCATGGTCTGGAAAGAAGCCCTCTCTGAGACATATTCGTGTCTTTGGCTGTGAGGCATATGCATATGTGCCATTTGAAAAAATATCCAAGTTGGAAAACAAAGCTGTAAAGTGTATTTTTATTGGCTATAGTGTTGGCATAAAAGGATACAAGCTTTGGAATCCTGAGACTGAGAAGGTTTTGTACAGCAAAAGCATTACCTTTCGTGAGCCGAAGCCTTCTACATTGGATCTACAGTCAGAGAAGAAATCAGAAAATGAAAAGGATATAGTAGAAATTCCTCTGACACCAGATAAAGAGGAATTGAAAAATAAAAATGTACCTGATACTGAGGAAAGCTCTAGAAGCTCTGAAAGTTTTGAAGAAGATGAAGAACCACCTCAGCCTCATCCTGTGAGGAGGTCAACTCGTGAAAGAAAGCGACCTAATAGATATGGGTTTTCTTTGATAGAGTCTACGTGTGCCTATGCTTTAATTTCTAGCACTGATGAACCTAGGACTGTGAAAGAGGCATTTAAAATGTCTGATTCAAACTCTTGGTTGGAAGCCATGAATGAATAAATGGAATCATTAGAAAAGAATGATACCTGGAGTTTGGTGCCATTGCCTAAAGGAAGAAAAGTTGTGGGCTGCAAATGGGTGTTTAAAAAGAAAATTGGTCTAGATGGTAGTGTAGAAAAATATAAAGCAAGGCTGGTTGCAAAAGGTTATTCCCAGGTAGAGGGAATTGATTATGGTGAAATATTTTCTCCTGTAGCTAAGCTGACATCTATTAGATTTATTTTGTCACTTGCATCAGCGTATGACTTAGAGATTGAACAGATGGATGTGAAGACAACGTTTCTTCATGGTGATCTTGAAGAAGAAATTTATATGTCCCAGCCGGAGCACTTTGTAGAAAAAGGTAAAGAAAGACTGGTTTGCAAATTGAAGAAATCTCTGTATGGGTTAAAACAGTCTCCTAGAATGTGGTACCAGAAATTTGACACTTTTGTTTTGTCATTGGGATTTGTAATATCAAAATGTGATCATTGTGTCTATTATAAAGCTGAAAGTGATCAAGTCCTTATTATTGCTCTTTATGTTGATGACATGTTGTTCCTAGGCAATAGTAAGCTAATGATATCTGATCTTAAGTCTCAGTTGTTTGCAAAGTTCGAAATGAAAGATCTTGGTGCAGCAGGGTATATTCTGGGAATGGAAATAACCATGGATAGGAAGAATAGAAAACTTTGGCTCAGTCAGAGTAAGTATATCAAGACTATTCTAGAGAGATTTTGCATGACTGATTGCAACCAGCTAGTTGTTCCAGTTATGCATGGAACAAAGCTATCTATTGAGGATTGTCCAAAATATCTTACTGAGATGGAGGAAATGACCAGTGTGTCGTATACTAGTGCGGTTGGCAGCCTTATGTATGCAATGGTCTATATAAGGCCATACATTGCCCAAGCAATGGGAATTCTTAGTCGTTTTATGGCTAATCCTGGAAGGACACATTGGGATGTTGTGAAGAGAGTGTTTAGATATCTGAAGGGCACTTCAGACTTTGCTTTGTGTTACCATGGTAACTTGGTTGAATCACAGAAGACTCTCAGCATTCGAGGTTATGTGGATTCTGATTGGGTAGGGGACATTGAGAGCAAAAGATCCACCAGTGGATATGTTTTCATGATGAATGGTGGTGCAATGAGTTGGATGAGCAAGCAGCAGGCTGTAGTCGCTTTGTCCACTACAGAGGCAAAATAAATAGCAGCTACACATGCCTATAAAGAAGCAATCTAGTTAAAATGTTTGTTTTCTAACATTGGTTTTGATGCAGGAAAAAATACAATCTACTATGACAGTCAGAGTGCTATATGTTTGGCAAAAAATCCTACTTTCCATGCCAGGATGAAACATATAGATGTACAGTATCATTTTGTATGGGATATGGTGGAGGATGGGAAGGTCTGTTTGGAGAAAGTGGATACTCTAGAGAATGTTGCAGATGCATTGACAAAGCCTATGAGCACAGACAAATATAGGTGGTGTGCCAGTTCGATGGGCCTTTTGGCCCATGAATTTTAGTAGTTTTATTATACTCCAGAGTTGTCAGTAAGGTCTTCGTCAAGTGGGATATTGTTGGAATATTTTTCTCAATCCATATTGACATGTAACTCCTGGAGGGAAAAGTCGCTGTGACATTAATCATGTCTGGCCGACTAGCTATTCTAAATTCTCTTGAAATGTTCATATCACTGAGACAGAGTTGATGTCTTGCCGATTGAAGTCTATCGCTGAGACCTCTGGCCGACAGAATACTCTTATTGGGCATTGAGGGGGACTCATAGCGACTGGGGTCTTCAGGGTGACTTGATCGCTCGGTATGAAGTCCCAGCGACTGAAGGGAGTCTCACCAATAGATCATCGGGCTAACACAAGGGCTTTGATAAGATGTCCTAGTGAGAATGGAAGGTCATGCCGACAGGGATACAAATGAAGTCATCGGAGTAGCTCAAGGCGATCGGTATGAGGTCTTGGTGAAGGTCAAATGTCTTGCCGTCTCGGTAAGACATGAGCGCTCGGTGAAAGGTCTTGGCAAAAGACAAAGGTCTTGCTGACTATTATTTGGAGTTCAGTATGACTTAGGACCTCGGTATGAAGTCCTGGCGAAAGAAAAAAGTCTTTTTGACTTGGTAAGACATGTTTGCTCAGAGTGAAGTCTTGGCGAAAGATGATTGTCTTGCTGACTATCAGGTGCTTCGGTGAAACTTGAGGAGACTCGGCGAAACCTCTTGGCGAACGAAAAAGTCTTGCAAATGGTAAAGTTGAAATCGATGTGACTTGTGAGCATCGGTATGAGTCTTTCCGATGAGGAAACTCTTGCCGATAGGAATGAAATGGATATCGGTGGATTCGGTATGACTCATGGTGTTCGCTATATCATCTTGCTGACTGTTGGGACTTACGCCGATAATGATATGAAGACTTTGTGGCATTGGGGAGACACCGTTAGTGTCTCACCGACATGTCAACAAAGTTGAATGTTTCCTTTGACTGTTTGACTTTCCTATGTGGCGTCTCATGGACCAATCAAAGGAGCAAAATTCAAATGGTTGGCGGTTAGATTTTTGCAATAGCTGTGATGCTGGAGCTGAACTGCATGCAAGGAAAAATCAATTGCTCGAAAGGAAATTGTCTATGATGGGTAGTGGCGGATAAGGATGAATAGAAGGCAAAAATTAGAATGTGGTAATATTTAAATGATAGCATTCTGAGTTGGTTGGTGACATAGAGAATCAGATTGTTGAGAGCATTTCTGTAAGAGATTGAACAGTGAATGAAGCTATTGTGAACTGATTCCAGAGAGTTGTATCTCTACATTGTATGTAATTGTTGTTACTATAATACAAATAAATTCAGCTTGGTGTGGTGGGTTTTTTCCCGAAAGGGTTTCCCACGTAAATTTGTTGTTCATTGTCTTTGAGTATCTTCTCTGTTTCTATAAATCTTTCATGTGTGTCTTAATTAGATTGTAATTTGGAAATTAAAAGTATTGTATGCATTCTTTCCTGTGGTTTTGACGTTAGGAAAGTTTCTTCCGCACCTCTACTTTCCTTACAAATTCACCTCACCACCAACTCTTGGAAATCTTGAAAAAATCCTCTATGCTAAAATTTGGGCAAATCCTCTTGAAATCAAAAATCAAAACAAATCCAAATCATCTTGTTTGACTATGTGTGTATAGATGAATCCTTCTTTGCACACTTAGTCAAATTATCATCTTGTGGAAAAGTTCACTCTAGGACAACATGTAACCTCTTAGAGTTTATGAGTTCATTATCCCAAATCAAAATCAAAATCAAATCAAATCAATCCAAAATCAAAACATCAAAACATCAAATCCAAACTCCTAAAGTTTAGTATCCCCCTCAAGGTTTCCTAAGAGTTCAATCATCCACCAATCCTCCATCCTTCATTATAACCATCATCATCCTTTTGATCCTCATTGTCTTATACTTTCTTTTTTGCTCCTAAAGATTAGATCAATCCAAAGAATTAGAGGTTCATCTCTTACATTCTTGAAAATTGATCTTCATTTTATGGTTCAAACTAGATCTCAACACAAGAAAAACATGGAGACAAACAAAGAAACATCAACTTTGAGTGACCTAAGTCAAACCAATTCCAAAATCAATCTCGTTTGATCAAGCAATCCCCTAACCAGTCTTCCTCTATCATCACAAAATCCTCAAGAGGAAGGTCAAGTGGAAGACGTCACCAATAGTATCTTAGGAATGACACAAGATGAGATCATCGAAATGGTTGAAAATCCCAAAACTCATAGAATTTTCAATACCATGATGAGACTCAATCTCTCCCAATACATGCTTGAATTGGCTAAAGAAGGGGATAAATTCCCTTCTGATTTTGATATAAGCACTATTGTGGAGAAGCCTCCTGCGATCATGTCCCCAATCTCATCCACACCTCCATTTCAAAGCATCACTCAAAGCGTCCCCCAAATCACATTATCCATTGCTCCAACTCAACCCATTGTTAACAAGGGAAGCTTATTGCTCCATGCATTACAAACACACCCCCTTGTGAACAAGCAAGATTTGGATGCGAACACTATCTTGGGTCAATCCTGTTGTTAAAACAAGGACAAATAATTGAGAGGGGGGGTGAATCAGTTGTCACAAAATAATAAAATTTTCAAACTTTACTTAACTTAATCTCATATATGATGAATAAATAATTAACCATAAACAATTAACACATTAGAGAGACAAAGAACACCAAGATTTTTTACGTGGAAACCCTATTAAGGGAAAAACCTTGGTGGATGTTAGTCCACAATATTATACCTTGTTAAAAGTATAATGAGAACAATAAAGGGGAATGCACATGCATTCAAGCACACTGCCTAGAGCTCACTGCTCAGTTACAAAAGGGGTTCACTGCCAAACAATACAAAATAGGATTAAATTTAGAGGGTACAAACTGAGAAAATAACTTCTGCACAAGCCTGATTACAATTCCAATTAAACACAGTAAACTCCTTCACTTTTCACTCAAACTACTTCACACTTTGCTCAGTCTTCTTCACACTCTGCTTTGCAATTGAATGATATTCATACATACACACATAGGAGCACACCCGACACACATTACACTGATGAAACAATCACTCTTATATATCCGCATCATGGATTACATCAACAACTTAGTCGACCAGAAAAATAAAACATATTTGCAATGTCGGCCCAAATTTACAATTAAATTTTCAATGTGGATCTAAACACCATTGGCCAATACAATGATGTGACACAAAACAATATTCACAAGCACACCAAACATTCAAATTTTACTTTTCAAGGATCCACAACATGTTACCACCATCATGTCGGCCAAGAACATGAAAACCTGAATGTGCATAAGAAAAATCCTCGACCACGAGCACACCAATCAATGTGGATGTACAAGAATGATGGAGAATGATCTAGAAGCATCCAAGAACACCAAGAACTAACAAAGAAGCATCTGCAACAATTGAGATTATCAGAATCACACAATCTTCACTCAGGAACACTGACAAAGACCACATAAATACTGTCAGACCACAATATGATCAAATCAACACATGGACCTCTGAAACTTCCAATAGATGATCTAGATACTCTAAAAAATAAACCCTTTAGTCCACAACAGTTGATCTCCAACGTATAGAATAGGATGCCTTCATGACCTTCACAGTTCCACTAGCAACAGGAAACTCTGTAACCCTTACAATTTTCTCAATATCCTCGACATATGGAGCCTTCAATACAATGATACTAATAGTGTTGACATCAATGAAAACCACATATCAAAAAAACACCCTGAGCATCCAACAAATCCATATTGTTAAATCAGTTACACCCACATGTTTCGCTCACCTTTCCAGACCCCAATGATCCATCACCATCTTTTCGCGCGACACCGACATACCCTCTCAACACACAAACCTCTCTCCCTATGGCTTCGCAAGGAGGTGGTGGGCTATTTAGACCAGGGGGCATCTTTGATCCTTCATCTTCATTTCCCCAAGGAAGTACACCACCCATTTTTCCACCAATTCCACCTTCGCCATTAACATCCACACCACCTATCAGTTCAGGGTTACCTCCTTTACCACCACTCAATCAAAGTCAAAACAACCCCCCAATCATCAATCAAAACATCATGCCGAATCCTCCAATCTTGCCATTGATATCACAAAAATAGATGGAAACCATCCAAACAACCCAAACAATCACTACACCATCCATAAATGTGGTCTCTCAAGGACCAAGTATATCAATTGCACCATCTACCACCCAAGTCCCCACCATCAATACAATGGTACCTCTCATCATGGAAACAAACACCATCCAAAATCCACCTCCACCACCTCCAAAATAAAACATGGAAAACCCATATAGCATCATGTTGCAAGCCGATCAATAGGCTGCCTATCAAAAGGTACTTCAACAAATTCAAAATCAATAAGCTGCACAACTAGCTGCTCAACAAGTCAAAGTTGCTCAGCAAGCGCAAGTAGCCCAAGCCGCACAACAACTGCAATAAACACAAGTTGCTCATGCCTAGGCCTTATTACAACAACAACAAGTTGCCCAAGTTGCGCAAGCAGCTCAAGCCGCTCAAGCCACTCAAGCTGCTCATCAAGCCGCACAGGCTGCACAAGCTGCCCAACAAGCGCAAGCTCAAGCTCAGGTGCAAGCCCAATACCAAGCACGACTACAAGCAGCCCAACAATAAGCATATCAGCAAGCCTTGCAACAATACCAAGTGCAACAAGAAGCAACATTACTAGCCCAAGAACAAGTGTTGTTGGCACAACAACAACACAACCAACAACAGGCATTGTTGGTGCAACAACAACAAGTGTTGTTGGCACAATAACAAATGTAGGCATATCAACAAGCCTTAATCATGCAACAAAGTTTGCAGCAAACTCCCACCAACACACTCAACACTCCACCCATCACTCAAAAACCTCAACCACTTCAAAACACATTCACTCCACCCCCTGATCCACAAGACGACGTAACAACACAAATCAAACTGCTCTCACAACAAGTGCTGATTCTCCAATCAGGGAAGACAACAAAGACACCAAGCAATTTGTGTCCCTATCTATTCAATAGGAGTCTAGCAATGGTACCATTCCCAAAGGGGTTTGAAATCCCTAAGTTCGACAAATATTGTGGGCTTGGTAATCTTGAAGATCATATCAAGGAATTTCAGGTACATTGCATGGAGGTCACATATGATGATACATATTTGATGCAACTATTTCCTTGAAGTTTGGCTGGTCTCGCCATGGAGTGGTTTTCCCGCTTTCCTCCTGGCATCAAAAAGTTCCAAGAGATCGTAGACACATTCATAAAAAACTACGCCTTCAATATCAGTATGGATGTTAGTCTAGAGGAACTTTCCATGCTTAAACAAGATAAGGGGGCATCATTCGCTTCCTTCTTACAAAGATGTCAATCCAAATCCAATAGAAGCAAATGGGCCATGCCTAAAGAACAACAAGTTTGCACCATCATCACCAACCTTGAGAAAACTTTGGCATTTCATCTTAAGGTACAATGTATCGCCACTTATGACCAACTGATCCTCAAGGTGCTCAGCATCGAACGAGCCCTTATTGCATAATGGGGAACACCTTCATATCAAGAAAATCAAGAAAATTTCCCATCCTCCAACTATAATGAGAAACCTCGCATGTGGGAAAGAAACAAAAATGTCACCAATGATGGTGTGGTGGATGCCAAGGTCATAATCAATGCTCAGAAGCAAAACACCCAAACTTACCAACAACCGCAAAACAACAATCGAAACAACATGCAAACCAATGCAGTATCACAACAACCACCCAACAATCAGGTCAACAACCTAAATAATCAAGGGGGACCACCTCCATGAAACAAAAATACCCCCAAGCAGAGGTACATTTCCCTTGGGGAACCAATTGAAGTTGTCATGAAGAAACTAATAAACAAAAATCTCATCAAGATTCCCACTTATGAGAACTATCAGGAACCCCAAGTGAAACCACTGTGGTACAATGAGAATCACCTTTGTGATTTCCACAAAATCAAGGGACACACAACAACTAGTTGCATGAGGTTGAAAAATCTAATCCAATACCTCATTCATGACAAGATCATAAATGTTGAGCAACTAGCTGGTAATCAGAACTTAAAAATATACACAAATCCGATGTCGGATCATAACCAAGGAAAAAACTGTGGAAAAAAAAATTATGCCAATGTGAACCATGTGTATGATCATGTTTTCACATCCATTGATGAAATGGTCACTGTTGTCATCATCAAAGGAGCCAAAGTTGATTGTGGAGTCACCACACACGGTGGTAAAGTCACCATTGCTGGACCATCACATCCACCTAGAGCATCCACTTCAAATCCAAGAACCATTCCTAATGGCTATAATGTCCTAGGCCAACTGAAAAGAACCCCAACTCAGATCTCCATCATGGAGTTGCTGAAGATATTGCCAGCACATAGGAAAATCCTAGAGGAAGCATTGGCTTCATCCACCATCTCCACGGATCTTGATGTTGACCAGTTCTAAGCTATGGTCAGAAATATCACCACCTCAAGCCTCCTAACATTCTCCAATCAGGACTTCCCCGCACAACCATCTCACAATCGTGCACTCCACCTTGAATTCCTAGTTCATAAAAAACAAATTCAAAAGGGTCTTGGTGGATGGGGGTGCAGGTCTCAACATTTGTTGCCTCAAATTAATAAAGAATATGAGATTCTCAGAGGATGCCATTGAAAAGGGTAAGGGAATCACAATCAGAGCTTATGATGATCAGGAAAGAGTGTCTCAAGGCACTATCCAACTCCCTATTCAAGTAGGGCCAGCCATTATGGAAACAACATGCCAAGTCCTTGACCTTGATTTACCCTATAACATTCTTTTGGGGCATCCGTGGATCCATGGGATGCAAGCAGTTGCTTCCACCTTCCATCAGTGCGTCAAGTTCCCATACCAAAATTAGGAGGTCACAATTCATGGTGATCCTAAGCCCTTTGCCTACTACAAGAGCCTAGAAGCAAAATATTATAAAATCCTCCAAGTTCTGAAAAATGATGAAGGCCCCACCACTCCGTATGTAGACCCAACTACATTAGCCTCCACTTTTGAGACAAAGACACCCGCCATCACTGATATATCCAAAATCAAGGTCATTATCCAAGACAATGGGTGTGGGGATTACAGAATGAAGAAAAGTGCTTTCATCATAGGAGAGTTACCTCAATCTCCTAGGACTCACGAGCAACCCCAATTAGCTGAAACATCATCCTATACTTTCAAAGAAAACCCCTCTAAATTCAGGTCTTGGGGAGATCTAAGTCAGGAAATAGTAGATGAAAGAGACATATCCAATCTCCTATATCAAGATGAAAGGCTCGTGCCTGATCTTCTAATGGATGAAATTAGCAAAGTTCTACAAATGATGCTCGATATGGGCTATGACAGAAACAAGAAACTTGGGCAGAATGACAACGACCTATTTGAACGCCTCATTCAGGAGAAGTGACTAAGAAATATTGTTCTCGGATGTACCCCTCCAAGGGTGACCATACTTGGAATAGGTGCCTCAGTTAGAAAGTTCAAAACTCCCCCTCAACTATCAGCAGCCTCCCTTCAATTACCAGTATCCATAGGTCTACCCTTAGAAAACTTTACCTTTGAAATAACTAATGTGTGTAGTATTGATGAGGATCCCATAACAAACTTGCCTATGCTTTTCAAAGATTCCTCCCTACTCATGATTAGTACCTTGTATTTTGAGTCAGATCATCAAACCCATGAAATAAACCTAGTCTAGCCCCAACTCATCAATTACAACCAACGAGGACCTCCAATTCTAGACACTTTCAAAAATGATGAGGCACTCTCAAAATTCATGGGATTATGGGATACAATACCATATGTAGATCACAAAGTTGGGTTTGACATCATACTAGACACACAAGCCTATTACGGGGAAACGATTGAATCCTTCAGCTGCAAAAGTGAAAATATGATAATAATCTTTAGGTCTTTGAGTGAAAACCACACTGTGGCACTCTCTGGCCCGAAAAGAGTAAAATTGAAGGACGTATCCAATGGTGAAAACCTCTCTGAGGCACCAGAGGATGAAGGATTCAATCTTCCTCTCAGTGCAATTCATCAAGAGAAGTCAATAGTCCTAGCAGAAAAATGCAATCCAGTTAACTTGGGAATAAAGGAACAACCACATATAACATTCTATGTAGAGTCACTTCTCATGTAGAAGAACAAGAACTTCTAGTTGTATTCCTGAAAGAAAGAAAGAAAAACATTGTATGGACCTATGTCGACATGCCTAGGCTTGATCCAAATGTTGTGGTTCATCACCTAGCTATATACCCTAAAGCAAAGCCTGTCAGACAAAAGCTTAGGAAGATGCATCCCCATATAGCATTGTTGGTCAAAATGGAATTACAAAAGCTTCTAGATGCAGGATTCATGCAGCCGATAAATTATCCAGAATGGGTCTCAAACCTTGTACCTGTTTCAAAGCTCATTGGGGGCATTTGCATATGCACGGATTTCAGGGATCTCAACAAGGAATGTACTGAGGATGACTTTTCACTACCAAACATTGATATGATCGTAGATATGACAACGAGACATGAATGCTATCTTTGATGGCTAGATTATCAGGCTACAACCAAACCATGATAGCTAAAGAAGACCAACATAAAATGACTTTTACTTGCCCAAGGGGGACATATTGCTGGAAGATGATGCCATTCGGGTTGAATAATGCAGAAGCTACCTATCAGAGGGCCATGACACTGATCTTTCATAACATGATCCAAAAAACTATGGAAGATTACATGGATGATATATTGGAAAAATCCAAGAAGAGATGAGGGCATATAGCTGCATTGGGATCCATTTTTGATAGGTTGGAGGAATACAAAGTTAGACTGAACCCAAAGAAGTGTGTCTTCATAGTACAGTCAGGGATACTCCTCGGGTACATCATGTCCATGAGAGGAATTGAGATAGATCTTGCTAAGGTAAAATCCATTCACAAAATGGAGGCACCTAAAACACTGAAACAACTAAGGGGTTTACAAGGAAGACTCCAGTACATCCGCTGATTCATAGCACAACTAGCAGACAAGGTTGTCCCCTACTCTCATCTACTCCACAAGGGGGTAGCATACAAGTGGGATGAAAAGTGTGATCAGGACTTCAACAAGATCAAAGAATACTTACTCACACTGTCAGTCCTTATGCTGCCAATTCCAGGAAAACCTTTGATCTTATACATATTTGCAACAGTGGCAGCTCTCGACACTCTCTTAGCACAACACGATGTAAATGGAAAAGAAAGAGCTATCTATTATATCAATAGAACCATGGTGGTCATGAACTAAACTACACATCTATCAAGAAATCCTATCTAGCAGTTGTATTTGTAGTACAAAAGTTTAGGAATTACATGCTAGTCCATCAAATAAAGCTTATCGCAAAGATAGACCCCCTTAAGTACTTGCTTTCTAAAGCAACACTTATAGGGCGGACAACAAAGTGGGTTATGATCCTCACAGAACATGACATTGAATATGTGGAATGTAAGGCCATCAAAGGACAAGCAATTGCTTATCAGTTGGCGGAGGCACCAATCTACTCAGAAAATCCCCTTGTCTCAGAATTCCTTGACAAATCAATCTTCAACTTAAGTGTAGTAGATCACTGGAAAATTTACTTTGATGGATCCTACACTCAACATGGATTGGGGGCAGGGATATTCTTCATCACCCCACAAAGAGACTGCATTCCAAAATCATACAAGTTTTCATTCCCATGCACAAATAACATAGCAAAATATGAAGCTCTTGTCATAGGGCTAAGAATAGCAGTGCAATGGTAGATAATGGCACTTAGGGTATACAGAGATTCACAACTCATAATCAATCAAGTCAACAATGAGTATCAAACAAAGGATGACAAGTTGAATCCCTACAAGAAATTGGTGGAAATTCTTAAGGAGTTCTTCATTGATATTACATTTGAGCAGCTACCAAGAGCAAACAACAGAGTGGCAGATGCAATGGATACAATCGGATCAGTCATGGAAATCCCACGTGGCATCCCAAAGCAAGAATTCCTTGTAGAGCAGCTTCTTGTGCCTGCATTCAAGGTATCAAAGTCTGAATTTATGTGCCAAATGATTGGTCTCAGTGATCCTTGGTACCATGATATATACACCTATCTAAGAATAGGAGTCCTCCCAACTGACATAACCTCGAACCTCAAAAGAGCCTTTGTCAAAAAAGCATCTCGTTTTGTCATCCTAGAAGATACCCTTTACCATAGAAGTATTGAAGAGACCCTATTACATTTCTTAAGTGCTGAGGAGACATTGACTGCCTTAACCAAGGTACATAACGATATTTGTGGTTCACACTCGAGTGGTATGACCTTGGCCAAGAAATTGTTGAGGACAGGGTACTATTGGCCTACAATGGAAAGAGAAGCACATGATTATGTCAAAAGATGTCTACAATGTCAGCAACATGGGGACCTCATCCATGCACCAACTCAAGAGCTCCAACCGATTGTCACACCATAGCCCTTTTCACAGTAGGGGCTCAATCTTATTGGAAAAATCACCCCCACCTCATCTAGTGGACACAAGTTTATCATCATTGCCACTGAGTATTTCACCAAGTGGGTGGAAGCCATCCCCATGACTTATATCACTGGAAAGAAAATATCAAAGTTCATATTGAATTACTTAATTTTCTGTTACGGTGTCCCTCAAGCCATTATCTCAAATAACGGGACACCATTCAAGAATTAGGATGTTCATGACCTATGCCACAAGTTCAAAATCCAACATTTCTTTTCCACTCCGTATTATCCCTAAGGAAATGGCCAAGCTAAGGCTACAAATAAGACCATCCTGAAAATCCTCAAGAAGATGGTCAATGAAGTTGGTCGTGATTGGAATATCCAATTGAATCCCACCCTATGGGCCTATCAAACAAGTATCTACACACCAAAAAGTGCAACCCCATTCTCCTTGGCCTACGGATCAAAAGCCATATTACCCATCGAGATCAAGCTCCCGTCACTGAGAATATCACTGCAGAATCTCATCACGGATGAGGAATACCAGGTATCATGACTAAATGATCTGGAATTGCTGGATGAGTGGCACATGGATGCCTTAAACCATTTGCAAGTGTACCAAAATTGACTCAAGCAGAGCTACAACAAGAATATTAGGAGCTGATTCTTCAAAGTTGAAGATCTTGTGTTAAAGGAGAATTAGAAAAACGTCTCAAATCCAGATGGAAAGGGAAAATTTGAACCCAATTGGTTGGGACCTTTCATCATCACAATGAGCTACAAGTTAGGGGCATATCAATTATCAACACCCAAATGGGAACCTCTGCAGGAGCCCATGAACAACTCCCATCTCAAAAAGTTTTATGCTTAATCTTGCAGAGTGTAAAATCAAAAAATACAAAAAAATCAAAAAATGTCCTGAAAAAATGGTCACCTTGACGAGAACCTAGCAAACAGGCATCTTGGTGACAACAAAAAAATCTAAAAAGTAAAAAATCCAAAAAAATCAGAAAAAGGATTAAAAACATTAATGGTGCAGAAGCACTTAAGAAATCAACAGGCAGTTTCATTAGGTAAATAGGAAATCTAGAAGGGTAATTTTGATTTTTTTTCATAAAGGTCATGTTGAACATTGTGTGGTTATCTTAGAGGTGTTTTTGATCTCTAGGAAAGAAGTGGTGAAGAGATAAATCAGTTTTGAAGCTCATTTTTGTTTTAGTTACTAACCTTGTCAAAAGTTAGAAAACACAGTGGATTTTGGTATTGTTGGCTATTAGGTCATGAAGAAGGCCGACCAAAGTAGATAACTAATTGAGGAGCCTATTTAAGGTGAGCCTCAACCTGTAAACAAGGTTAGAGGGATTGGTATTAAGAAAACATTGTGAGAGTTGAATAAAAACAGTGTTCTTGAAGGATATTTCTGATTTTTGTTGCATAACAGAGCTTTAAATGGATTGAAATTATTTATGTTCTATAGGTAGAGTGTAGTGTGGATAGAATAATATTTTTGTGTGCCATATAATTTCCTTTGTGATTCATTTTCATCATTTTTTTGTAAATAGTTTGATTTCTTTCATTTTCTACCTTGAACCTGGCAGTTTGAGCAAATGGAGTGCTAGACCACTTTCCCATCGTAAAAATTGTACGGCCTTTTGGGAACAGTGCCTAGACTCCATGTTTGTACATATGTTAGGTTGTAGGATTTGTGTGTGTGCAGGAGTTGCTAGCAATGTCTTGCCCTAGGTGAGCCAGGCAGAGTCCGGCTAGGGAAGACACGAAGCGAAAGGCACATATTTTGCAGGGGTGCTAAGGTTTTGAAGAATTTCCTTTTGGAGAATTTAGCTGAGAGTTTTGGAAAGGCTTGGTGGACAAGAGGAGGCTCCATCAACCCATTTTGTGTGAGAAGACTCAGACAGTTTGAAATTAGCCTGGAAAAGGCTAATAAACCCTAGGTTTTGGCCATTTTTGTGTAAGGGCAGTGTACGGGCAGTACAGATTCAAAAACCTAAAAATATTCAAGGTTTGGACATGGGAAACACAAACCCCAAGAAAATAACCTAGGTCATTTGGAGGGTTTTAGAGTAACTTCCATTTTTCTTGGGTTAGGAGGCCTAATTGGGGCTCTAGGCTTGTAGCCTTTTCTAACCCTAGGAAAGGGTTTGGTGGAAGCGATGGAGAGTTGGAGTCTTGTGATTGAACAAGAACCCTAAATAGGTTACATTGAAGCTTTTACAACATCTTACACCCCTACAAGTACCTAACTAAATGTTGAGGGTAATTGGCCTTTAGGGAAGAGTAAGGGCTAAGGGTGAGATAGTGGCAAGGCACCAAGATTGGCTTGGAGGAATGAAAGAATGATGATAGTGGGGTCGGCCAGAAGAATCAGGGGTTCCTATACCTGAAATAGGACCTAAAGGTTAAGGTGGGAGAGTCACCTAAGAGTTCTTGAGAATAAGGACCCAGAGCATGGGACAGTGAGTGTCTCATCCAACCCTGCCCTATCAATTAAAGATAAAAATCATCATCTAGTGAAAACCACTTCCGTGGCACTTTGGGCAAGTACCTTGGTGAAAACCTGGCAAATAGGTGACTCGTGTAAATAAGCACTTTCCATCCACCAGGATCTCCACGACTCATTTTGCATCATCCATTCATCACATTTCCATCATCCATTTATCTCCATCCATCACCCGTCCACATCCGCATTATAGCTTGATCATATCCGTGTTTGTGTCATGATCCCTCCTAGTACTACTCAGCCCATTCTCAAGGTTAGTTTGTCTTGCCTTTATCGGAGTAGTCGATTGCATCATGCTGAGGGCATGTTCTCTTCAGATCAGATTCATGTATGATCTTAAGGTCTTCCTAAAATCAAAAAATCAAAAAACATTAGAAAATCAAAAAAATCCAAAAACATCATAAAATCAAAAAATCAAAAAAACATATCAAAATCCAAAAATAGGTCAAAAATTCAGTCAAAAAGTCAAAAATAGAGTCATCTTGTCGAACTATGTTGTCTCTGAGCTTTGAACATAGGCAAGGTTGATCTTTGATCATCCCCTGAGACACTTAGGTCAGTCCTTTAGGAGTCTGTAATAATAAACTGGCAATCCATTTGTTCATATCTCATCAATAATCGAGTTTGTGGCAATTGAATTACATGGTCTTTATGTATATAACGTAGGAAAGGCTAATATGTTGATCAACCCGAGGCCCCTAGGATAGGTCTTTAGATTAGTCTCTTGGTCAAAATCTCAGAAAACCACAAAACATTGGAAATTTTGAAAATCAAAACATTTGTAAAATCTTGAAAATACCAAAAACAACCTCAAAACATTTTTAAAATATTCAAAAACATTAAAAAAACCCCAAAAAAAATCCATCTGTCTCATCTCACTTTCACCCACAATAAACATCACTCATAATAAATCAATCGTCACCCTCAACCTTTGGTGAAACAATCGAAACAAGTCTAGCAGGTTAAAAGTGAAAACTCAAACATCAAGGTCTCAAGTCTAGGTCAGACGTAAACAAGTTAGTCAACTCTTTGTATCAATAGCCTATCATCCAGTCAGTCCCAAATCAATCATCTAATAACATCATGTCCTAGGACGCATCCTTCCTACAATGGACATCAACATCAGGCGTCACCATAGTTTAGTCTTGGCTAGTGATATTGAAGAAAATTAGCTTGTTTGTGTGCATTATCTTTGTCTTTTGACTTATCTTTTTGCGCTCATTTCAATGGCCTCTCGATGATGTCCCAAATGAAGGGATTTAGAGAGAAAGAAATGGGGAAACGATCATTATCTTTTTATCTGTTGTGCTTGTGGGATATTCTTGTAATATAACCTTGGTCATACATGCTTTGTTTGGGTGTAGGGAGGATGCTCTGGTTGTCTTGTTGACCACATAGGAAGACTTTCCTTTCTATGTTTTGGTTTGAGATGTTTGAAATATCTGAACTACATTTTGAATAGGGTTTTGTGTGTTAGGTCTGAACAGGAGTACTCCTATTTGATTGTTGAGTCAAAGTCCATCACACTAGGTGCAACGTCATCCTGGTCCTTTATACCTTGATGCATTGTGCCTATGTGTATTATCAAACATAAGGTAAATGGTCCTTTTAAAATCCCAATCCTTGGTAAGCGAATCATCATCATCATCACCATCACCATCATCATCATCTTTTGACTTGTTGGAATCTCTTACTTTCTTCTATCTTCTTTCCACGCTAACATGGTACCATGACAATTAATCACAAATCATCGCCATTGCATCCGTCCTGCATCCACAAACCATCAGCATAATGCATATCATATTATAACATATAGGAAGCACTGATCATCTCACATGAATTGCATTTCATCATTGCATAATATAGATTGGTTATTCTAAGCATCTCATAAACCATACATTTGCATTCATTGCATAAGCATAAAGGGAACCATCACATAGGCATTATTAACTCATATCATATACATCGTCAAATCATCCATTGCATCATCACATATACATCATAGTATTATTCATTTGCATTCAGTAAATAATCATATAACATCATAAACATTTTCATTCATGAGCATCATATCATGACATACACATCATTACATAGGCATTAAATGCATCATCACATAGGTGTTATAATAAAAGCATCATGACATCATATCATGTACATCATCAGGACATCCATAAATGCATCGCCATATCATACATAAGAAAGATAAGTGAAGAGAAAAAGATTGCATTTCATACATTTTATCATCCTCATCCATTAAGCATCATAATATAGATTTGTTAGTCTAAGCTTCAAATATCATAACATTCACATACATCATCATCAAAAAGTGCATAGAAAATATACCGAAAAAGAAATGCATCTATAAAACACTGCATCATATCATAAGCATTATATAAACATCACATAGAATCATCACATTGCATCATATAGAACAAAGTCATAAATGCATCAAATAAAATAAACATCCACCCATAAATGCATAAATAGAATAGAACACATCATATCAAAATGAATCATTTCATATCATATCATCAAATAATATAAACTGTCATGGTACAAAATCGGGATCAAGTGTATAGTACAATCAATATAGTACAAATCACCCACGGGGCTATCAAAAACGAGCCTGTGGATCTCAAAAAGAATAATGTATTTGATAAAATGAATAAACTAGCCCTACTGGCTGCTCCCCTCGCCACTCGGGCTCTCCCCGTGCTCCTCTGGAGGCCTGTATCATGTCTGTTAAGAGTAATCAGGAACTCATGCCGCTCGAGGCACAACTTGGTGATAATGAACACGATAATACTCGGCCTCTCGAACGACATCTCGGTATGCCCTCATAGATAGTATGCTCCAGGAGGAGGATACAACCATACTCTCTAACTGTTGTCGCCGACCCATCTCCTATGCAGCCTGTAGCTCGGCAGCCTACCGCTGCTAAATGGTTTGATCTCTCTCCCCTATAAGGGTCAAGACCTATTGTCTCGCCTGGTCTCTCTTCGCGATCAACACTTGTATCTGCACCTGCAGCTGTAAAATCTGTCCATCCCTCAGGTCTAGCTGTGGTGCTGGCTGGACGGGTGGATGGTCTTGGTGACCATCTCTGGGTGGGGATCTCTACCTATCGTGGTCTTGATGACCATCCCGGGGTTGATCTTGGCCATCCCTCTGATCTTTGTGCTACTTAGGCTACTACTCTAGCTGACCTCTGCCCCGGCTGCCATCCTCGTTTCCATCTTCGTCGTCGTCTCCCCTTCCTCTTCGGCCCTACCCCCGTCCCATAGCTCGACCCCTAGGTCTCCTCCACGTTATCTATGCACCAAGGACTGTCAAATGAACTGACGGTCAGAACCAATCCTTGTATGCCTATGTCATCCTCAGGTCCGCCTGTCCCTAATCATAAGGCCACAGCCTGGCCACTAGTTGCATGAAGCTCTGCATGACATCCACTGTGGGGATCGTCTAACCCCATGTCATCTCCCTCATAGTACAGGTGAAGATGGTCACGTATTGGTCATCAAGACGGTCCTATGTGTCCTCAAATTGTCGAGCCACACGGTCTAGAAGATATCTCTCTATCATGGTATGCTCACGACCCTACATCAATCAGTCCTACCTGGTGAAAAATAGTTGTTGAACATCGTCATATGAGGCAGGCATGCCAAGGTATGGTCTCCAAGTGAAAACTATCATCTCGTCGATGACCCGCCGCCAATGTCAAATGCCTATTGCTCCTGTATGAGAAAAGGTCAGTGCGCCCCTGTACCTCCAGATAATTGGATCATCTGGATCCATATCAACTGGTGTAACTCTGATAGGGTGAAGCACTACAATGTGCTCACAGGCCCAAATGTGTAGCAGTGTGACCCCAAATTCGATAGCCCGACTATAGCAGTAAGAAAACTCATGTAGATCATGGTATAGGGAGCCCAACATCACTAGCCCCCAAGAAAAGCACTCCCTCCATCAGAGCATCCGCTCTCAAGCAATCCCCCATCTTGGGATAAAGTATCGGCCGCACCGATCTAGTGCTATGAGCCCTGAAATGATAGTATCAACTATTAGTCTAAAAGATGGTACCACGGTCCTGTACTACTCAAGCTCGATCTATCCCTCTAAGAAGATGATCTCATCGAGGCCCATGATATCATAGCACATGTCTCTCCTGACATCCACATCATAGATAACTTGCTCTCCGTGGATGGAAAAATGCAGAATACGCCACACATCCTTGAGGGTCACTGTGGCCTCGCCTGTGGGAAGGTGGAATGAAGATGTCTCATTGTGCTAGCACTCCGCCAATGTTGTCATCATGCCCAAATGTGTCTGGATGAATGGGGCATATGCCATGTACCATAATCTAATCGCCCTTAGGTGCTCCTGGAGTACCACGTGCAATGGGAGCTCCAAGGTCAATTTGCTCAAAATGGATGATTTGTGCTCATGTAAATGGACTGGCTCCATGTCCTTCTGCATCAGGAAAGTCATCGCGTCAAGTTTCATGAAAAATCATGATCATATTTGAATTTTGCGCAACCAAATCAACATATGTGTCACTATTTGCATATGCGTTGCATTTTGAAGAGGTCAAGGGCACTATATGGCACCTCTAGGAGCCTAAAAGTTCCAAACTCCACTGTCGCGACGCAGTTTGAAAGCAACCTAGTTTGATCCCTAAGACCTAAATTCCAAATAGGACCATCACGACGTTGTTTGCAAGTGCGACACACTTTTAAAACAAAGCCCTAATTCTAAACTCTATCATCGCGGCGCAACTCACATCAGTGACACAGTTTGGGACTGCACGACACTGATTTGAGCTTTTCAGTGACACTATATAGCACTGCTTCACTTCGTTGACCCCTGGACCCTAATAAATGCACTTAAAAATCAAAAAATGAAGTCAGGGCAAGATGACTTACCACAAGTTCTGTGTCGAGGAGCCTCTGGTACACTCGCACGCGCTCAGAAATGTGGCGGGGAAGCACGTGTTGTACCATCTCGATCAATGCTTAGAGCTCAAATCGTAGGAATTCTAAAGGCTATGTGTGCAAGTGAATTCGAAGTGGCCCCCTCGAGGCCTATTTAAGCCTAAAAGTTAAGGTTTTTTGACCTACTTTAGCCGTCCAACTGGGGTTTTGGACCCCCAAGCCTATTTTCACCCAATTGAAGGCCGTTTTGCATTATTTTTTTGCATTTTTGTATGTTTTGGCACTCTAGAGACTTTTTGGACCCATCAGGCATCTTGTCCTTTTTTTTTTGCGAGATCACCCAAAAATTGAAATCTTCGTCTGATCTCTTGAGGGGGTAGTATATCATCATGTTTCTTCTCGCTGGGGCAGCAGTGGGGCATTTTAAAAAATTAAAAATTTGATCAAGACAGGTTATTCTTTGAACCAATACAGTGAGTACTTTGCTTTAAAGAGGGGCAAAATGTAGACACAGAAAATGTACCAATCACACTTGATCCTGATTCCTAACACCGCTTCATCCCGAATCATCCCCTTTGCTAATCGTTTAAACAGATAGTTTGTATTTGATTAAATTCATCATATTTCATCCCTTAATTAAATAAATCAATTTTATCTAATTAAGTCATCATCTCCTATTAATTGAATAAATTAATGTTATTTAATTAACCCTAGTCTCTATTTAATTAAATAATCCATTTTATTTAATTAAATTTCTAAAGTCATTCTATTAAATTAAATCAATATTTATTTAATTCAATCTAACATCATCCCTCCTTTTAATTAAATAAATCAAAATCTTTATTTAATTAAGTCTAAATTCATGTTCCTCTCAATTTTGATTTAAATCAACCCAAAAATATAAATCAAATTGTCACATCAACTAATCTCTCTTTGAATTAATCAAATCCTTAATTAATTTAGTCTTAATCACTCCAATTCTCTAGATTTTGCCACTTGCTCAATAAATCATTTCTTTTGATTTAATAAATCTTCTAATTTCCCTCAACATGGCATCAAAAGGGAATATTCCTCCAAGTTTGAAAATCCCTCCAAGTGGATTTGTCCTTCCAACAAGGCATTCAATATCTCTTACATGTCCTTGTGCATTGAGCCAAGTGGCATTTAATTCATTTCTTTCTCCCTCCAACATGTCATTTCATGATTTTGAAATTCCACCTAATATCATTTATTGGCACATTCATCAAAATGTGCTCCACCTTTGTCCACTCACATGTTGACAAGTGGCTTAATGTTATTGGTTGGTATTTTGTCCCACATTCATCCTTTTTACCTCATTCTCCAACATTATCATATATAAATAAGAGGATTTCTTTTGTATTTTGGATCCACAACTTGATGCAAAGTCATAATCCTCAGATGTTGAATTTTGCTCATTCATCATTCATCCATTTTCAAGTTTTATAGCTAGGTTATGCAAGATTTTCTCCAAGGAATCATCAAATCATCATCAAGGCATCACAAAGCTTACAAGGGATTGGGAAAGGGCCATTTTCCACATCAAAATGGCACCAATTCCCCCTTGGGATTGAGAGTTTGCATGCGCTAATAGGATTTAATAGCTTTCTTTGTTGTGTTATTCATTTATTTCCTATTTTGTGCATTGTAAATGAATTCTATGGGGAATGTGGATTTAAACTTGTATATTGATCTAATTGTGTGATTGTTTGTTGTGTTTGTGCAGGTCTACAATCTCCATTCACAGTATCAGAGCATGATATTTGCACTATGATGACAAAGCATTTTTTTAAATTTTGGAGGTCATTTTGTGAAACACATATCTCCTAGATTTTGGAAAAAAATTGTTTGATTTTTAAAGGGTTATTGAAGAGAATATTAAAGCAATTACAATCTAAATTTAAGAGGAATTGGGGCATAATTGAGTGATTTATTGCATAATTAAGGTTTTTCCCAATTTATTTGGAAAGTGCATATCTTCAAAATCTTGCTGAATTTCTTCCTAATTTTTAGTGGGTTTCTAGAAAAGTAAGAGAGTCCTATAGTAAAAATTTCAGAGTAGTTGGAGCATAATTAAGTTTTTTATTTCATAATTAGTGTTTCCAACAAATTTTCTCTCAAGGCTACAAAACACCTAATTTTTAGGACTTTTTTATGGGAAAATTTAACCTAGTCCTTGGTAAGCTACATAAATAAATTTAGAGTAGTTTGAATTCATTTGTGTGATTTACTATAAAATTATATTTCTATAACTTCTTCACAACAAAAAGTAGCCACAAAAAAGAAGAACGGTTGGAAATAAGCAACACTAAGAGGGGGGGTGAATTAGTGTTTTGCAAAAATTAACTTTATTATTCTAATCTTTAACCCACTTAAACATTCAATTAAGAGAAATATGCATGAACAAAAAGCTAAGAACCACAACACCATAACACAAGGATTTTTTACGTGGAAACCCTGTTAGGGGAAAAACCACGGTGGATGGCCAATCAACAATATGATCTGAGTATACTCAAAAGAAAGATTACAATGTGGGAATGCACTTGCATTCAGGCGCACTACCTAGAGCTCACTGCTCAAAATAGAAAGGCACACTTCCTTACAAATATTTGGATTAGATCCAAGAGAATGAATTGAAAGAGTAGCATCTACAAATGCTTGATTACAGTTTCAGTTAGGCTCAATAGTCGATCTTCTGTCCTTCTGACTGATTATGCACTTCTGCTCTACTCTACTCTAACTCGCATCACAAAATATTTAAAGCACAAGTGAAATTGTGCATAATCACTCAATCACCCTTCTGATATTTGCAACACACATCAACACACCTTATTCACACACAAAATAATATATTTGATCATTTATATATATCCACGACTAAGAATTTAATCACAATAAGTCAGCTTCAATAAAACTTGAAATATTTATAACTGACAGCTCAAATCATGAATAATATTCAATGCACATCCACAATAGTCATCCACAACTTAGCTCAGACCCAAATCAAAATGCTCGAACAAAAAAATAGTTGAGTAAATACTCCTCGAATATCCACGACACGTTATATCAACTGGGTCGGCCACCAAACACTAATGAATAGAAAGATATCCAACCGGATCTCTAGACTTGCACACAACTTGATATGAGGCATTGATATTTTCAAATAAAACAAGACATACATTGATCATCCTCCCATGAGATCCACAGCCCAAAATAACAATAGAAAATCTGCATGAGAATCGATGAGCACAAAACTGCCAGATGTACTGTTCTTCCTTGATTGTCTTCAATATGTCTGTCGGTATGAGCAAATGATGACGTGCGGTTCCAATCACTGACTAGGGTTGCCATCAATGACAACACCAGAAAACATTTGCAGTGTCTCTTGCCAACAATCTCCCCCTTTGGCATTGATGGAAACACTTAGTGAAAAATGACTAAGTGTCGGATCAGTACCAACATGAATTACACTGCCACTTCAAAACTTCTAAAAGACTCTGCAATCTCAGCTTGGAAAGGAAACTTCCCCTAAGATGAATATACATTTTTCACTGTACAACTCTCCCCCTTTGAAATCAATGGAAAAACTGGGGAAATAAAAAAATAAAAAATTCAAATTGTACAAGCATGATCTTGTAACTTACACAAATTTGAAAACATTTTCAAAATCTCTCTTGAACACGCTTAAATTTGTGTCCCAAACCCTTTTGAGGCTCTCCAAAATTGTTATGTGACCACAAACTAAATAAGATTGAGTTTCTGCAGTCTCAAGATTCGTTGGGTCACTAACTGCCGTAACATCTTTGGCTTCCTTTATTGCACTCACCATTATTTCAATCTTTGGACCAATTAGTACTCTGAGCTCACATGCTCTTCCTACAATCCTACCATTTTTATGCTTCAACTCCTTATTTTTTCAAGTAGATATATTACTTGACCTTCTTGTTCACCAACATTACCAGCTAACGAATCAAAAGCATAAAAAATGGTAGCCAATTGTTTTTCAAGATCCTTCACCTTCTTCTCATTGTCTTCAATAAATTTGGACAAAACCAAACATGACTTATAGGCCTTTCCACCTTTAGATAGAGAATCTTGAATATTCTTCATATAGGTGGCTAACAAAGTTTTATCATTTGCAATCAGTTCTTTCAACCTACCAAATATTTTTCCATCAAACTCCTTTTGCACTTTAACCATGGCTGATTTTTCAAGAGACTCGAAATGAGTACTTACAAAATTTATGATCTTCTTCAGTTCACCAGAAGAGGAACCAAATAGATCCTTACTATAAGTTGGCATAATTTTCTCCAGAACTCCAGATGCAAGATTTAATAATTCATTGTCCTCAATGTGAGACTTCAAAATATTCTCACTGGCCTTAGCTTGTGCAATTGATGCGACCTTTATTATCTGAATTGGGGACAAGGTGGATAGATTGATCGAGCCTTCAACCAATTCAAGATCAAATTCTTCCTGTTGTTCCACCAGAGATTTCTTCACTACCTCGGCAGTGTCTCTTGCTTCCACAGGGATTTCCTTAACTTGAACCTTTTCTTCTTCAGCTTTTGGTTCTTTAGTAATTGTTTCTTGATTTCATTTAGGAGCTTCAACTTCTTTATTTGGCATCTCCTTTTCTTCAGCTAATACAACCATAGGAACTTCAGTCTCCATAGGTGCTTCAGTATTATCCACATTAGGAGGAATATGAATATCCTCAGTATCTACATTCACCTCCTCATTTACTGGACCAGATACAACATCTTCAACATTCACTTCTTCAACATTAATCTTGTTCTTTGACAAAATGGCTTCTAGTATTTTCTTGGTTTCATCAGCAACAACACCAGTTTCACCGATCATAAGTTTTTTCACCCTTGTTTTTCTTTTGAATTCCTTCTTGGCTTTGTTCAAGAGTGAATTCATTTCCTTAATAAACATTTCCGAACATAATTCTACAAGAATTATCTTTCTCATATGCTCTTCTTCTATCCTAGTATTTACTCTTCTCGTCTCCAAAACATCATACAGACTCTTAGGTAAATCGGACATAATTTCAACAAGAACTTTATTGAAAATATTTAGATGTTTTATTGTTGCCTCCTCAAGAATTCTTTGTCTTGATTTATCAAAATTTTCATACCATTCACAAAGGGGCTTGAGATTTCCATCCTTGACAACAACATTCTCAACTTCTTCAACTATCATACCTGGTTTGACAATTTTTGCCTTCTTCTTTTCCTTTTCTTCCTCACCGGAAGATTTGCTCTTGGTTATCTTGGTAGCCTGAGTGTCGGTAGCCTTTATTTCATTTACACCTTCATTTGACTCGGTCTCCTCATCTTTTGAGATGACTTCATAGGTTCTTGTGCTCTTGTTCTTCATCCTCTTATTAGAAGCCTTATTTGGCTTGGCTGCAGGAGTGGATAGGGATGGAGAACTCCTTGTTGATCTAGTACGGGAAGAGGATGCTACTAGACTAGCAGATTCGGTTCCTATTGGCTCTTTTCCTGCTTCAACTTCATCTCTCATCCTTCTAGCTTCTTTCAATGCTTCTGCAGATAAACCCATTCTTTCTACAATGACTTCCACTTCTTTTTTTACTCTTCTGATAAGCTTAGGCTTCTTCACCTGTTCATACACTTGCATATCTTTTTCAGCATAGGTTTCAAACCTTTCTTTTGCCAGATCTAGAGGCGTGCTCAACAAATGTTCTGCATACATCTTCAAGATGTTCTCTTCAACTTCATATCCCATATGCATAATCCATATCATTCTGGGATCAGTGGCTTCCATATGGCATTGATCAATAACTACAATGAAACAAATTGTATCTTTGTACTTCTCTACAATTGAAGTAGGAATTATTTCTCTTACATGCATCATACTCTAAATTTTTTTGAAGTACCCCCAGAGGGTAGTGTTTCTGGTCTGACTATCACCAATTCCATACAATATATCTCTTATTTGAATAGCTACAGGCTTATTACTTTTCCAATGAACTTTTCCAACACCTGGAATCTCACTCATGAAATAAAAGAACAAACACAACAACAAATTACCATATTTAAAAGAGTTATTTTTGTCTTTCTTAATCTTACCCAGATCCTCCATCAGCTGACTTCTAAGTAGCTCACACAAGTCATAATCTACATTTTCTTTTATCATCTGATAGGTTGCATAAATGGTCGTACCAGATACTGAATTATCCCGGATAGAGTGGTAGACCTTGTAGCCAATGGCCATCGATGCAAATTTTACATCCACTTCAGTAATCTCTTCGATTTTCATTGCCCTTCTATCAAATTTTGCACCTGTTGCATGAGTAACCTTCTGATTCTTTACATATTTCAAGATTGGCAGTCCACCAGAGGAATTTAGACCTCTGATAGCACTTATAGCCTCTTTTGTAATCTTAAAAGGTATATTCAACCACATGAACTTGGCATGAACTCAACTCAAAATATATCACACCCATTCACTTTCCTCAAATATGGGAAATTTCACAAACTGTGTGAACTTCTTCTCTTCTAGGTTTTTTTAATTTCGGCTTAATAGTGAAGTCCTCTCCAATTATATGGTTGGAGTACAAATTCAACATTTGTGAGCTCCCTAACTCTTCAATATTGGCATGTATGTAAGCCCTAATGTCTTAAGTATGCAAGAAACCATATGGTACAAACAAAAACGCACCTAGGGGCTCAGTCTCAATAGAATTAAAAGGATGCCACATGAACTTCAGACAAGGTCTATCCTTGACTTCAACTACCAATGGAGTGGCCATTTTTACAAATTCACAAATTCACAATTTTTTCTGATAAATACCTTTTCGTCAGATCGGAGTTAGATCGTTGAATCCTCTTCACACTTGAATCTTGCCGCAATTCAGCAAAGTTCGCCCTAGAGCTCTCCAAACTTCCAAAATGCAAAGTGACAAATGAAGGATAAAGATGTCCTTTTATCGTTCGCACACTTAACCCTTTTTGTCACAATAAATGCTTTTACCCTAATTCATCTGATTACCCTATTTCCATGCATTGAGATAGATAATTCTTTTGCGGATCTCCAATTGGTTGAACAACATCTAAAAAGAATCTATGCACTTATTGGACTTATCCACATTCTAGTGACAGTTATCGACAGGGGGTTAAGATATTTTCTTGACAACTCCCCCTAGGCCAAAGGCCTAAAACTAATTCCCGGAGGAATTACCAGAAGCGGATTCTGGTGCTGGCACATTTCCTTCAACAGAGGGATTCTTCTTCATCCATTTCTTCTACATTTACCTCCTAATCACATTTGTAGTGACTTTACCTTTTCCCTTAATATCCTCCTGCATGTTTTGTTTTACCAGACCTCTTATGTTCCAACAGAATCTAGCAGTGTGGCCAAATTTGTTGTAGTTGTAACACACAACATTACTCTATCTAGACCTATTGTTCCACTGATTTTTCCTTGATCTACATTGGTTGGTAATATGCCCAAGTCTATTGCATGCATAGCATCTGACATCTCTATGAAAGTTGTTCATCACATTTTTGCATTCATTTGACTTATGACCAAAGTTATTACAATTAAAGCACTGACCTGAGAATGATGGTTCACTTGGATTCATCCTGCTTCTACACTAAGAAGCCATATGACCAAATTTATTGCAAGTAAAACAATAGCCATTGAATCTTTGAGCATTTGGTTGTCTTACTAGATTCCTTCTAGCTCCATTCATCTGATTTCCTTGCCTAAATCTCTCTTGTCCGGATTTCCTTTGTCCAGATCTGAAACTTTCTCCTTCTTCATATCCAATCCCTTGCTTGTCACCATTAGTCCTCTGACCTTTAATCAGTTCATCAAGCTTGGATGAGCTTGCTTTGAATTTCTCCTTGTACTCATTTGCAGTAGTAAGTTCATTTCTGAGATCATCAAGTTGCTTTTCAAGCACTTACTCATTTTTTTTAGATTGTTCTAGTTCATAGTCCAATCGGTTGCATTCTTCAAATTTTTCTTTCAAGGATTGAGAAAGCTTTTCTTCATTCTTCCTTCTATCTTCAATCTCCTTGGTCATTTTCATTATGATAGATTCCATCTCACGCTTCAAGGCAACATTTTCTCTAGAAAACTTTTCAAATTCTTCTATTTTCTCTTTTAAGGCATGACTCAGTTGTTCATCTTCCATGCTTCTATTCTTCTACTTAAGTTGATCACACAATTCCTTTCTTTTCTCCCTTGATTCATTGATTTTGTCTTTCAATGATTGAATGAATTTCTCTGCATTCTCAAGATTTTCTTGCAGTTCTTGGTTCTCAGATTTTGATTGGTCAAGATCATCCAAGGCCACCAAAATTTGTTGTTGAAGACTGCTTGTATCCATTGAAAACACTTTCTGAGATCTCCCTAAGTTGTTAGACTTCTTTCAAGGAACTAGCTCTGATACCAATTGTTGGAAACAAGCAACACTGAGAGGGAGGGTGAATCAGTATTCTACAAAAATTAACTTTATTATTCTAATCTTTAACCCACTTAAAACATTCAACCAAGAGAAATATGCATGAGTAGAAAGGTAACAACCACAACACCATAACACAAGGATTTTTTTACTTGGAAAACCTGTTAGGGTAAAAACCATAGTGGATGGCCAATCCACAATATGATCTGAGTATACTCAAAAGAAAGATTACAATGTGGGAACGCACTTGCATTCAGGCTCACTACCTAGAGCTCACTACTCAAAATAGAAAGGCACACTACCTTACAAAGATTTGGATTAGATCCAAGAAAATGAACTAAAAGAGTAGCATCTACAAATGCTTGATTATAGTTCTAGTTAGGCTCAATAGTCAATCTTTTGTCCTTCTGACTAATTTTGCACTTTTTCTCTACTCTGCTCTAACTCGCATCACAAAATATTTAATGCACAAGTGAAACTGTACATAATCCCTCAATCACCCTTTTGATATTCGCAACACACATTGACACACCTTATTCACACACAAAATAATATATTTGATCATTTATATATATCCGCGACTAAGAATTTAATCGCAAGAAGTCGGCTTCAATAAAACTTGAAATATTTACAACTGACGACTCAAATCATGAATAATATTCAATGCGCATCCACAAAAATCATCCACAACTTAGCTCAGACCCAAATCAAAATGTTAAAAAAAAACATTTGAGTAAATACTCCTCGAATATCAGCGATGCGTTATATCAACTAGGTCGACCACCAAACACTGATGAATAAAAAGATATCCAACCGGATCTCCAGAATTGCACACAACTTGATACGAGGCACTGAGATTTTTAGATAACACAAGACATACATTGATCATCCTCCCATGAGATCCACAACCCAAAATAACAACAGAAAATCTGCATGAGAATCGATGAACACAAAACTGCCGAATGCACTGTTCTTCCTTGACTATCTTCAATTTGTCTGTCGGTATTAGCAAATGATGATGTTCGGATCCAATAAACGACTAGGGTTTCCATCAATGACAACACTAGAAAACATTTACAGTGTCTCTTGCCAACAAGAACAAGAAGTAGAACAATAAAAAGAACAAAAGAAAGAGAAAGAGAAAGAGAAAGAGAAAGAACAAAAGCAAGAACAAGAACAAGAGAAAGAGAAAGAGAAAGAACAATATAAAATAACAAGAATGAGAATGAGAATGAGAGCAAGATAAGAGCATGAACAAGAACAAGAAGCGATAGTAGAAGAAGAATCAGAAGTAAAAAAAGAGATGAAGAGGAATAAAAAAGAAAAAAATTGCATTGAGGACAATGCTTTTGTAAAGAGGAGGGCAACGTTATTTCCCTACCCAGGCTATAGTGTGTACAGTGTTATGAGTAATCAACTTGTGGCTACCTTAACTCTTAATTAAGTCATATTATCATTATTATATTTGTATTTAGTTATTTAGGTCAGTCTAAGGCTTATATAGGGTTATCTAGGTTGAGCTAGGTGATATCCTAGGCATAAGTATGGTATAAATACGAGGTATAGGTAGGTTATTATCATCATATTGAGTATTGAGTTCTTATTGAATAATATTTGAGATATCCCCCTTGAAGTGGATTAAGAGGCTACCCCCTCAAAACTTAGAATATTATTATCAAGTATTTGAAGCTATTTCATATCATATTCTTCTATTGTGCAAGTTATTTCATTACAGTTTGGAACTAGATGGATTCATTCTTGTTAAATATCATATAGAGGAAAGCAACAAAAACAATAGAAAGGCAATTTACTAAGAGGGAAACCCAATAACATATTTCAGGTGCTAGATAATTATATGGAACTAGAGCCTTCTATGAATGAGTAACCTCTATTGATCCAAGAGACAAATCTTGGAATTCTTATTGCTCCTTCATTCCCAACATAATCACTTATTGCTTTAGAGGTGCAAGAACCACTAAATAGGAATATTCTTGTTTTTCATAATCACATGGAGGAAGTTTCCAAGCATCATGAAATTGATAATATAGATGTTATTAATTTTATGTCTCATTTCACCATAGAGGTTATCATCAATGACACCTTTGACTTTGTTATGCCAAAGGGATCTCATGCTCAAAACTCAAAATATGGATTAAGGAAGAAATATCCTCCTCTACTAAGCCCTAAATAAAATAATCTTAAAAAAAATGAGCCTTAAAATATATTTAAAGCTAGAAGGAAATGAGATTAGGGCAAGGTAAAAATGATTGAGAAATATTCAATGGAATCTAGTGTTATCTGTATAATAGATGTGTACATCTCTAATCTCCATAAATGATTATAATTTCTTGGAATACTATAGGTTTTTTTAGCTCCACTCATCCAATTTTTTTCCTTGATCTCATCCAAGAGCATCAACTTGACATCATTTTCCTTTCACAAATAAAGTTGTCAATAGATGAAATGGATTCTTTATCCTCTACACTTTGGAAAGGACCAGTTCCAATGTATTGGAGCTCAAGGATCCTTTGGAGTCTTTGCTTGTTTATGTCATGCTAATAACCTCATTCCTTTCCTGATCACTAACATACATTATTTATCCTTGATTGGCTCCTACTTTGAATCTAGAAAAATCATTCTCCTCACAAATTCCTATGCTCGTACAAATTTTGAAGGTAAGATCCTCCTTTGGGATCATATTAAATTTGTTATTTCATTGTTTTTTATCTTTGAATTATGGTAGGATATTTTAATGCTATTCTCAACTTATTCTATCTAGTTAGACCCTTCTTTTTCCTTGCTAAGATAATTTTTTTCTTTTCTTAATCTTGTTGATGTAAACCTAGATCTATTCATCTTACTTGGAATACTATAAGGTGTGGGATAGATATTATCTTATTGCACCTTAAAAAAATATATAATTGTTGGCTTGGTTACTATCTAGTCTCTTCCTCAAATATTTTATATTAGAAAGGATTGGACCATTGGCCTATCATTTTCTCTTCATTTATTTTTCCCAAGTTAAAAATCCAGCCTTCAAGTTTCAAATATTTTGGCTCAAAGATCATATGTTTCACGAATGAATTACAACCTACTAGTTGGAGAGGAAGATCCCATTTGGTATTTCTATGTAATTCTTCAAAATACTTTAGTTTCTAAAGTACAATCTCAAATATTGAAGTAGGTCACATTTTAGAAAAAATATTGAGGAATAATTAGGTACATGAGGAATGGATACCATCACCTTTCAAATTAAGGAAAAGGGCATGACTAGAGAACTATACTTAAGTAATCTCCCCTATTTAAAGAGTTGAGTGAAATAGTTAAAGGTAAGAGATTTTTTAAAAGAAAAAATCAAGAATTGAGTGGTTGTGTGTGGAGGCAGGAATACCTCCTTTTTCACAATTCTTTCAAGGCAAGGAGAAGTGGGAACTTCATTTATAACCTCATTTTGGCCCAAGGGAACTAATTTTCCTCATTTCATGAGTTAAGAAAGGAAGAAATTCACCAAATTTCCTCTATTTTCCAAGAAAGTAACCCTTCAACCAAGGGTAATGAGTAGGCCATTCTAGATATATAATATACCTCCCTTTTTCACTACAATATGAATTATTTTCTGATGAGTTATCTCTCTTTAGGATCTTGAGCATGTGGTTTTCTAGATGAAGGGTAAGACTTCTAGCCCAAATGATTTCCCTATTATTATTTTTTAGGAATTTTTCAATATATTGAAGCTTGAAATTTTAGAATGGGTTCAAAAATCTCAAGCTAACAAGCTAATGCTCAAAGTGCTTAGTACCAACTTTCTAGCCTTGATTCCTAAAAATGAGGGAACTAACTCTTTTAAACCTCTTCATCCTATTTCTCTCTATAATGTTACTTACAAGATAATTACCAAACTCATTGTGAATTATGACTTCCCTCATCTCTCCAAAGAAAGGAGGATTTGTAAAGGTACGCCAAATCATTGATGGTATTGATATGGAAACTAAGGTCATTCGTTTTATGTCTCACTCCAAGGAGAAATATCTGTTTATCAAGCTAGATATGGCTAAGGCTTATGATATGGTCAAATGGTCCTTTCTCAACAACACTCTTTTGTCCTTTGGTTTCTAATCTAATTGGATAGAATGGGAATGAGTGTAAATTATTCTTCCTTTTTGTTATTACTAACAATATTATTTTCTCATTTTTTGCTTCTAAAGGACTACAACAAACATATCCTTTATCCATTTACCTCTTCATCCTCATGGTTGAATTATTGGGAAAAATATTAATAGAAAAAACCCTAATGGATAAATTCATGGGGTGATCCCATAATAGTGGTTTACAATTTTTGGCCAAACTAGACACTGAAATTATTATTTTTAATTGAATCTTCACATTCAGGCAACTATAGCGGCTAAACTGTGAGGAATTTGAAGATGGTGCAAACTAGAGTCTCATCAAATTTTGTCTGTAGATTCTAAAAATATTTTTTTCAAAATTTTTGGAATCAAATTGCACTTCTTTTTCCATCTCCCACGAAAATTGATATTTTCAGAAAACAACATTTTAAAAAAGTGACGCACACCGTATAATACATAACTTTTTTTCCATGAAGGATAAAATTCTAATTCTTTCAAATTTAGATTTGTAACTTGATATCTAGTGCTTCCACTTGGTTAGATAGTTTTATTAAATATTTTTTCCTTAATCAAGTTTCAAAGTCAAACCAATTACAATTCAAACACCGTAACGCTAGAACTTTTTTTATATGTCAAAATTTTATTTGATAATCTTCTATTTTTCCACATGTGAAGAACAAAGAAATTCATTTTCGATGAAAACCTATGTTTAATAAAACTTTAAAAATAAATACATAACAAAACCAAAACATATTAAAATTATATTCATTGGATAGCTTGTTATGAGGAATACCATAATCATTTGAAATAAATTTTAAATGAATTCATTTGATCCCCCAAAAGCTAAATCAAAAGTGATTTTTTATCAGCATTTTGATAGGTGTAAAGGAGGCATTTATAGGTATGGTTTAAAACTAGCAAGGTTCTATCCAAGGGGTTTGATCTAAGGTGATTTGATCAAACCCTCTTCAATTGGAATCCTTAAAATGGAACTTTTTAAGGCTTAAATCATTATATTTTCTAAAAATATGTGATTTCAGCTAAAATTTGTTCCTCTCAGGAATTGTAAACCACTATTATGACAGCACCCCATGGCTGAAATATTAATCATAATATGAACAAAAAAAACCCATCTCCAATTTTTTGTTGATATAGCTTTATTGGCTATTGGAAATATTTAGAAATCTATCAATATTAAGAAGGCTCTAAATATTTATTTAGCTACTTTGATGTACAATAGATATTATTTGCTTCAAAATTGGGAAACTTCCATTTGATTATCTAGGAATCCCCTTGTCTATTACTAATACCAAGAGGGATCAATAAAAAAGATAATTGACAAATTTATAATGAAGGTTGACCACTATACTTACCAATAGTTGCCCATTTCTAGACACCTTATTCTACTAAAATATATTCTTCAATCCTTTCCCATCTATAGGTTCCTTATTTTATCTACTCCCAAAATCATCCTTAATGAGTTTGATGCTCTTTTTAGGAAATTTTTATGGGTTGGTAACTTGGACTCTAAAAATTGAAGTCTTATTAGTTGGGATCAAGTTTTTAGGCCTAAACAAAATCATGGGATATGTCTCAAGTGTACTAATCTTAACAACTAGGTCTTGGTTGCCAAAATATTTTAGATATGGTGCAATTATTTGGATTATCCATGGGCCAAAATGGTTAATTTCAAATACTTAGGAGGGGTGATGGATTATTAATCCCAAAGATTGATTTAGGTGGAAGAGGTTTAGTTTTTTGGAATACAATTAAGAACTTGGAGTTTCTTTGGTCAAGAATGGTCTCCTTTGGATTGTCAAAAATAGGTACACTCTTTTGGGAATATTCTTGGGATCATCAACCTCCTCTCCTCTCTTCTTTTCCTCTATTTCGGCTTTTGAGCCAAGTCTTTATGGAAATTGGGTGGTCTAAAGTAGTTGATTTCTATATTTTTATTGATATGGGGGGTTCTTTGATCTATCATTGGAAAGACTCTAGTTTTTGGCCAAAATGGGGCAGCCTATGTCATCCTTGCTTTAATTCTTATTGATTGGACATGTTATTCTCTTGAGGATGTGGATTTTCTTGGGTGGGGTTGTGATCCTAAAGGAAATTATTTGGTGACTCATAGACACTTGTTTCTTGAAATGAAAAATGGTGGGAATAGAAAATTTCCTTGGTGGAGCATAATGTGGAATAAATTTTGTTAGCCTAAGTGCAAATTCTTCATGTTGCCTTTGTTTCACAATGTTTGTCTCTCTAGGGATAGTATCAAAAGTGTGGATTTCAAGGCAACTCAAAATGTGTTATATTCAATTTTGAGGAAGAGTCTTCTACTCATATTTTCTTCCAATTATCTACTTCCTTGTCAAAGTTTTGGGCTAGCATGGGTCATCCACCTTCTCTATCTAGCTTTCTCAAGGTGGCTTGGGAGCTTAGTCCCACTTTCATCCTTTTGAAAAACTTGGCTTGAATAGAATCATCAATTTTCCCAAGGTCATTAGAATCTCTTCTCACAAACTTGGTAAAATACCATGGATTTAATTAAGAAGAAAGTTAGTTCTAAGTGTTATATTAATGAAGGAATATATCCTTCTTATCATCATCTTTCAAAGTTCTTTGAGGTTCACATTGTAGGTTTATCGACTTGATTTTCCCACCCCATCCTATGGGCTTCTCATAAAATCAATAGGCCTATTAAATAGTCTTCTGGGCCTTTTTGGTTTCTTTAAAATTAATGCTAATGGTTTTTCCCATGGTAATCTAGAAGTTACGACAATTGGAGGATTTGATCAGGTTGAAGGTAGGTTTATTCATTTTTTATTTTCTATTAGTTTGGGAGTCAATTTACTAACAATCAGATTGAGGCTCGAGTATTTTGTTGGGCCTAGAAAAATCTTGTGAACTAGGATGGAAAAATTTGTTTACAAAACAAACTCCTTGATCATGGCTTCTCTTCCAACTCAAGATATGACCTCTGAATCCTAATAGCTATAAATTTTAGCTAAACATATTCTTTTGGATTTCTCCTCAATGTAATGGCATTTTCTTTGTTCATATCCCTCAAGAATAGAACTCAATTGCAAAGTTTTTTTCTAACTTGGCTTCTAAGGAAAATTGTAACTAGAATGTATCTAAGTGAAGTTTTATTCCTCTAGAAAAATCCTCTCAACACCTCCTTCTTGTTAAAAATGACCAATCATAATTTTCACTCTTCTCTATTGTGGATCAAGTCTAGTGATTTCCAATCTCCTTGCAACCTTTTTTTGTAGTCCTATTGATGCTATAGTATTTCTTGCCTTCTAAAACACACTCGATACCTTATTCTTTACAATCAAAATGATAAGAATCTTCCCTTTGATCAAGACTATAACTATTTGAAAGGCACCTTGAATTTCTCTTAGAGATAAGATTTGACAAAGCCCATCTAGGTTTTCTTTCAAGTCTCACTTTGTTTATGGATCTAGCTATCTAGAAATCATTATTTTGTAGCATGATTTAAAGTACATTTTAATATTCAATTTTAGTTTTGCTAAAAAAAAGTCACCTAGAGGTTACCCACATATTAGAGTCTGGCCATAACATATATACATATTTTTTTAAATCTTGTGTATTAATATAAAACCTACTGCAACATATAAAATATAATCTAATAAGTTGAATAGTCTAGCAATTTATAGTGGATGTGTATATCCTTATGTATTTAAAGGACAAAAGAATAGATTCAAAAGCATCACTTGTAGGAGTAAATGGTGACTCCCCAACACCCCCAAGATTAGTTGTGACCAAAACACTTCCACAAGAGAGAGAATGGCAAGAAATCTTGCTTCACAATGCAAGATTGATTAATGGTTGAATTGCTATTGCTTGCTATAAGCTTGAATACCAATGTACATGAGATGCCTTGCTTATGTAGGCAAGGTTGAAATGTAGTAGTGAACATGATGTTGACAAATTTCATGATCTTATGACATGAGACAACCAACAACCTAATCACCTAGGAAATGATGCATCCTAGCTAGATAAGATAAGTTCTAGAAATGCCAACTAAGACTTCTAGAAAGAATCTTTTACCTAAGTAAACTTAACCATGTGAATAAGTTCCCTAATTACCTAGTGAATGAATAAGCTAGGTACAAGACAATTATTCACACCAACACCCCCCCTTAAGTGTAACTTAAGGAGAAGATTATTATACAAACTGTGCAAAGACTATGACTATGGGTCCCGGCTACTAGGCCATGTTAGGTACCCATTTACAATGCAAATGATGCAATCTCTCACAAGCGGAGAAAAGGAGAAAACCTAATGGGACAAAAATCTTCTCCAAAAGAGAGAAAACAAAACAAAACAAACATGATGTATGGAGGACTCAATGATACCCCCCAAGGACAACATGCATCATGTATATACAATCAAATACCCCCCATAAGAGGGAAGTAGAGAGATAAGATATCCCCCCCATGATGAAGAAGCTCCAATGCTGATGAAGAATGCCTGAAAACAAAAGATGACTCAATGTCTACAAGCAACACATCTTCCCTTAGGAAGAATCAATATCATAAGCTGATGATGAAGCCACTCCATGTCCAACTGAAAGGAGGAAGCATGAATGCTCAACATGTATGCCTCTAAAAACAGATGAGGATCCTCCAAGCTTGAGTGAGCCACAACATAATCATGGTCAAACTGAACCAAGAAACATGAAAAATCAAGTGAAGGAGGAGACTCATGAATGTCAATCTCCAAAGACAAAGAAGATGGGATAGCAGTTGTACTGAAACTGTCATCAAAGAGGAGAGAAATCCCCTCAAGTGTGTCCTCCAAATCTGCAGTATGAGACTCCATGAACAAGCTAGAAATCCCTGTCAAATACTCATCCCACAAAGCAAGATCTGAAAAACTATGATCATCTTGCTGAATAAAAAGCATCAATAACTGAAGAAGTAGGAGGTGGAGGAGTAGGAAGCTCAGCACTGGTTTCTAGAATACCAAAGTGTAGTTGACCAAACTTCTCCTCACTATCATGGTTCAAACTCAATGGAGTGTGTGATGCAGTCAAAGGAACATTATCATCTTCTGAAGAAAAATGTGAAAAGGAATATACATGAGATGAGTGATCAGCCATCCCGATAGCAACAATATCCCTAGTCTCCAAGTCCCTTATGTACACAATATCTAGAGTGAACTCAATTGTTTCACCTTGACTCCCATGAGTAATTTGATAAATAGAAAGGAGATTAGTGGACAAGGAAGGAACACAAAGTACATCATTGAAATTCCCTTTCCCCATATCAATAGAACCCTTCCCACTTACCTTCATATATGTATTGTTACCCATCAATATATGAGGTGAATTACAAGGCTCAAAAGAAGAGAACATGTCCATAGAAGATGCCATATGATGAGATGCCCCTGAATCAAGAAGCCATCTATGAGATGCAAGAAATTTAGAGGCCAAGAGTGCTTGTCCTTTCATCTTGTGTAGCCTAGAAGTAGATCCTGTGTCCTATGACTGAGATGATGATGATGGAGCTGTCGATTGAGATGTTGAAGAAGAAGTACCAGAACTGATGAGGGCAGCTTAATGTTATTCTTTTGAAGAAGGTGTGTCAGTTCATCAATCTTCTTTTTATAACATCTATGCTCATCATGTCCTAATCTTTTACAATATGCACATTTTGACTTCTTCTTTTTAGATGATTCCTCTTTAGAAGAGGATGTGGACTCAGGAGTGCTATGTGAAGGAGAATCTTTACCTTGCTCATTAGACTTGGGTGCCTTGTTCTGCTTCTTACCTATGCCACTTGAATCCTTTGTCTCCTTTGCAACAAGAGCATGAGATCTAGAAGACTTCAATGTGCCCATGTGTACCAACTTTGCTTGTTCCCTTGTGAGTTGAGCTGCAAATTCATCAAGAGAAGGAATTTTGTATGCATTTCCAAGAGCATCCATTGTAGCATAGAAAGTAGAAACAAACACTGAATAATCAGGACCAAGCTTAGCAAGAATAGAAAGTATCAACTGTTCATCCTCTTTAGTGACCCCACAATTAGATAACTACAATCTAAGAGAATTGAGCTTAGAGAAAAATTCTTGGACATTGTCAAAATCTGAAGGATTAAGACCCATAAGTTCATTCTCCAACTTAAATTTCTTCATTTTATCTGGCTTACCAAAGAGACTCTCTAAAGTATTCCAAGCTTCATTAGGATGAGTGCAAGATGCAACATGATATCTAAGATCTGGAGAAATGGAAACTTCAAAGTACCAAGAGCTTCATCCCTTCTATCAAGCCATTTTCTTTTCTCTTTTGCTCCTACAGGTTTTGGATCTTGACCAAATGTGATTCGTTGCAACTTTGATTTTAACAATAACAACTCCATTTGAGATTTCCACTCATGATAGTTATATGGAGTTAGAAGTACAACTTTTATCAAATCCATGATACAATGAGATATTACAATAGAGGAACAACAATTTTCCCTCACAATACAAGAAATCAACCCCTTTTTCCCAACAAGATTACACCTTTTTTTGCAAATTTACAACATGGAATCCCAAACTATCAAATCAGCTACAAACTGAAAATATGAAAATTTGGAAACAAATTTGCAAAAAGTGTATGATTAGATCTGAAGTACTCCTTAATACCTTCCAAATGCCACAAATTTGGAGAAAATCGGAGATCGGAGCACAAAGATATGAGCTCGGAGGTAGAAAATGGTGATCTGGCTTCAACCTAGAAAAAGAGGCACAAAATTGCAAAATCTGTGCAAAATATCCATACCACTGGAAAATTCAGACTTCCACCTTTCCGTCGCTATCTCGTTTCTGAAAAATGGCCTCCATTTGCAAAAGTTATGCCAAAATGAAAAAACGACTATTTTCAAACACAAAAAAGGGCAAAAACAACACCTTAAAAGCTAATAAAGCTTAAATTTTCGGCTCATACATAATATGGTCGGCTTTTACAAAATACATGAGGGATTAAAAAATATGAAAAAGGCTTTGAAATGGTCGGCACTTTCACCTTTTAAGAAAAATTTGTACTAATGTTTTAATGTGAAGACTATATCACCCGATAATACATGTGACGGGTTGGCATCAAAGTCTTTGTAGCCGATGACATTAAAACAAACTTTGAAATATAAACCTATGAAATAATAGTACTAGCGTACTAACTGTATGGTCCCATGGGGGGGCTTGGGCTTCTATTTTCATGGATCAAGTGGTCCCATGGAGCAAAAAAAATTATGCTACAGGATTAATTGGAATCTCCTCCTAAAAAATAGCAGCCCCTACCTTTTAGGACTGCAAATTTCAGCGGATGAATTGAGGTGGGGTTAGAAATTGCCCCTACAGCTTAGGAATTTTTTCTGCCACTTGTCTATCACTTTGAATTTTAAATTCCTTAAAAAAACTAAAAAATGAGAGAATTTTTATTTGTTTATTAATTTTTATCAAATTACTCCACTTCATCCCTTGAATTTTGGAGCTCAAACTTTTAAGCTGAATTGCAAAATTGAATTCATGGGACCACCATCTTTAAAATATTCCTAAAAAATCTCAGCAGCACCACTGAAATTTTTTAGGAAGCCCCCCTCCATGGGACCGTACCCTAAGTGATGGAAAGTGTACCGCCCAAAATTGATAGCCGAATATTCCCTTTGACAACGGATGATGTACACACCCTGCGACCAATGTAATAATAGGTGTCGATGTGATAGGGTTCAGACCTCCGAGAATATGCCGATGACTTGATGGGTGGCTGGTGTGAATAATGGATCGGACGAAGACCCTTGATGGACGCCGATTTGTAGATGACCGGGTCAACAGATGCAATAAACCGGCGAGCATAAACAACATGGGTGTCAGCCGAATATGGATGTGACTGGCAATATATGAGTACCAGATGATAATGACCCAAATCTCCACCCTTAGTACCGCCCAAAAGGATAGATCCGATGCATATACCCTACGAAAGACTGATGCAATCTAGAAATATTTCGCAAAAAATGTCGCCGGGAAATATTAAACGCTCAGATAAAAAAATTTCCAAAAATTTAATAGCAACTATTGCTTGATGATAAATTATTTTGCCCCAAATTTATCAACAAAATACCACAGAAAAATATTTCATAAATTTTTTATTTTTTTTTGCAAAATAAGAAAAATCGTACCGCTTGGGAGGTTGTCCCAGCAAAAAAATTTTGCCTCAAAAACAACTTTTCCCAATATAGGCGAATTTACAGTCAAAATTCATCTATGGAACCTTCTGAACTCAACCATGAGGTTATTGAAACCCCAATCTGCATCCAACAAAATCTTCAAGCCAACACAATATAACCCTCAGATTTGGGAAGGAATCTGCAACACCTAGAGAGCTCTGATACCATGTAGAAGTAAATGGTGACTCCCCAACACCCCCAAGATCAGTTGCGACCAAAACACTTCCACAAGAGAGAGAATGGCAAGAAAGCTTGCTTCACAGTGCAAGATTGATTAATGGTTGAATTACTATTGCTTGCTATAAGCTTGAATACCAATGTACATGAGATGCCTTGCTTATGTAGGCAAGGTTAAAATATAGTAGTGAACATGATGTTGACAAATGTCATGATCTTATGACATGAGACAACCAACAACCTAATCACCTAGGAAATGATGCATCCTAGCTAGATAAGATAAGTTCTAGAAATGCCAACTAAGACTTCTAGAAAGAATCTTTTACCTAAGTAAACTTAACCATGTGAATAAGTCCCCTAATTACCTAGTGAATGAATAAGCTAGGTACAAGAGAATTATTCACACCAACATCACTTAATACTATGCACACATTATGTAAATCCAAGAAAGAATACAATTCTCATTTAATGATAATTTTAAGAAAAGTCCCCTAAATTTTTTATAGAATCCCTTTGAATCTTTTTTAAAATATTTTTTTTTTGTTAGTGAATCTTTTTGTTTAAAAAATATTAATTTTATTGGAAAATTTGCATACATCACCAGAGAACTATATAAAATCTCAAGGTAAATCTTCCATAAAAAAAAATCTATAGAAAAACATTTTTTAACTTGGGCTTTAATCGTAAAATTAAATGTTATCTAAATTGTGGGTTCATCAATATCCATAGAATCAGTCAACATAATCCTCCCATATTCTTTTATTTTTCTATAATGTCTAAGTAGGGGCTCAAGTTGAGTATACATTGATGAGGTCAACTCACAGTTCCCCTTATGAAGGTTTAGAGGTAGCTAAGTACAAATCTACTACCAAGAAAGTATTAGAGCTCACACAAAGTAATTTTTTTAAATCAACTCCATGTAAAGAATATGCTTATATAACAGCCCTACTCAAAGCTATAAATTTGTCTCTAAACTAACAATTATCATCTTTCTAGGAAGTAAAACATAATTGCATTTTAAAATATTCACTAAGAACAAAAGTCCAAAAGGAATTCTAGGCTCGA
This sequence comes from Sequoia sempervirens, assembly GCA_007258455.2. Classification (NCBI taxonomy): domain Eukaryota; kingdom Viridiplantae; phylum Streptophyta; class Pinopsida; order Cupressales; family Cupressaceae; genus Sequoia; species Sequoia sempervirens. Next base: position 41,668,122 of record VDFB02353493.1, read on the forward strand.
TGAATATTTTAAAACACAACTATGTTTTACTTTTTGAAAATCAATGAGAACCATTGGATTAGAGACAAAGTCAATGATATGAAATGAAGATTGGAAATATGGCCCTAAAATAAACAAGAATTATGTAATATTATTGGCAAATCAATTTAGATTTATAGTGTCACTTATAAAATTTAGGTGAATCAAATCTAATCATACATCAAATATTATGGCATAATAATTGAAAATAGAAGTTTAGTAAAATAAATGCTTAGGTGATTTAATCGGTGCTAAACTAAAATTTTATAAAAATGTGACGATTTAGATCACCTAACAACTTGTACCATCTGCCAAAAATTGGAACTCTAATTTTAACTAATTCACTATTTGACAAAAAAATGTCAGAGAAAATACAGTGTTCTAGTAGATAAAATTCCCCAAATTAGAGAAAGTTGATCAAAGACTTCTATGCACAATACACTTGGGTCCATGTTAGAATATTCAACCCAAATATATCATGGATGGTGTGAAGAGAGCCCGTGCCTTAGTTGTTGGTGAAATAGCTCCTATAAAAATTCTAAGAGGAAGTAAAGATGGTGAATTAAATGAGGTGTCTATGCATTTTGAGATGTAGGGAAAAAGGAAGGAGCAATTTTTGTTACATGTAATGCACTAAACCTACATATACAACCAGTAAACAACAATACTTGTTTCGTTATAAAATATACATGTATACTAATTCCAAAAGCCACGTGTCCACTAATATGAGACCTTCGATTGTTCAACTAAAACAACATGGATGGTCAAAAGAAATATCTACTTAACAATAAAAAATATTATAAACCTTTTTGCTTTAATGAAACAAACCCAAAATAATGCATAAGAATCTTATACTTGTAAATAAATAAAACCCAAGATAATGCATAAGAATCTTATGCTTGTAAATAAAACCCTTTGACAAGACATTTACAAAGATTATGACAAAGGAGGAAACCATTATGTTCTATACAACTAAGAAGCATAAATCTGCAACCTTACAATAGGAGCGAAGTTCAACAAGTTTATTCTTCCAGATACTAACATGCAGAATCGACGTGGTAGGAAGGACTGTATAACATGCAAGATTGCCACTTAGTTACGTTAAATGTGTAAAATTGATCACATTGGCATTCACTAACTATTTGGAACTCATGCAATAATATGCTTGCTACAAATAAGAAATATATGTTACAACTATTAGAGCTATAAGGTGTAACGAATTTATGTAACGTGGGGGCATCAGACCAAATAATCCTTTGGGCATGACCATTAAATAAAAAAAAATTCTTAGTATGTGCTGCGACATAATATGGCGATCAATATTTGGAATCCAAATCTTGGAACATTGATAGCTACAGATTTCATTATTAATTGGTCAACATGAAGGTTAAACTAAGGGATGAAACTACCCAATATCAATAATTTATTTTTAAAAATATTTTAATTTGAGCCACGTGAAAGAATGTTTCATTCTGTGTTGTCTCTTTCAATCTTTTAGTGGCTGATTTGTTTTTCTTGATAGTATTGTTTAAGTTTCTCTTTTAACTACTTATTGGCTAGCTCTTATTCTTCATAATTTGCTTTGTTTATATATATATATATATATAAATTTGTTAAAGATAATATTTTTTTTCTACATATTATTAATAATTAGTTGAAAGGCTATATATAGTATAGATGTTGAGTCAAAACCTATCTCACGCTCTTGTGAAACCATTTTATCAGTAAAGATTTATTGGTTCATCAATTTTCAATTTGCAATTCACATGTCTGAGTTGATTGAAGCAACAACTGCAGGAAGATTTCTTTTGATTCATCATCTTTCAACTTGCATTTCACACGCCTTTACTCCACTTATTAATGACATCAAATATCTTGCCTTTTAATGTATTTAGGTTTACAAATTTTATTTAGCTGTTCAAATATCTTCTCATCAATGCATGCTTTGTTGTCGCCTTCCATCACTGCCTGAACTGTCCATAAATATGATGGATGTGAGTTGATCAATCATAACTCTCATTTCCTATTTGAAATTTTTTTTAGAGGGACAGACAAGAAAAGCTTACCTAGATCTTGTTATTGTTTGCATTTCCATTTTATTTTTTACTATGTTGCATATGAAATATGAATCATTCACTTGCATTCTTTGGTTTGTTTTACAGGGAATAATTTGAAATTTTTCTTTCATCTAAAAAGCCAACAATGGTAATTTTCTAGAAATCATTGGATTAGGCGTGCTTTATCAAATTTCAATATAACTTGTAAAATTAACTATAATTAACATGGTTTGTGGATTGAATTGTAGTCATTCTATGTAACTTTGATTTGTGAAATATAATTCTGAATTTCTGACAATGTCATGTAGTATGAATTGCATTGGTAAGCCATGTTGTGACATGACCAGAGAGCTTAGGGTTGTTGAGTTTGTGTTTAATTTTAGGGTTTATAATGTAATGTTAGGGTGCAAGTGCATTCAAATTGAATTTTGAGACTTCGGGTATGTTGATGTCAGGTGTGCTCTGTTTCATATTGACTTTCATCTAGGAAGTATGCATCATTACTTAATTGAATTGCATCGTCAAATATGAAAATTGAAGATGTACGTCTGCGATGTTTTAAAGCAGAGCTTAGTACTGTTGAATAGTTTTTGTAGGAATTGTTTTGGTAAATAAAGAATTGACACATTTATTTCTAGAAAACCAAAAACAAAACACTCACTTGTGGAAACTTAAAAAATCTTATCAATTTTTTGGTGGTTGGAGACATCCAATGTGATGATCTAGCAATCAATTGTTCATTTACTTTTTCTTTTTGAATCTTGGGTGAGGTTATGGGTCATCTTTTTATGCAGTGTGGGATATACTAATGGAATTAATATGGGCTACATAATTGTGGAGTTGGGATTTGAACCTAGGTCATGCTTTCATGATTGTATCCCACTACCATTGTACCACCACAACCAGAGTAGCCGGAAAATTCCACCTTCCTCCCCAAATATATGTATTCTTGTACCAGAAATGAATATGGACCAATATGGCTCAGATACCATATCTAGGCACATCCAAATACCAGCCCATAATTGGGCTTTATTTAACTAGGCCATTAGAGTTTTGTTTGATTTTGGGTTATACAAGAACATAAGAAAATTATTCAAAAAAGATATATAGCTAAACTAGATTGGGTCTGATGATGAACATGTGTGTGCACCATAGAGTATAGCAGTATCTATGTCCATCTCAAGTACCATGTATGTTTCCGTGCATTGTTCATAACAACCTCTTGGACATTTCAATCCATAATAAACTTTTTCACCAAGTCATAACACATATTCACCAACAAATAAGTTTGCAAGCATGATCTCACATTGGGTGTCCTATCAATGAACTTGTTGGAATCATGATGAAAAATATCTAGATCTGTTCCAATTACTATAAGATCTTTGAGTTATTCTAGAAATTTTAGGAGCAACCTATCAGTGCTTCTTACTTATGTTCTATTCGTTTTTTAATAGGACTTGAGAATTATAGCTTTTCACATTTAATAATTTTCTTTTGGAAGTTGGTCTTTTCTATACCTTTGCTCTATAAAAAAACAAAGAATTGAAGCATAATTGAAATCATATCAAATTCAGTAACATTAATAATTTAAATCATATCAAATTCACTAAACTGGTGATGCTTAAGGATAAATATAAAAGGAAAATAATGACCATATTTTGTATGAATAGATTTACACATTTGGACATCTCACCCTTCATGGTATTAGTAGCACACAAAATATTGCATGGTTATAAAACAAATCAGCCAAAAATTGAAGAAATCAAACCATCTACCAATTGATGAAGAAGGATGGTCTCCATACCCCTATTTGATACCTACGCCATGTTAAACTCATTACTATGAGAACAAAAAAAACATTTTTGTGGGGTCAAATTTTGACAATTTTATTTGGTTGTTTTTTTGGGGCTCTTGACTTATTACAAAAAATGCTCTTAACACAAAATTAAATATATTTTAGCAACAAAAAATTGAACCATGGGGCCAAAAACCTCTTGGAAGGTATCATTTACATGCATGAGATCTCACATTCTTTAGGTGTCAGTCAAATATATTGTAAATCAAGTAACTAAGCACTATACTAGCAGTAATAATAAAACACATATCTCAAATGAGAGCTCAGTGCATAAAGCTCAACTTTTTTACAGGGACTTGTTATGCCTTGCATAACCACCCCATTTTGTTTTGGTCAAAATGGGTCCCCCCTTTTGTTTCTTTTCCCTTTGTGTTCTTGTTTGAGTCTTGGGAGTTGTTTCTTTTTCTCTTAAGTCCTGGTCTTCTTTGTTTTTCAGGTTTGGGATTCAGACCGGCACTGACACTTGTTACTTTCTAACATATAAGTTTTGTTCCATGTCCCGATCCCAATCCCCGTGCTTTGCCTTTTCTTTTTATTTTTGTGTCAGAGTCTGGTTTTAGATTGGAACCATTACCTTGCACCCAACGAGGTGTAAGTTCTTGTTTTTGTCCTAATCCCGACTTCCACCTTTTTGTCTTGTGTGTTTTGTTCGTGTCAAAAGAAAGCATTGGACTGGAACTAGAACCTAGAACTTTTAAAGTTCTGGTTTTCATTCCACGTCCTGATCCCGACTTCCAACTCTCTTTGTATTTTTCGGGATTGGACTTCGAACCGTGACTTACACTCATAACTTTTTGAAGGTCTGGTTTCATCATCTCTCAACTTGATCTCAATCCCTACTTTGTCTTCTGTTTGTTGGGTTTTAGACCATAGACCGTCGACTAAACTTTTCACTTTTTGAAAGATCGTTCTCATTCCATGTCTCGATCCCAACCTCCACTTGTCTTTGTTCTTGCAACCCCACATTTATGATGACTACCCTGATCCCAAGGCCCAATTGAACTGCATTTAATGTTTAACCATTCACACACGCGAACAGGTTTTTATTCTTTCGATCCTTGAATTTCATCCATTCTACCTCGAACAGTTTGACAAAGTGAACGAGAGTGACATTGAGCTAGGGTTTGGAGAGTCGCTTGAATTCATTGTTGTGCTGTCAAAATTCCCAATTGTGTTCGTAGGTTGGTGTTTTGCTTGCATTTTCCTTCCTTGTTTTCGTTTTTCTTGTGTTTGCTTTGGATGTTTGTTGTTTTTGCTTTCTTTCTTTGCTTGCTCCTAGTTTGTTTTGTTTCGGTTTTGTTTTTCCCCATTCTTGAACCCTTTGGTTCATTTGGCGTGCTTTGTTTTTTTTGTGTTGTTTGCTTTTCTTTCTGGTCACGGGATTGTTCATCTCGTTGTGCCCTAGTTTTCTATGGTTTTGCTCTACTATCGAGTCAAAAGGTGTTTGAAAAGATAAATTTGAAATTCTAACCCTTTCAACAAAAAAATCTTGGTCCCAAGCAACAATCTGATCTCGAAGGCACCATTTCAAGATATTGTTACATATACTTTTTCCTTCGTTATTGTTGCTTTGCAATTCTTGATTCTCACGTGTATTTTAGGGTCAGGAATTGAAACTCCACTTAGGGTTTACCGTTGTATGAGTCTAGGTTCCTTCACTTGTCTGATCCCGACTTCTGATGTTCCATCAAGATCAAGTATCGAGTCAATACCATGGAATGTTAAAAAGGTTTTGACAAAGTACTCTTCCAAGTCCCGATTCACCATCAGGATCGGAAGTCGGGTTAACACCAAACCTTGGCTACATCATTAAGTACTGTGACTAGATGAAGTCTCAATCCCGATCCTTGATTCACCATCGAGATCGAAACTTGGGTCTTACCTATCCTCACCTTATATATTTAAGGCTTGGTACACGACGAAGTCCCGATCTCGATTCCTGATACCTTATCAGGATTAGAACTCGGGAAGCTACTTCCACCTATTTGTCACTTTGGGCTTGGTTTTGAATCATGACCTGATCCTGACTTCTAATTCAACATCGATATTGGAACTCAACATAACCCCTTCATTGACTCCAGTGAGTAAAGTGTTGCTATTTGGTGACGACCTAATCACGATTCCTAAACACTATGGGATTGGACCATGGAATTGCACTAAACTTCTTCATTGACATGGGTATAGGTTATGAGTCATGACCCAATCCTGACTTCCGAAAGAGTTTAGTTTTGTACTTAAAATAGTCAGGTTCATGTTCCTGTCCCGAACCCAAAACCCGAGGATGCTCAATTAACTTGTTGGATGGAATTTTAGCTTGACTTAATGTTGATATAATATGAATTCATGTGTTAAATTGCTCTTCATATGTCTTTTCTTTTATTTGATAATGGTCAGTAGTGTAGGATAATTAGAAAATGTTTAACTCAAAGGAAGAGGTTCCCACTGAAGGAACATCTAAGGGAACAAGGCCAAAGAGGTTAAAACCAGAACAAGTTCCTCTTACAATGAAGTACAAATTCCAAGGGAACCCAATACCATCTAAGTTTGGGTCTAAGGTCATGAACATCACTGATACATTGGTGGGACACATGGATTTGGAGTAGTTCTACACAAATACCTTTTTCAGAAGATGTTGACCCAAGGGCAAGGATGATTACAAAGTCTAGGCTAGCTCATGTGGCCAGTTTCCCTATTGTTGTATAGTTTCCTGAGTTTATTCTAACTGTTGCTCAAACATATAATCCTATTCAAAGGCAATGCATTGATGCACAAGGCAATGTAATAATTGATCTAACCTCGACAATGATCAGGAATGTTTTTGATCCTCCTCCTTATCCCAATCTCAAGATCATGACTGAGGATCAAGTACTTGATGTCTGGGCAAAGGATGTGGAAGGAAATAAGAAACTTATCAACAAACGGTGGCTAAAAATAGAGAAGAAGTCACTGAAGAAGTTGCCAACTAATCCTAAGAAGTCATTTTTTTCTAAAGATATAGGACACATGATTACATTTCTGGCCAGGGTATTTGGCAAAAACAATTCTCGCATTTTTGAGCACTAGATGTTCCCATTCATTCAACTGATTCTGGAAGGGAAGTAATTTCTAGACTAGGGACAGATAATTTTTGATAATATACATAACCAACTGCTGAAAGTAGCAAAAAACAAGACATTTCATATGTCTTCATATGTCATATACTGTGCTACGAGGATGGGACGGTTTCCTGGATTAAACACTAAAGGGTCAATGGATGATGGCCCAGTTCAAAAGAAGTTCTAGGAACATTATGACCAATTGGAGATTAAGGAGGAAAAAAAAAATTTAAAAAGAGTCAACAATGCATTTCTGTATGTTGTTATCAATCAGCTCATAGGTGACATTGGTTTCAGGTTGTCATGAGAGGCTATGGAATTCATTTGAGAATGGGAATATTGTTTTATTCAATACCCCAAGTCCACTTATTTCGGATTTTTTGGGTATGATGGTCATCCTTTTAAACTGCCAAGGTGTTGTGGTGATGGATGGGTATTAATGGAGTTTTCTCGACAAGCTGCTAAGGTAAATGCTAATTTTTTTGCACAACATAAGACTATTTGTCATTCTTTCTCAACCTAGTTGGGATTTTATTCTTGTTCCTCTTCAATAATGGCTACGACAGCAATAGAGGAATTTCAGTCTATGAATTTCTAGCAACATACTTACAGGAAATCCTTTGATCCAAGGAGAAAAATGTATGGGTTGTATGCTTCTTAGTTTCCCTATCATTAGCCACTTCTCAAGGAATTTTGGACCAATCTTCAGGATCAGTTTGAAGTGAGGAAAGGGGGTATGAAAGATTAATACTTCCCCAGATGAGAGATTTTGAGGTTAAAGCAGATATTCTAGAAGGCACTACTAATGATGGGATCACACTTGATCCTAGATATGAAAAGGATAAAGTGGCCACTAAGGATCTGGAGCCCATAAATTAGGCAGAAAAAGAGGAAACCAAGATCCATAAAGTATCACAGGGAGTATTCAATAGAAGTTTGAAATGGATTGAGCTTCAGTTGAAACAACCAAGAGTTAAGGATTCCAAGAAAAGAGGTTCTAGTAGTGAACTTGCTTCCTCCATAGAAAACAAAACAATATGAAAGATTGAAAAAGGGTGGTGCAGCAATGGAGACAACTACAGAAGATCCTCCCTCAACAGAAGAAGTTTCATTGCAGCAAATTGATGATGCTTTGCAAAAGGAAAAAGTTACTTTTGAGGCGGTTGTTGTTGGGGTTACTTCAGGCTTGGGTGCCACATCCTTAGTTGTTGTGCATCCTTGAGAAGAAGTTTATGAACAAGCACCTTTTTTTGTCCCTCCACAAACCAAGGATACTATACCTACCATGCCATCAACATTAGGAATAACAACTATTGAAGAGGGGAAGCACCCTATAATTGATGTAATAGAATCACCTATTTCTTTAGACTCTGAAAGAACTCCATCTCAAGAAGGAGAGATACCAGAATGGGAAGAATATTTGAAGAAGGTTGAGGAAGAGCTTGGAGAGGAGGAAACTGGATTTGAACCTGGGAGCTTATACACTAAGGAATTGGGATTGAATGAAGTTTTGACCAAGAAAGAGCAAGAAGAAATACTGGAAAGTGCCCAAAGGTTAGCTGCTCAACAATTAGCTCAAGAAGAAGAATAGCAAAGAAAGAAACTTGAAGAGCTGAACCGAGAAAAGGAAGTTGTTGAGGCACAAAGGAAAGTAGAAGAAGAGGCTCTTGAACGTGAATTAGAGCAACAGAGGAAAGCTGAGAAAGAAAAGGCTACAAAATAAGAACTTTGTGCTAAAGAGTTGGAACAACAAAGGTTGAAAGATGAAGAGGAGGCTACACATAAGGAGGACTAAATGAAGAAGATAGAAGAAATTAAAGCCCAAAATGAGAAGGTAGAGCAAGAAAGGTTGCAAAAGAACTTTGTGCTAAAGATTTGGAACAACAAAGGTTGAAAGATGAAGAGGAGGCTGCATGGAAGGAGGAAGAAATGAAGAAGATAGAAGAAATTAAAGCCCAAAATGAGAAGGTAGAGCAAGAAAGGTTGTAGAAGGAACAAAAAAAACAACAAAAGGCCTCTTCTTAGTAGACTGTTGAGGTAATCTCTTCCACACCTTCGTCCTCAACACCTCCCAATATTCAACAAGTCACTACTTAGTCGGTTGCTCCCACTTGGCTCAAGCTAAATTTAGAAAAGAGGCAGCAAGTGCAAGCTCAACCAGTGACATGGGATGAGATGGTAACAAAGATTGACAAAGTGAAATCAAGGAAGAAGCCTCGTGTCGTGCATTCCATGAAGTTAACTGATGAGGGAGATTTGTTAGTAGAAATTACTACTCCTATTGTTGATAAAGGTGATAGAGAATTACAGGCTGTGGATTATCAGATAAGCACTGTTAATCTAGGAAAACATACAAGGAATCAACAAATAAACCTTATCGACATTGTTGCCACCACCACCAAGTCAAGATTAATCAAGGATAAGCAAGCTAAAGATGAGCTTAAGGGGGAAATAGGAAAGACAAATAATTTTTTGGAGTTAATTTCATCCACTCCTGAGCAGCCTACACCATCAGAGATCCCTGTTTTGATGAGCCGCAAAGAGGTGGATGACTTGAGTGAAATGAAAAAGAAGGCCACATGATTTGATAATTAGTTTAATGTTTTCAAGTCCGACATGGATAAGCATCTAGATGAAGGTTTTAGACACTATGTTGCAGGCCTTACCCTGGTCAAGAAGATAGAGGAATCTATAAGGAAATGGTGAGAGGAGGAAGAGAAGCTCAGGCAGTATTTGGGAAAACTAAAGGTGATTGCTAAAATTTTTGATGAAGAGTTGGTCCAATCACAGATTTTGGGTGATGAGATCCCTGAATACATTTCAAAGTCTATTAATGTATCTATTTTCAAAACACATAATCTTATTGAAAAAGGAATAGCCATGCTCAAGGGAATTCATGAAATATGGGAACATGTAGGTATCTTTGAGGATATCGTTTCAAAACTCATTGATAAAACTTTACCTCCAAAATAGAGACATGAATCATTGGGGGAAATAAAAGATGCTTGGGAGGCAAGGCTTGTTGAGTTAACGCTTATGGATAGGTTGTTTGACATCAGATGTGTGATATGGTGGGGAATCACGGACATTGGTCAGCTAAGGGAAGTTGTTGCAGTAGAGAAGAAATTTGAAGACTCAAAGTTTAAAGTTGACTGAGTTGATGGACCAGATGATGATACGTTGAAGTGTATTTTCTCCAATTATGATGAGCATCACGGGATTCCTCATGAGGATAAGTAGGTCAAGTGCCTTTTTGGGACAACAACATTTCCATATCATTTTTTGAGCAGATGAATGACTCCAGATCAATTTTGGTGAGTCAAAGCTAAAGCATGTTGATCAGCAAAGGATGAAATCAAAACTCTTAGTTAGATTTTGGTTATATGGACATAGGGCCTACCCTTTCAGCACCTGTAGTTCATTGGAAGACAACACTTGGAGTTAACTGGGCATCCCTATAATTGTGGATCTTGATTTTTGATAGGAGCAATTGGTGCTAATTTTGTCTATATTTTAGAGTTCTTTCCTCATTGTAAAGGTTGGATAATTGAAGTCAAATTGGCTGCCTAAAGGAGATTAGATACATTTTACAAGTTTTTACAACTTTTATGCAAGATACTCAAACATTTTTACAACTTTAATGCAATTAGTTTTATTTCAAAAGTTTGTTAGTTTTAACGATGATGTTGATGAACAATGGTTATTCGTATGCCAGTAAGCTTTGTTGTGCATAAATGTTTCTTATTTGATGGAAATCAATAGAAGACATTGAATTTGAAACCATTTTGTTGCATTATCTGTGGATGATATTTCTCAATATTTGTTGATCTATTAATTTTGGTAATGAGCTTGTGATGTTTCATTATTGAAAAGTTTTAAAAAAAGTGATGATGAATGGTTGTATGCTCTAAATTTGCACTGTGAATGGATGCAATGGCATGGATTATTTCATGAATTGTGTTGTTACATGGTTTTAGTTAATTAGGAAAACACTCATTATAAGAATTGCATTTCTAAATTAAAAGAAATTTGTGTTCATGTTTTGTTGTTCTAAGCCTTGATCTATCTTTTGATATTTATTTAAACCCCCCAAACATTAGATTAGTTTGTAATATCCAGTTTGTATTCATTTACCAGTAGGCCCCTTGAATATTATGGTTGCATGGACCACTGAAGGATAACAAGACAGTTGAGAACCAACTACAGAGACCTTGGAAAATAGGTGGTTTTAGATCATTTGTCTTTTTCAAGAGAAATAGAGTAGAAATATTTTGTTTTAATGTTGCTATGTTACTTTTAACCATCAACAGGAGTACAATACAACTCTCATATAATTGAATCCAATTCCATCCTCTGAATCTGCAAATCATGGCAATATTCAGAACTTTAATACAAAATCCTTACTTTGATTCAATGAATAATGAGGTCACAAGTCCCATTCTCAAAGAGTGTGCATGAAATTAGTCTGTGATAGGCATGGATCAAACCCTAAGTGTCATCACACAAAATAGGATATAAACTTCAGCATTGTGACTAATTCTTGCTTGACTAGAAACCTATTGCTAGATATGCATTATGTTGGGACACAATATAACATATACACACTTCCTCACTTTGACAACGGGGTTGCTTGAAATCAATATCATTGTGCTTTTTATAGATGAAGGAGGCCAAGAATGGAGAGTGGTACTTGTTGACGCCAAAAATTGACGGGATAACAGTGCTTTTATGGGAAACTCAGTTCAAGGGGGACCCCTTTGCGCCAAACTGAGTGACCTCCGAATTTTAAAGAAGCCGGCTTCTTCTATATAATGGTTTTTTGGAAAGGGAAAAGGAAGCAGATATAATGAAACAAATATTAATTTAAGGCGATGCGCCAAAGCTTTTTGATAGGCACGATAAATCATAGACTCAAGGGCCTGAATGTTATTGATATGTTCCAAAACACCGGAAGCTTAAAGCAATAGCATAAACAGTTCATTTAATTGACATAAAACAGTATCGCATACATTCTTACTGCTAAGAAGAGTCATTAAGACATGATTTAGACCAACAAGTTTGCGTTCAATATATAGAAGTCTCCTCAAATGAAATGCTTAAGACAATAAAAAGCACAGTTCACAGTTTAATCAAGACATAAAAAGCAGAAAGGCCGAACAATAGGCACAGTCTGAAATATCTTGCAAATAAACATGCAAAAGAGGCCTGGCGTCTCTTGCTAAAACCAGTATTCTTCCTGTAAAATCTTGGACCATTTTCCCTCAACAGAGGGAGTATATATAGCCGGAGAGCAAAATCCCACCGCCTGGAGAGTTGTAACAGAATGATTCCACAATCCCCCGTAATGATGCCCGGATAAGAATATTCTCAATGCCGTTATGAGAGCAGCCAATCAGGGTACAGCATCCAGTTGGTTAGTTACAGGCGTGCCCTTTTGGAATGATGGCAGTGGTCCCAACCAGGCTTCGAAGCGACGAGTGTCGTCCACCGCCTTAGAGAACCATGGCGAGCAGCAGTCAATGACACCATCCCGCTCGGCCATCTCACAGCTTGCTTTGATAATCGATGTAAGGCACGTGGCAGCAAACCGCGGCCCGAATGAAAACTCCTTCTCCATTGACCGGGAGCTTGCGGAGAAGTGACACGTGTTCAGGGGACGGAGGCTACTTTGAAAACGGGGAAAGGCCGCATGAAAAGGGGGCGAAAGACGCGTGGCCGCGTTTCGCAGCCCGTGGTGCTCTCGTCCCTGCTGTTGTTTTAAAAGCCACGAACCGCTGACACGTGAGCGAGGGTGGGCCCCGCCAGGAAATGAAGAAGGCCAATAGAAACCCTTCGCAGCCCGCCGCATACTCTACTACCTGCTAGGGAAAGATTGCGCTACACCGCCACGTATAGAGATGTGGGCCCTGTTTCGCAACCCGTAGGAAACATAAAGCAACAGAAAATGAAAGACCCCGCAGGCGTGACACGTGGGCGCTCAGCGCAGCATCTCAAGAGCCAAAAGGGAAGCCGCTTGCCAAAGTTGCGAAGCGAGGAATGCACACAAAGGCAAAGATCAAAAACCTGCCGGGAAGCCGAAGAAACGCGGAGACGCGCAGGCCAGCGCATGAACATGCAAAAAAAGGGGAACCCGAAGGGAGCTGAGTGGAATATTATTTCAACAGCTTTTGGCGACTAACAGGGGCGTTTCGGATAAGGAACGGAGAACCCAAAAACTCTCTGGTTCTGCAGACCAGAGCCTTCCTCTCTAGGGCAAATGGAGTTAGAGTTTTGAAAGTGCAGCCTGCAAAGGCACCCATTCAATTTCGGATGGCTTTGCCATGCTGCGCAAATTCTCTTGTGCTCCGCGGAGATCAATAGCTTCCTTATGAGGCAGCACCTCTGGCAGGCCAGCGCCTGCTTCTATGTGGAACAGCAGCTGAGAGAGAGGATGAATGATTGCCTCGATATCTGCTGCTGTTGGGGGGCTGCCGAGTTCCTTGAATGCCTCCGGATCGTTCTCCTTCTGCTCAATGATCTCGGTAATCTGCGCAGCCGTGGCAATAGTGCCATCCTCAAGAAATGGGGACGGTAATCCCAACCTGCCTAACTCAGAGAAACTCCCTCGAATGCCATCCAGCGCTTTGTTTAGAAAAGCCGCTGCTGCCTTAGTACGCTGGAAAGCGGAGTGGCAATGAATGAACCTATTTGCCGTTTGAGCTGCGTTGTCCCTATCTTCAATACCTGCCCCGGCGAGGATCTCGTCTGAGACCGAGTATAGCTTATTTAACAAGTCCCTCGCCTCAGGAACCTTTTCCAGGATGAAATGCGGGAACTGTTCCATTGTGTCATGGGCCTCCTGATTGAGTTTTAACGCCCTGTCGATGAACCGGAGGGTAGGCTGCAGATTTAGGCAGAAGGCTTTGATTTTCTCCCAGTGAGAAATGTACAATTGCCTGACCAGTGGGATGATATCCGGTTGGGCAGGGGCTGGTAGCAGGGAGGCCTTAAGCGAAGAAATCTCTGCGTCTCGTGAAATGAGAGCCTCGGACAAATTTTGCCTTCTTCTTCTTCTCAGATGTCCACAGCGCTTCATAGTTGTTCATTTGTTTCTGCCAATTCTGTTCAGCTCTAGAGTGGTTAGCCGATTGCTCTTCTAATGAAGCTTTCGCTTCTCGGAGCTCATCTTCTAGCTTGGTCTTCGTTTCTCGGAGCTCCTCCTCCAGTCTATTCTTCAAATCTTTGAATTCGGCCTCTTTTTCCTGTATCTTCTGCTGATGCTGATCTTGTAGGCGTTCCATCTCTTCGCCTTTTTCTGCCAGCTTCTGTCTGAACTCAAGGCAGAAGCGTTCAAGCTCTTCTTCCATCGATTGTAAGCTCTGTTGCGCCGCTTGGTTTTGATTCTGCAACTCATTTAATACGGCTGGGTCGGCTACTCGGGCCTTTGCAATTTTGCCTTGAAGCCTGTTCCTTTCATTCTCTGCTGTTAGCGCCCTTTCTGTCATTCGGGCGACATCCGCCTCTAAGGATTTCTCCTTTGCCTCTAGAAAATTCACCCTGTCCTTGGCTGCCTTGAGCTGTTCATCCTTCTTTTTCAACTGGCGACCAGTCTTTAGGAAATCGGAAGTGACCACCCGTTGTGTCTCCTCCATGATTTCGACTTTATCTTGTGGCCGGGCCATCTTCATGTCCAGTCCGACAGCATAAATATCATAGTCCTCTGGTTGCATTTCTCCCTGAGGCTTGTTTATCCTTGGGTACATAGTTGCAAACTTTAATTCTTGGCGGGCCTCGTCATACGAAGCCTGTACTCTCGGTTCGGCGGGGGCATTGTCATCCTTTGCCCTTCGTCGCCTCATTCTATTTGCGCGCCGAGCCTCCTTTCCTAATAATCCATTGCAAGTAATGAACTCACCGGTGATGAGAAACCAGCCCGCCTACTTAAGGGAACACCGAAGGTAGGGCTTAGGGATAGGTAACTTTCATAGGCGCCCGCATTTGCTTCTTCTGGAGGGTGACGGTTTGCGGAGAAAAGTGTGGCATGTTCCATAGCTTAGCCTGGGGGGTTTCAGCCTGGCTGGATAATTGCAACGGCTGAACTGGAGATTCAGTCGTAAGGCCTGTTGGCCAAGGAAAAAAAGTCGCTGCCTGGGGCTCAGTTTGCTGTGGTGGGAAGGGATCTGTAAGCATCTTGGAAAAAGAGTGGGGGCCGATGGGAGGAATATCTTCGGATAGCGAGGTGAGGAAAGTCTGGGCGGCAGCAGTAGGCGTTAGCATGCCTGGAGGGGTGATTATAAACGGTTGGGCTTGCGAATATTGGGCAAAACCCCTGGAATAAGATGGGCCAGAAACAGAGGGTGGAGGGCTCGGACGAATGGCAGGAGTTGCCAATTGAGCAGGAGCGGACGTGAAAGAATGAGATGCAAGAGAGGAAGGAGCGAAATGTACCTGCTGACTGGTCAGCGGTAGCATTTGGATCATTTGGGACTCGACCGCAACTTCTGGCATTTGACTAGCAGCGGGTGTTTTCCCTTCGGCCGGTTCATGTGAAACTGTCCCGATAACACTTTCCGTGCGTTGTCTTTTCGCGGGGGGACACTCACTAACCTCGGCAGTCGGATCTTTCTGCTGGGGCACTAGCCTGACCGGTTTAGCGGCCCATATGCGCGTAAGTGAGCTCCTTGATATATTAAAGCGCACGTTAGTGCCGACATAGGCGGGATGCTCGGGAGCATCACCTTCCTGCGAAGATATCGCCCTCTCTTCCTCCTGCTCATCGGAAACCTCTGCTTCGCTCTTGTTAGTGCTGGAGGTCGGGCTGGGATGGCCTTCATCCCAGTGTCTTTTGAATTCCTGGTCGTCCTTCAATTTATTATAAGGAGCCCTCATCTGCCCTGTTTCTTGGCGGTATCTCCAGAAAGCTTTTATTTTTTCATCGTTCCATTCCTCGTCCACTTTCAACTTGTTAAGCATGCTGCGCTCTATCGGAATGTTGTCCCTGGCCACGGCCACTGGGAAGTAGAACTTGTGCCATGGGCCTCTGGTAACCGGCGTAGGGATTTGTGCCAATTCAACCAGATCTTCATCTTTATCAGTCCGGTTATTACGTCGCTTCTCCTAGTATGGTCGGGAAACATGCGTAACTCTCATATGCGGCTCAGGTAGATCATTGAAAGGGTTGTAATCCCACTTATCATCTACTAATACTAGCCCTAGGTGTGCCAGCTTGTCGCCTAGCAGCTGATGAGATCGCTTTTTGACAAGCGTTATTGACTTGAAACTCTTCGGGTAGCTGAAGAATCCCTTCTTTTTGACCCTTTTGCTGCTACAAAACATGAAATCAATGACACATACCTGCCGGTAAACCTCCAGCGCGAGCACTCTATCGGTGATGCAAGCCGGGAGCAGGAAAGGCCTGTCAATAAAGCCCCTCATTCGAAGGATCGTGAAATCCTTGCCCAGGAACCAGTCGCAAGCGGGGATGTAGCTTTGCAGAAATCCAGTCTGCTCAGTGTTAAGCCGGACGATATCACCCTCTCCGATCAAATCATTCAGGACCGGGGCTATGAAATAGTCCGCGAAGGCATAGTAGTCATATGTTGCGGAAAGGTAGGGTGTCCATGTAGATACCGGCTTTCTTTTATTCTGCTCATCAAAAATTGATAGTGGGAAAAATCGGGCGAAGAAATCCGGATTCTGATGCAGGAACATGTGGACCAGGTAGGAAAGAAATCTGAATTTCGTCTCCGCCTGATAATTCTCTATTTGCTGTATCATTTCCTCGACCATGAACTCGGCAAAATCATACGAGAAAGATTCATGTTGCCTGCGAAACTGTATTGCAGGGCCCAGCTGAAAAGCCTCGATCTTTTCATCAGAATCACGGCCGCAAACAAACGCCAGCATGGATATGGGATCCTGAAGGTCGTCGCGGAATGAACCGCGCAACAATGGGATGCTTGGTGACTTAGCGGACACAATACCCTTCTTTTTAGTCTCCTCTAATAGGAAATCGGAGCCGGTTTTCATCCTTTTCCATATCTTTTCCCCCTTGCTTGGGCGGAAATATTCGATTTTCTCCTTTCTTGTCCTGGGGTCAGGAATGCATAACATATGCCAGATGGCTTCCTGATTGATATGAACCCTTAAATTGCGACCCTCAATGCAGTGGGTTTTTGGATTATAGCGTTGAACAGCTGCGTCGACCACCTCCGGGCAATAGTGCACGAATGGGACCATGTATTGTGGCAAACCGCTATACCAGACTCTACCTGCCGTTGCCTTCTCCGCCGCTGGTGCTGATAATCTTGCACAAGCCACCTCTCTAAGAGACTTAGGGTTCCTAGCAAGCTTTGGATCGTAGATATTAGCCCACTTTTCTCCAACCTTTTTAGGGTTATTCCACTCTTTGGGCTTCTCTAGCTCCTCTGTGTTGGGTCTCCTCACCTTCTGGGGTATACCAGGAGTGGCATACGCTACATCATCGTACACATAAACCTCACCCGAAGAACGAATAGCCGAATACAGTTCCTGGCTAATCCCTTCCTCTGCTGGCTGAGCTGAAGATTCCGCCATCTTTCTTCGCGGCAGAACTTGAAGGTTCGCTGGCCTTTGAATACGCTTGCACTGGAAATACAGACAGAAAATACTTCGCGCACTCCTTAGCTTTTTGGAAAAGACTTAGGAACAATAAGCGTTATCATGCAATAATAGCAACTTTCCTCAAGGTGGTAGGCAAGCGCGAGCCCTTGCATTTAATTCGGCATGTACCGTTAACTCCACGACTCATGCAAGATGAGCTGATTGCTTTTTCCGAGGTGGCCGGATTTCATCATTGCTTTTAGGATATCGTGTGATACGCCCTGATTTTTCTTGGAAATTGAGCTTGCAACTGGCCTCCTCGCGTTGTGTTAGCATGTACCGGTAATTAATATCCCAAGCCGGAATGATTACGCCAAGCAAACGATCACCGCCTGAAAGAGATACGAATATCGCCTCGGGCTCTGGGATGTGCTTGAGATTTGACACCATAGCATACGGCCATACGTCCCTTCATCAACAAGTGCCACCCTTTTAAAGCTCAATTAATTAACTTGATTTAATTAAGCATGCCTTGAGTCGTGCTACCATGCGTGTGCCAGCCCAAAACGTGAACAAACGCAGACTCGGCCCTCGAGATTGTAGCCAATATACATCACATTGCTTACGGCGGACTGGCGTATGTCTTGTCAACTTTCTATAAATAGGCCAGTAGATAGCAAACATATACACTTTGCGTCGAGAAGTGATAGGCAAGTAGAATACTGATAAGCGAGTCTTTTCATAGGTTAGGTAATAAGCAGCTTTCGGCATACTTAGCAGATTTAGGAAAAGTCCTAGGAGAGATGGATACTCCCATTCGCCTGACCTCCTTCAAATCACAAACAGCATTTGTAGGTGAAATCTCCACTAGGAGGCTTAAGAGAATGACGAAGAACAAGCACTCGCTGGTTTTAGTAG
>VDFB02353493.1:41686724-41867055 GCA_007258455.2 Sequoia sempervirens
TATTAATCCTTCAATAGCTGATATAGTATGTTTCTTCCCAATATCTTCTTAACTCACACAATATCCTTCTTCCAAATCTGATCACAATCCACACAATAACCTTCTCTCACAAATCTGATTACAGTCATGCACAATCTTCCTTCCAGATTTGATCACTATCATGCACAACATCTTTCACAAATCTGATCCAAACTTTGTCAATATCTTCCTTCAACTTGATCACTAACATATCAATGTTTTCCTCACAAATCTGCTCTTAATTTTCACACATGTTCTTCATACATATTTGCATTCATCTACATACATGGGCTGTATATATTCTTTAATACAAGTCTGAAACATTCTTCATACTTCTCTGTCCTTTTTAAATCTGCTCTTTATTACACATATATTCTCAAAATAAATCAAATTCACTCTTCAATTTTCTGCTCTTCCTCTTCCTTATTCTCAGAAATATATCATTGATTGCTTATCTACACTTCACATACCTTATGTCTTTTTATATCATTATACTTCTATATGAAGGAGATGTCTCTTCAAAAACGAGATAACCTTTTATAAAGTCATGACCCTTTGTTAACATCAATACTGCCTTTCATACGTTTTAAAACTTTATTCATATAGCAAGAATTGCTGCCTTTAGAAAATATATTCACTGTTGTTCATTATTAATGACTCTTCATTAATTAATAATTTAATTTATAACTTTCATATCATCAAGGGAGTTGGCCAAAAACATATTAACTTGCATCCTTTGTAAATTAAAACTAGATCGCTTCATTGCTGCATATCCTTAGTAATATGATCACTTCTCTTCGTATATTAATCACTGCTCATTTAAATGCTGCCTTTTTAATCTTTAATTGATGCTCTATTCATCACAAACTTGGGCATTTAAATCATTATATATATTGGAACATATTCACTGCTCTTTATGTTTATTCATTGCCTTCTATTTGCTTTTTCTTAGACACAAACATGGGCAATACATGACTTCAAACATGGTCGGCCTTCATGACTTTTGTCTTGGGTGCCGATAAACAAGTCAGCTAGCATAGTCTTTGCTATCTTTTAAACTTGTTAATAATCTTTGACTTGTTATTTATATATGTAAACAGTTGTCTTTGCTATCTTTTCTTATCTTTATCTATATGTAAATATTTATATATGTCAACACATTTTTGTCAATAATAGTGCCTTCAACCATCTTTGTATCTTCCAACCTTGCATTTTCTTTCCACTTTAATGACAACAATACTTTGGCATTAGTTGACAATTAATCTTCTCACCTTTGACATCAATGATGATTAATCTGACAATCTCGCCAATACTCCCTTGACATCAAAAACAATATTTTGTTCATTCATTTTGACATCAATGAGAATATTTTGTTCATTCACTTTGACATCAATGACAATATTTTGTTCATTCACTTTGACATCAATGACAATATTCTAACAGATGTATCTAGACTTGATGAAACCAGTTTGCTCAAGAAGAATTATCTGTGGGGGTAGATGGTGCACCTTTGGAGCTAAAGCTTTAGTGATGATTTTGTGGGACACATTAAGCAAAGAGATAGGCCCCCAATCGCAAAAGTCTTTTGGATCTCTAGCTTTAGGTATGATTTTTATATTTCCTTTATTAATCACTTTCCCTAAACATTTGGAATAGAAATATTCCAAATAAACTCAATGTAGGTCCTCCCCAGCACAATCCCAAAGCGCATTGTAGAATTCACTTGGAAAACCATCACATCCAAGAGCCTTATCATCAGCCATGGGGTGAACAACCTCCTTAAGATCAGCAATGGAGAGCAAATGATCATAGAAGATTTGTTGTGCGGAAGAAGGCCAATAGGGAACCACCTAAAGGCATTTTTAAAGGGAAAATTCTCATTTAGGAGAATCCACCTGGGTAGTGAAAACTTGTTCATAATGTTAGACAAAGGCTTGGAGAATGTCTAGTAACTCCATAAGCACATTCTGACTATCCTTGATTTTTTTGATGTCAAGAGAAGTGTGATGAGCTCGTAAGTCTTGGAAAAACTCCTTGGATTCCCTATCACCCACCCTAAGCTAGTGAAGCCTAGCCTTAATTTGCACACCCCTAGCACAATGGTTATCTACAATCGGTTTTTGTTGTCTCAACTCCACCACACTTACCTGCAACACAAGGGAAAAAGGGTTGGCCTCAAGACCTTCTATGGCCTTGCAAAGGTCTAAGGTGGTAGCCTCGTATTCACACCTCCGAAAGGTGGCCAAATGGCACCCATAAATGCGAAGAAAACGAGATGTATGTCGGATGGCTCTATTCCTCCAAGCCCATTTGTCACTCAATATTGAATCGGATGGGAAAGTGATTTGACAAAGTGACATTTAGCAAAGGCTCAACCAAAAGAGAAACACAACTAGCAAAAGAGAAAAAAGATTGTGTGGATATCATCACATGATCAAGGCATTTAAAGACTTATAGATCAAACCCCAAAAATACACCACATATGCCAAAAAGGCTGAATTGGTGATATCAAAATATTGCTATATATGTTTCTCTATCAACCTATAAATGTATTGATCCGTCATCCATATATCATCATTGAAAGCATAAACATTTATGATCCTAAAAAAATGATTATCCACATTTAAGAGGATCCAGATCAGACAATGAATGGGGTTTGTATTGTGATCAACCACATGCAAAGTCCACCTAGGAGAGAGAAAGGTGACAACCCCTCCACGTCTAACGTCATGATTGGTGCAAAACATAGTACTTGCCTACCAAATGACACAACATGCAGTAAAAATCATGAAACCATAAATCTTCGCTTCTTGTAAACACAACACATCTAAACCAGATTGCTTCTGATGAGTATCCCACACAAAAAACTTCTTGTGGAGGTGAGTGAGACCTCAAACATTCTAGGATAGGAAATTCATGGGAAGGAGTCAAGCATACCATCACTCTTTGACTCCTCAAGCGTGGAGAAGTGATTTTGCAAGAACTTTGAGGAGAAAGAACCCAACTAAATCACCCTCCTCCAAACACCCTAGGGAGTTGTGAGACCGTCACAAATGTTTTGGCAACAAGGGAGAGTGAGTAGTCATTGCTGGTTGCTAGGATAGAGCTGATGTTGGTTGTGGTGTCTTAGAGAACCTCAATCTGGAGGGTGCATCACCGAGAGAGATATAACCTCTTTTCCCTTCTCAAAATGGTTTGAAACAATTGTTGGTTGCATTTTCACAGCAGAAGAATTTGCAAAGTGTTGAGCTTTAGCTTGTGTCCTACCAAAGTTAGCTTTCTTTCCTTTCCGATGTGAAACCGTAGTCCACTTTTCTTCAAATTTCAAGGTGGTAGCCTCTGAAGGCTAGAGAGCCTTTGTTGGGAAATTTCAGTCTCTATCCAAATAATCAAGTTATGACTTCAATGGATGAGATACAAGGCTAGGGCTACTACAATACGAAAATCTGAAACTTCTATGCAAATCTGAACTTAAGTGACCTTAATATGGAATTACCAATGATTAGATCCATCTTGTTTATGATGCTAAAAATCAGCCAATATAGCATGCTTACTAAGACCACCTTATGTGAACTTATAACAACAATAAATAAAGTATAAGATCATAAAATAGCAGCAAAGAGGCACAAATCAGCAACACAAAAGGCATCACATAACACAAGATTTACATGGAGAAATCCTTGCGGGAAAAAATTCTACCAAGAAAAGAGGCCAAGTATGCATTATCTTCCAATAAATAATATTACAATACATTCATTTTCATTCTCCTCTTTGCCTCCGACATGGCAGCACCTATATACCTATGAACAACCTATTTATGCTCCAAATTGTCCTTGTTCCTATAGAGTAACTCTACATTCAACTATTCCTTTTAATTTCTACATCCAAGGAGCTGATTTTATAGACTTGTGAAGAGGTCTTAAGCACCAAACATGGCGCTCAAATATGACCCTTCATTCCAAACATCCCAACCCTTGGATTACATCCTCAAAATACAAAAAGACACCAGTTCTGGCTCCAATACTTTCCCTCCAACTTGGACACCCAAACTTGGAAATTAAACATAAAATTAGTGCAACAAAGGAGAGAATACTGAGAGACACATGTTGCCTCTTTCCAAGCACCCACTTGGAGAATCCCAACAGTCACACATTTATCCACTTCACTTGTCTTTTACCATTCCATTCTAGGCATCCACATGTGGGGAAAACAATATTAAATATTCATGTCCACAAGTTACCTTTACCACTGCTAGTAGAACCCATCACCCCTTATGAATGTACTACAAACAATGGTGAGAATAAATATTACAAAATATATTCCCAATACACCCTAAGTGCCTAGAGACACTTTCCAAGGATGTCGGAACCATGCAATATGATGTAGGATTTACAAAGTAGATGGAACTTTATTCCTAACAGCCTCAACCACTCAAGGAGGAGTTTTAACTCAGGGAACAACAAGAGAACAATCTTTGATTTTATGCTCAGATAATTGACATTGAAAGCAAGTGTTGGGTAGATTAAGATAAAGCAACTACTGGGTATGACGAAGATTGCCAATTTGAATATCTATCAACTCTTTCAAGTATTTATATAAATTAACCTCAGCACAAACACATTTTTGAGGATGAGCCTAGTAAAAAAGATTAGGCTCTACAAAAATAACCTTACCTAGAGAAGAAGAAATATGGTGCAAAAGGTGCTAGCACAGCAAAGGAAGACCTTGAAATTCAAGCCATATGAGCATGTGGAGTTTCTTATCATCTGAGACTATGAAGTCCTGTGTCCACAGTTGGAAAACCAGCAAGGTGAGCGGACATACCAAGGCCCATGCTTGAGGATAGCCTCAGCATGATTGGCCTCAGAAAAATCCCCTTAGTGAGTCTTTGGACAACATTGAGTCAAACCCCATGTAGGGCCCTATGTTTATTAACCCATTCCCAAAGCATGCTTTTTGGGGGAGTTCTCCCCACAAAATAGCCTATAAGAGTAAATTTCTCTAACCAATTATATGCACTATCAAATTCAAAGATGGGTAAAACCACATCTGTTGGAGTTTTAGAGTTCATGCCTTGTGGAATACCTTTGGCACAAATTTTCTGGGTCGTTTGTTTGGGGAGCCATTTTGTAGAGCCACCAAACCATCAACACTAGCATGAATTGTTGGGTTGAAGCCATTTGCAACCATATAAATTAAAAAAAAAAACTAAAAAGAATTGCAATAAATGAGAAAAGATGGAATATTTCTTGCACCAAAGGTGCGGAGTGACAAAATAGAAACCAAGGTACTCAAAAAAAAGCAAAACCCTAGCAAAGCGCTCATCAACCTCCCTCCATAATTCATAAATTTGAAGACATATATTTCTATAAATAAAATCTACTCTACCTAAAAGTTTCTAGTAGTTTCTTTGTCTCACCATCGCCATTATGGGTTTCAGAAATCAAGTTGTTTTGCCAATAGGTGAATGGACAATCGGCTGGAAGCCTCCATTGCTCTAACTTTGTTTGAATCCCAAAGTGCATTTTGAAAGTTTCGTACACTGGGCATTAGTTTCAAGTCACTAGATGGATGGTCAAGGTTTCAAAGTTTTTCAAAAGATTCACTAGTTTTAGAGCAAGGAGTGGTTTTGAAATCACATGGATAATTTTTGCATTGAACTGCAATTTTAGCAATAGCTATTTCTGGTGATTGATATAACAATCATGTCTGTTTCAACTTTCTACACATGCTTAGGACCCCCTATTATGTCACTTGAGTTCAAAGTTGTTTAAAATAGTTTTGTCCTAAAGCTCCTCTATTTCCTGCTTTTTCGTAGCTTTATGCATTTGCACTTTAAAACATTGATTTTGAGGGATAAATAATAAGTATTTTAAATCCCTAAAATCCATGTTATTGTAACCCTATAAATAAGTGCATTGGGCACAACACATTCTTAATAATAGTTGAAGTAATGCTTATGCTACTGAAATTAGTATTTGGGCCAGTCTATCTAATGTTTGTAATTCTATTGATTAAATTGAAACTAAACAACATTGCTTAGTATTGATGTCCTTTTCTCATCTAGTTATACAACTTAACTGTTTAATTCTTAAAATCCAATGTCATCTATGTGTTTTTATTTTTAATCCTGTTTGCACTAAAATGCCAATTTCTGTTTTCACTAGTAGGAAGGTGTCTTTGTGCTTTTAGATTAAATTGCTTTCATTAGTAAACTCTATAAAATCTCATTTGATAGACATGACTATTATTAGTCTAGTGCTTGTATCTGAAGCAAAAACATAGGCAAGTAGTCATTTCATCAATGCAAAACCCCTCAAAGAAAAATTAAAATGCTAACAAAGTCCAAAACTACTTTTAATATCGCCATCATCCTCAATCTGTGCAGTGTAATTGAACATGGCATCCAATTTCATTCAATTGTGCAGTCTTGAAAGTATTAAAGTGCTGAAAACTTCCAAACTTATCCTTCAAGAATACAACCCGGTTTTACTGGAGTAATCATCAATAAACAACAGAAAATACTTGTCCCTTCTACAAGCTACTTCCATGGAGAAGCAAAAATTGTTTCCAACCAAGAACTATTCTTATTCTACTTTCTACTCTCAAATTTCAATCTTCCTTGCTTTCTGATAATGCCATTGGGAAAAATCGGTCAACCTCCTTGATGGTCCATATGTTGTGGATCATTTCTTGCTTAATGAGTAGCACTAGGTGAGCAATATTCAAATAACCAAACTGTTGGTACCACAATACTCAAAAGTGTTCTGTCAAAATTAATCTACTAGGCTATTCATGTTCCAAATCAACCCTTTTCCAACTTCAAATGGAAATTTATTTGGCATATGCCTACTTGGCCCAAAATCAAGATATTTTGTTGGCTTGTCATACATAACAAAATCATAACCTTTGAAAACCTCCAAAGAAGGGTTGGGAAGTACCAAATCGGACCCAAACTGAAAAGAGCAGCGGAGACTCCCAAACATCTTATTGTGGATTGTGAATATGCAAAACAAATCTGGTCCCTAATGGCTACAACTATGGGATCATCTTTGAAAGCAAATATGACATTGCAAGGTCTAATGGCTGACTGATTCCACCAATCATTACATGGAACACAAGGGCAACTCCCTTTTCAACAGCCAACACCATACAGATATGGAATGTTTCAACATTATCTCATGGAAACCCTGCTAACATGGAAGATACACAAGGAAAATGAGGATTTACAACTACTGCTAACATCCAAAATGAATTTACAAAAATCCTAAGATCAGAAGCTTCCTTTCAGATACATTCCCACCACAATCTGCATGAAAGTGTCACTAGATTGACAATGCCCCTGTATGATCAATTGAAACTCAATTTTGATGGGGCTGCCAGGGGTAACCCTAGACAAGCAGCCAAGGGGTATTCTATAGGATGACATAAGGATTCCTATCTCAGTTACTATAAGGAAATTGACATCAATACCAACAACTTCGTTGACCAACTCTCACTTAGTTACTATAGTGAGATGGACATCAATACCAATTCAAGTATTGTCATTTGTAAATTGAAGTTGATTCACTCCTAGTGGTCAATTTCCTACAAAGGCTTCTCAACAACACCAAAAACAATCAATATCCTCTGATTGATGCCCACTAGAATCAGCAAAATCTATGGATTGAAATCATGAACACTCTCAAATCTCTATCTTATTTGCAAATAAGTGTTGTCCATGTGAAGCGAGCTAAGAAGATGGCTAATGCTTTGGCCAATTTTGCACTACAAATTCCAATGAACAAGGCTATCTGCATCATCCAATCCAATCACAATATGCCAACATGTTGTACCCATACAAAGTTTTTCATAATATTACGAAATTCTAGCTAATTCCTTGCTTTCCATCAAATCAAGAGTAATGTTTCAAAACCTTGGCCATGGTCAGCTCTGTTGTTTTTGTCATATGTATGTCCAAGTCAAAAAGTATAATTATTGCTAAAAGGAATTGAACAGTTTCAGTTTCAAAAGATAATTCCAATTGTATGGGAAAGGCTTGTGAAAAGAAATTGGACCAAGAAGGCAAATCAGATACTTCTATTACGATGGTGTAAAATGTGTGTAAAGGATGCTCTACCCCATGAAGGAAAAATTCAGTTGCCTGTTAATTAAATAAATCAAATGCCACATTCAAAGTATGGCAATAGAAACATTCCTTCTTTGGTTATTCCAGAATATAATAATATGTATCTATCAGCAGAAAGCAGATGTCAACAAATCAATCAATTATGGACCCTCACTTGCAAGAGAATTCTCGATAATGTCAACACAGAATAAGGGAATGAGGACATACAATAGAAGCAAGCATACAAACGTTATTGCAATAAAGGGAGAATAAATTTCAAAACCAATAATAGTAAGCACTATATAGTAGACATGCCTTGGGGTAGAAATGAAGAATTTTAAAAACAAACTCTGCAAATACCTAGAATTGCCCCCATGAAAGGACAATTTTTCAAGGTGCAAACTCATAGGCATGAAGGCAAGCACAAACCCTAGGGCAGAAAATGGGATTTTGAAATTAAAAAAAGCTCATATGTTAAGTCATAGACCCTAACGAGGGATGACTAGGAATCACAAAAGGTTTACTCACCTATTCATAGTCATGTGTTGAAAGGGTCAACTACGATTATTTAAAGTTTGTGCAATTCTATATTAGGTGAGTCTATAAAAGAGGTCAATTAGCTTTCAAAACAATCATACCTACTATTTTTAAGGGGTGTCTTCTCAAGAATAAAATAATTAATTGAAGACTCCTAGCCTATTTTTATTTTGAGTAAGCTAAGGGACAAAATAAAAGAAATAATTTAATAATAGTATTTTAAATTGGGCCCATACATCTTTTCAAAAAGGCAACTCAAATATTATTATTAGAGTGGCTGTCTAAATGAGACATTATAAGACCTATGCAATACTTTATTTAAAAAAGTGTTTTTTAAACACTAGAGGGAAAAAGTTAAAACAAATTGAGGGCCCAAAAGGGAAGCGCCTATAAAAGAAAGGCATGTGCTCAAAGTAAGGCATCCATTTTCATTGTATTGAATTCCATTTTCAAATTTGAGCATTCAAAGACAAATACCCTTAGTATGTGAAATTTGGAGGACAAGAACCTTGTTAGTTTCCATTGTGGATTTCAAAATAAAAACCCTCTTGTCCATTGGTGGTGATTCTATTTAGGAGTCACATTTGCGCTTATTGTTGCAATTTAATGTAGCTTAAACAATTTATATTAACAATCAAATCATCACATCATCAATATTTGTCAAATTTTGAAGGTCACATATTGATGCACCTAGTTTATGCTTGCTCCACCTTTGAAATCAAACAATTGAAAGCAGATCGGCAAGGATTATACTACTCTATGTTGATGTTCAGCGTCTGAAGAATACTTCTAGGCACGACTTGGAGAAATAAATTTGAATAATAGCCTTTGGCTATTCAAATTTATTATAAGATATTTATCATGAGGAGGCGCCTCATTTACCTTGCATCTTTTATGTTATTAAAGGGGCCGACTTTCTCTAGAGGCGCGATTTGTCTAAAGAGACACGTCCCTCTAAATGGGCCGACTTCTCTTAATGAAAGGACGCATACTCTCATACCAACCAATATAAATATGAGTGGTGATCACTCATTCGGGTATCAAGTTCATTTTATTATAATTCGCATTCAGAGGAGAAGTTTGAGTCTGAGCAGCAGACCATTATCCTGTAGCAGCAGATTGATTACAAGGATATTCATATTCATCATAGTTTGATTATTCTCTAGTGAGAACTAAGAAGAGGAAGTGCAGATCGAGTTATTGGTAGAAGGTTGAGATTATCATTATCAGATTGCTTCATCCTGTTGTTGTATTTGCATCTGATTGTGGTACTTGTTATTGGCCTCATTATCGGCCTCTATTGTAAAGGAGACTCTCATTTGTGATTCAATATATAAGTGATATATTGTTGCTGGGTTTTTCTCCCTCGAGTGGAGGGTTTTCCCAAGGTATCTATTGTGTCTTGTGTTTGATTTTTTGAATAAATATCTATACTCTAATCTGATCATAAAAACTAGCATGGTATCAAAGCGGGTTTGAAGATCTTAATCAGATTTTGTATTACAGCGATACTCTTTATTCTCTTTCTCATCATTGATTACTTCTATCTCTTCATCAAGATGGTGAACGGTCTCAAGGTTGAGGACAAACTTGAGGAAGCATCAAATTTCACATCTTGGAGATTCAGAATTATGCTCACCTTGGAGGAAAATGAATTGGTTGAGTTTGTGGAGATCAAAGTCCCCGAGCCTATGGATGAGGACGAGAAGGTTCAATGGAAAAAGAAAGATATCAAGGAAAAGAAGATGTTAGTTGATTCCGTGAAGGATCATATTGTTCCTATTGTCTCAAAGTTGAAGACAGCAAGAGAGATGTTTAAAACTTTGGAGGAGATGTATGAGATCAACAACACAAGCCGAGCACTTGCACTGAAGCAACAACTTCATCATGTTAAGATTGCGGAAGGAGAATCTATCATCGCTTACTTCATGAAGATTTCCGAATTAAGAGATCAGCCCTCTACCATTGGTCATATTGTTGATGTCAAGGATTTGACCATGTTGGCTCTTAATGGTCTTCCTTCATCTAGGGAGTCTTACATTCAAGGAATCAGTGCAAGATCGAATCTTCCCAAGTTTGATCGTTTGAGGGCAGATTGCATTCAAGAAGAGTCTAGGTTGGCTGCGAGAGGTATTGGTCGAAGCTCTACAAATGAAGACATTCATGTTCTTTCCGCTCAATCCTCGAAGAAGAAAGGGAAAAATGGAAAGAAAGGATACTTCAAGAGGAATAGAGATAAAGGAGCTGATGGTGCTCCCGCATTCAAGAAGAAGTGGGACCTTTCCAAAGTCCAATGTTTTCGTTGTGACAAGTTTGGTCACTATGCAAAGGATTGCCCAACCAGGCCTAATCAGCATGCTTCACTTGTGGATGTGGATGAGATCTCTCCTCAGAAGGATTCTAGGGAATTTCTATTCTAAGTCATGGGCCTGTGTTGATCTGAGCACAAGAGCAGTATATCTTACTGTGTCCAGCATTCGCATCCATCAAAATATTTAAAGAGATAAGTATTCTTTGTTTGCTATGTTATATTATTTAGTTGGATCTTGTAATTAGTAAAGAGAGATAGTGGTATCTCTTGAATTGTGTTCACTAGCATAAGATCCTTTGTAGATTTTATTTATTGCAAGTTATTTCATGCTAATTGTGAAGATTTCTGAGTGTGACTCTGAAATGAAAAGAGAATTGCAATTTCGATGGTGATTAGTTGGTCACATCGATATCATTCTCTAATGCATGAATTGTGATAGAGCCTTGAATTCTTGGAGAGAGTTGGTTCTACATGCTAACTGCATAATGCATTCAAGAAATCTGTAGTTGTGCAGATTATCTTTTGTTGTGCTGAGTTTAGCACTCTCAAGAGGAGTAAAAGATGGAAGGAAGAGTTATATCAGAATTCAATAAAGATAAGTTTCTTTATCCCTTCATTATGATCTTTTGATATATTTCTCTTATAGGTTGATTTATTTATTTATGTTTTAATATTGTTCATAAATTCTTATGTATTCATGCTATAACTTGAAATAGTAAACCTTGTATGATTCTAGCCTTGATATTTCTTTGGATAGTTATAAACTGTTAGTAATCTCTCTCTAAAATGCTTTCAAGATAGTTCTAGGAGCAAGAAGGTGATGAGAGATTGCTAAGTGATGAAAAGCTTGAGGCATCTTGTGAGGAAGTCATGCCGACCAAAGAAATGATCAAGCGTGAAGTCACAACTTGCAGTCATGGGACTGAGTTGGTGGCTAGAGGGAGTTCACTTCCAGAAGTCTTCTTTGCAATCTCTGAAGCAGGGATCAAGAGGGAGTTTTGTAACTCATTGAGAAGAAGTGAAGATTACTGTATTGCAAGGCTAGGTGTCACAACCCTTACATTGAGATTATATGTTTGTTGATGTCTTTCAAATGCAATGTTAGTTGCAAATAACTACTTTCATGTGATTATGACATTGGGAATGAAAAGTTGTTATTTTATTGTAACTGTAATGTTAACGAACTTTTTATTTATTTATTGTCGTTGAATTTGTTGTTCATGAGAAGTGGAATGAGATCATGAGATCAAATTTCAATGCATATTATTAAGCCATGGAGAACGATCTAATCCATAAACCTTGCCAGTGGATGCAGGATTGCTAACGCCGCGAGGAAAAGGGAAATATCATCAGGGAGAGGACGTGGTTAATAATGGATCTATTTTATCATCAAACCTAGAGTCGGAGCAAGACAGTTGAGCCTACGTCATTGCCTTGGCCATGAGTAAATTATACAATTATTGATTAAGCAAGTTAATTTAAATGATCACCTTTATAGAGATTATAAATAACTAATAAATAATAAATTAAAAATAAAATAAAATAATAATAGAAATAATTTAAATATTTATTTTATCCTCTTGAAGATTTACGAATCAAATTCTTGATATATTTATATACTGGCAAGAGGGATCAAATATTGAATTAAAATATGGGATATACATTATTTACCACCGATTTTTAATGGGGAAAAACAATTGTAACATTTAGCATGGAAAAATTAAATGAATTTCTTTTGTGCCGTCGGGAGTTTGAAGGCAGAGGTCTTACCGCCATTTTTCCATGGAAATGAAACGGCTAAGAAGGAAGACAAGGGGACGCGAAGAAAATTCTTTTGGGGAGTTTT
This sequence comes from Sequoia sempervirens, assembly GCA_007258455.2. Classification (NCBI taxonomy): domain Eukaryota; kingdom Viridiplantae; phylum Streptophyta; class Pinopsida; order Cupressales; family Cupressaceae; genus Sequoia; species Sequoia sempervirens. The sequence goes on from VDFB02353493.1 coordinate 41,699,544, forward strand.
CTTTCTCAAGGAATCACAGTGGCTCGCAAGAGGGCATATATCGTGAATCTGAGTCATCTCTGGGGGGGACGGTGAATATATGTTGTCAATTTATGAGTAGGACGGGGGAAGCCATGCTTGGCGGAGTCTGATAGTTAAACTTCTTTTCTTTTCTCGTGAGGAGGTGATATCCAGTTCCAGAGTTGCGTCTTCACTTGGGTTGTCGTTTTTATTTTATATATTTATTCCTCCATTGGAAGCATTCTATTGTGGTATGGGAGCCGTTTTCAATTCTCACGGCTTTCTCATCTGAGACGGATTTAAAGGAGGGCAATTTGGAAATTCTCTTAGTCGGTATAAGCAAGAACCGAGCTCGAAGACTGAACTTGCAGTCCCTACCGCGGAAAGTTTCCGGAACAGGCTTCATCGAATTTTGATTACTCACTCAGGCACGTAAAAAGTAAACTAGATTTTGATAACCTAGAAATCTTAAAATGAAATGTTCAGAAAAGTAACGTATGGGAATTGAAAATTGCTTTGGTTTTTCATTTGCTTGAATGATAATGGGAATCGATCTGTCAGAGTTTGAGTAAAGTGCGTAATTAAGAGAATAGCCGGATTTCAATCATTCCTGTTCTTCTTCTTGAATGGGGATTAGGCAGTTGTCGTCTAATTGTTGCCCTGTTTTGATGCACTCATGCTTGAGTCGAAACTTTATTCCTCTTCTTTTCTGTTTATCTACAACAGTGTTGAGATTTTTATGTGCTTCTCATCTTAATCTTCAAATTCAAATCTTTATTTAAGGATCAATTGGATGCTCATGTCTGAATTAGACTTTCTGTCATTAGATTAATTTTGTATAAGGGTTCAGTTGAACCATTAGAGATATTTGATGTGCTTATCCTATTTGAACATCTCTATTTCCTTCCTGAAAGGAGACGTTGGTTAAATGCAATTTTCTTGCTCACCCGGGTCTTTGGATTTGATGTTTTCGTATTCGAAATACTCTTCTTAGTCTAGCCGTTTTTGGGAAGGTTAGTCAGAAGTTTTCTTTCATTAAGACTCTGTTGATCCTTTTGCCTTGCCTCAGTCGCAGCCTGCTTGAACTTTAACCCTAAATCTCTAATTTGGATATATGCCTTTCTCATACCAATCCAAGATCATCTAATCTGTGAAGTCCTTCAAGGGTGGCAGGTTCTGCTATTTTTGTTATTCTTTGGAAACTGAATCTTCTTATGAGGTGAAAAGATTATGTTAAAATTCCTCTCATAATACTTATGACTTGAGCTTAAACTCAAATTAAAGAAAAGCTTCCACCAAATCTTTGTGGTATAGACTAGGAAGATAAAATGTTGAGATCCAGAAGAACCTTCCAATCGAATTTGTCTTTCTGAATGTTGAGCTCATTGGAAGCAACATTTGTAAAAGAAGAGATTTAATGAGAAACTAAGTTGTGGTAATGTTAACCTGTTGAAACCAAAGTCTCATCTCTTTTCGTAAAATGTTAAGTAGATCGAATAGTCTTTATTGATGTGTTTTGACATTGAGGCAGGATTCTCTTATATGTCCGAAATTAAGTGTTGTACCTTGATTCTAGAAGATTTGAATTCATATACTAAACACTGAATCCTTATTGTCGGATAAGACTTCTTAATCTCTCATCTCAAAATTTGTGACTAGCAAAATATGATTACTCAGATGGAATAAGCTATTGAGTTGAGTTCCTCTCCTTCTAAAGGGACAACAACATAACCCTTAAACAAGATGTGAAACCAAACCAAGTTCTGGTAACATTAAATCTTAGAGTTAAGACTTAACCTCAAGTTAAGAGAAGAAAGATAACCGAACTAGATATGGTAAAAAAAACTAAAACTTGATTGGAGACTTGTCATGCCGAGCAAAGGTGAGAGTGCTGACGACACATTACTGCTAAAGATGTCGGCACAGTAGTGCCAGAGACATCGGCACAGGAGTGCCAGAAAATATTAAAATCCTTGGCCAAGGTAGATGCCCGTTTGGCAATGTCAGCTTCCATGGCCAGATATACCCTGATCAGGATGATTCTTCTGATAGGAGGTACCTATAGAGGAAGGATCGATCAGTGGTATAGGTTCGTGGACATCAGGCTCAGAGGCATGATGATAAATTGATCCATGTTGATTACCCTCGTGAAGGGCGGGTTCTTCAGTAGAAGAAACTCGGGAGACCAGTAGGTCTTGGTTGGGCGATAAAGCCCCTGATGATAATTCTCTTTCCCTCGATAAAGATATCCAAGTATGATAGTATGGAGATGATGTCAAAAGGAATTCTTCCTCTCTCGTAAATCCAGGTACATGCAATGGTAATTGAACTTCTTTTTCATCTATGCCATGAATGCTATTCTTTATGTTAATGAACATAGTAAAATTCTCAGATACTTAGGGAGATAGTTACTTGAATTTATTCAGCTGTTGCATTGTTTCATAGCTGTAGTAATTATTCGTTATCTTCTGGGAGCAAAGAAAAGTAATTATTATTCTTCTGCAATTTCCTGTTAGATGTTTATAGTTTTCAGCTGAAAATGAAATTAAAAGTTAGTTGATGAAGTATATAATGTAACGACATCTGAATTGAATTCTCTTTTCCGTATTGCTGCAAATGAAACCCTAATTGGGCAGTTATTTAGTTATTGATCTGCCATGATCAGTCGGCGGAAAACTGTTGAACGATTCATGTGAACTGAAACTGAAACTGAAAATTAAAAAGATATTTGCAAGTTTGAGTTAGTTGGATCAATTGGAAACCCTTGTTTCGAAAACAGTTTAGCTGCAGTTCAGCTGAAAGTTAGTTATCAATTCAAAGTTTTAAACTGTAGTCTGGGAAGGCTGTTACATATGGTATCAGAGCTACCAGGTTCGACACTGAACCTCGGGGCTCATCATGCAACTTAGAAAATTGAAATCGACCTTGTGAACCTTGCAAACCTTTGCTTTGAATCTAGCACAGTGAGTGGTAGTTAATTGCATTAAAAATCTATCACAGGAAGTGATAGTTATTGTTGAAACATTTTTGTATTGGATCTATCACAGGAAGTGATAGTTACTGTAAACAATTACGTAATTGAGTCTATCACAGGAAGTGATAGCCAATCCTATAAACAATCTTGTACTGAGCCTATCACAGCGAGTGATAGCCTTTTTGTAACCATTGGAATTGAATCTGTCTCAGGAAGAGATAATAATTTTTGTAAACAATTTTTCTTGTAACCGTTAAATGCTCTTAGAAATAATTTGAGTTACCAAGTAATTATGAAATTATTCTGAGTTAAGGCAAGGTATGCCTAGGGTACCGAGATTGTGATCAAAGCTTAAATAATAGCTTAATTTGAACTTGTGGCTAAAGGATTGGAAAGACCCAGAAGCAATCAACCAAGTGCAGGGGCATTTGAGCATCAGAAATCCTTGAAATTATACCAAGATAAGATGAAATCTGGTCTAACTTCTAGATGGTTCGGAAAGAGCCCAGTGGAATTAAAGGATCAAATGAAAAGAAAAGCAATAGTCAAGGACAACATGCTGTTACATGAAAGATAACTTGAAAAAAGGGGAAGCAAGCTAGTGTTTTATCTTTTAACTCCTTTGTGGAGAGTAGAAGAATGAGTCAGTAACTGAATGGATGTTTAATTACTTCATGAAAGAGGAGTTACCTCATAATGATAATATTGTAAGATCACAAATTAAGTTGTTGAGGATATCACTTTTGGTTCTTCATCAGATCGATGAATCATGAGTTGTAGGATTTGTTTTGTTATGACAGGAAGTTGTTGTCATGAGCAGCATGAAATGCAGATATAATATGACAAGATGATGGATAACTTAAGGTGACAAGTTTGTTAGCTACATGCATGGTCTGCAATGTTAATGGAATGATAAATACTTATTAGAAGAATATTGACTATATGATAAACAGAGCATTCACTATGTTCCTTAATGAATTATGTATGAACCTTTTGATCAGGTCTCAAAACATATTTACATGGCAATCAACAAGAAAGAACTTTGATTTTTATGGTACCTCAGAAAGTATTGGCGTATATGGTGCATTATAGTTATTTCATATACTTATTTTGTCAAGAACTTCAGTTGAAATTGGTTTCTCCTCTTAGCAGTGATTGTATTTAGGCCAATGGCAGTAATTTTCATGGTACAATGGTGAAGGAGCGGTGAAGTGAACAACTTGTGTGAATGTGTAAATTCATAAAACATTTTTGTTTGATACACCAAGTTTATATGTGATGTTGATAAAAATTTGCAACTCGGACATGCTTGGTTATTGATACTTACCTGAGAAGAGATAGAAGATCAGTGTTATGAGTTAATAAGAATGTGAGTGTTGCAATTCAAAACCTGATACAAAGCTTGTTTTTCTACAAGGTTATTACAGTCTTCTTGGTAACACCTGACATTGGCATAATACCTCTGACTATGGCATTCTTGCTAGAAGTAATCTTAGTAATGGCAACAAAAGGACATACAAACCCACAGGTTTATGGCATTCTTAAATTGGTGGAAACTTGACACAAATGATATTGATTGGTTCCTTAGTTGGTTAAGCCACCGATAATCATTAAGCAGATATCTATAACACATGTTATGAGCAGGAACACGCATACCGTGGATGTGAATATAATACATTGGTTTCCTCATATGTTTCACTGCACTGTACCTTGGTCAGACAATTGTATAGAGCTCACTCTTAATTGGGAAAGCTTTTCATGCTTATTCTTACATTGGTTGCTAGTGATTACATTATTGTTATCTCAAGTAGCGATCTATTGGTATGGAATGTGGAGAAAATGGTATAGAACCAGGGAATACTTGTTCAAACCAACTACTGCAATTAAGTATAAGAAAGGATGGAAGTTTTGAGGGATTTATTGTTCGATGCATTGGTAACATAGTCTCTATCCTGATGAAAGTTTTTGGAAGGACTGTTAGCAGTGCAGTAACCCACTCTTTTGTTAGTAACTTAGTCAAGTCACATAGTGCATAAGGAATGTTCCTCTAGATTATGGCACTTCTTGAAAGTCGGTGAAATCCTTTTTAATATTGGCAAGGAATGTCGTCGTTTTATTTAAATTTGAAATGATTAAACTATGCAAATTTGAAGATTATTATTTAAGACCAGTTGGTTAGAATTTAACTAAGTGCCGAGAATAAGTTCATTCTCTTGGTTAATGCTGAAATTAAGTCTATTTATAATTTGATATAAAGCTAAGTATTGTGGGGGTTACCCACGAATATATTTGGTTGCTCACCATGTTGATGAAATGTACATTTCTATCATGTCTTGGATGGGCCTCTGATGGATTCTATAAGGAAGTAAATTTTATGAAATATACCTTGTATGTTCTTAACTTTGTAAAGGAGGAAACTTTGTGTTAGGGTATGTGGGCGGACAGGTAGTTCAGTAAGCCCAGGTGAATAGTCTCTCCAAGTCGAGCAGGATGGTGAACGTATACTTCAGACGCTTAGCTAACCAGAGTTGTCGTACTCAGTAGGAGGGTAACCTTAGTAGTGCGACAGAGTTGGTTAAGTGGGAGTATACACCAGAGCTCAGATGGCTACTAAGGGAAAATTCTTCTTTCCAAGTGACATGCCGAGTCTTGGAGGATAGTTAAACTAGAAAGAAATTTTGATTTTTCTTTTGTAATTGCTTAATAGTTTATTTTAACGATGCATTAGATAAATGAAACTGGTGCTTAACGAAAATATTTCAGCTAGAAAAGTGAAGATTGATGTTAACCTTTGGTGAAATTCTCTTGGTCAATCTGTGTTAAAAGTAATTGATCACTATACTCAGGAAGAGTATTCATCTTTATGGTGTTGTTATAACCACTTTTATCATTTTGTTATCAAGACAATTCATTAGACATAAAAGATGTCAAATTCCTGTAAGTTGGGTAAGCTAGAAGGCAGGATTATCATTAGACTTGAAATGTTATATGAAATGGAAAACAAATCAAACTAATCAGAAAAGATTGGTGAAAGCTATTAACAAATGGAAAAGCTAAATAAACACCACCGAGAAGGATTATGAAGAAATCCTTAAAGAATTTCCTTATCTATTGAAGAGCAATTGAGAACATTATATTTATGTTATGTTTTTATTTGAAGACTTTGAATAAACAATCATCGAGGACGATGATTCTTAAGGGGAGGAGTATGTCACAACCCTTACATTGAGATTATATGTTTGTTGATGTCTTTCAAATGCAATGTTAGTTGCAAATAACTACTTTCATGTGATTATGACATTGGGAATGAAAAGTTGTTATTTTATTGTAACTGTAATGTTAACGAACTTTTTATTTATTTATTGTCGTTGAATTTGTTGTTCATGAGAAGTGGAATGAGATCATGAGATCAAATTTCAATGCATATTATTAAGCCATGGAGAACGATCTAATCCATAAACCTTGCCAGTGGATGCAGGATTGCTAACGCCGCGAGGAAAAGGGAAATATCATCAGGGAGAGGACGTGGTTAATAATGGATCTATTTTATCATCAAACCTAGAGTCGGAGCAAGACAGTTGAGCCTACGTCATTGCCTTGGCCATGAGTAAATTATACAATTATTGATTAAGCAAGTTAATTTAAATGATCACCTTTATAGAGATTATAAATAACTAATAAATAATAAATTAAAAATAAAATAAAATAATAATAGAAATAATTTAAATATTTATTTTATCCTCTTGAAGATTTACGAATCAAATTCTTGATATATTTATATACTGGCAAGAGGGATCAAATATTGAATTAAAATATGGGATATACATTATTTACCACCGATTTTTAATGGGGAAAAACAATTGTAACATTTAGCATGGAAAAATTAAATGAATTTCTTTTGTGCCGTCGGGAGTTTGAAGGCAGAGGTCTTACCGCCATTTTTCCATGGAAATGAAACGGCTAAGAAGGAAGACAAGGGGACGCGAAGAAAATTCTTTTGGGGAGTTTTCTTTCTCAAGGAATCACAGTGGCTCGCAAGAGGGCATATATCGTGAATCTGAGTCATCTCTGGGGGGGACGGTGAATATATGTTGTCAATTTATGAGTAGGACGGGGGAAGCCATGCTTGGCGGAGTCTGATAGTTAAACTTCTTTTCTTTTCTCGTGAGGAGGTGATATCCAGTTCCAGAGTTGCGTCTTCACTTGGGTTGTCGTTTTTATTTTATATATTTATTCCTCCATTGGAAGCATTCTATTGTGGTATGGGAGCCGTTTTCAATTCTCACGGCTTTCTCATCTGAGACGGATTTAAAGGAGGGCAATTTGGAAATTCTCTTAGTCGGTATAAGCAAGAACCGAGCTCGAAGACTGAACTTGCAGTCCCTACCGCGGAAAGTTTCCGGAACAGGCTTCATCGAATTTTGATTACTCACTCAGGCACGTAAAAAGTAAACTAGATTTTGATAACCTAGAAATCTTAAAATGAAATGTTCAGAAGAGTAACGTATGGGAATTGAAAATTGCTTTGGTTTTTCATTTGCTTGAATGATAATGGGAATCGATCTGTCAGAGTTTGAGTAAAGTGCGTAATTAAGAGAATAGCCGGATTTCAATCATTCCTGTTCTTCTTCTTGAATGGGGATTAGGCAGTTGTCGTCTAATTGTTGCCCTGTTTTGATGCACTCATGCTTGAGTCGAAACTTTATTCCTCTTCTTTTCTGTTTATCTACAACAGTGTTGAGATTTTTATGTGCTTCTCATCTTAATCTTCAAATTCAAATCTTTATTTAAGGATCAATTGGATGCTCATGTCTGAATTAGACTTTCTGTCATTAGATTAATTTTGTATAAGGGTTCAGTTGAACCATTAGAGATATTTGATGTGCTTATCCTATTTGAACATCTCTATTTCCTTCCTGAAAGGAGACGTTGGTTAAATGCAATTTTCTTGCTCACCCGGGTCTTTGGATTTGATGTTTTCGTATTCGAAATACTCTTCTTAGTCTAGCCGTTTTTGGGAAGGTTAGTCAGAAGTTTTCTTTCATTAAGACTCTGTTGATCCTTTTGCCTTGCCTCAGTCGCAGCCTGCTTGAACTTTAACCCTAAATCTCTAATTTGGATATATGCCTTTCTCATACCAATCCAAGATCATCTAATCTGTGAAGTCCTTCAAGGGTGGCAGGTTCTGCTATTTTTGTTATTCTTTGGAAACTGAATCTTCTTATGAGGTGAAAAGATTATGTTAAAATTCCTCTCATAATACTTATGACTTGAGCTTAAACTCAAATTAAAGAAAAGCTTCCACCAAATCTTTGTGGTATAGACTAGGAAGATAAAATGTTGAGATCCAGAAGAACCTTCCAATCGAATTTGTCTTTCTGAATGTTGAGCTCATTGGAAGCAACATTTGTAAAAGAAGAGATTTAATGAGAAACTAAGTTGTGGTAATGTTAACCTGTTGAAACCAAAGTCTCATCTCTTTTCGTAAAATGTTAAGTAGATCGAATAGTCTTTATTGATGTGTTTTGACATTGAGGCAGGATTCTCTTATATGTCCGAAATTAAGTGTTGTACCTTGATTCTAGAAGATTTGAATTCATATACTAAACACTGATTCCTTATTGTCGGATAAGACTTCTTAATCTCTCATCTCAAAATTTGTGACTAGCAAAATATGATTACTCAGATGGAATAAGCTATTGAGTTGAGTTCCTCTCCTTCTAAAGGGACAACAACATAACCCTTAAACAAGATGTGAAACCAAACCAAGTTCTGGTAACATTAAATCTTAGAGTTAAGACTTAACCTCAAGTTAAGAGAAGAAAGATAACCGAACTAGATATGGTAAAAAAAACTAAAACTTGATTGGAGACTTGTCATGCCGAGCAAAGGTGAGAGTGCTGACGACACATTACTGCTAAAGATGTCGGCACAGTAGTGCCAGAGACATCGGCACAGGAGTGCCAGAAAATATTAAAATCCTTGGCCAAGGTAGATGCCCGTTTGGCAATGTCAGCTTCCATGGCCAGATATACCCTGATCAGGATGATTCTTCTGATAGGAGGTACCTATAGAGGAAGGATCGATCAGTGGTATAGGTTCGTGGACATCAGGCTCAGAGGCATGATGATAAATTGATCCATGTTGATTACCCTCGTGAAGGGCGGGTTCTTCAGTAGAAGAAACTCGGGAGACCAGTAGGTCTTGGTTGGGCGGTAAAGCCCCTGATGATAATTCTCTTTCCCTCGATAAAGATTTCCAAGTATGATAGTATGGAGATGATGTCAAAAGGAATTCTTCCTCTCTCGTAAATCCAGGTACATGCAATGGTAATTGAACTTCTTTTTCATCTATGCCATGAATGCTATTCTTTATGTTAATGAACATAGTAAAATTCTCAGATACTTAGGGAGATAGTTACTTGAATTTATTCAGCTGTTGCATTGTTTCATAGCTGTAGTAATTATTCGTTATCTTCTGGGAGCAAAGAAAAGTAATTATTATTCTTCTGCAATTTCCTGTTAGATGTTTATAATTTTCAGCTGAAAATGAAATTAAAAGTTAGTTGATGAAGTATATAATGTAACGACATCTGAATTGAATTCTCTTTTCCGTATTGCTGCAAATGAAACCCTAATTGGGCAGTTATTTAGTTATTGATCTGCCATGATCAGTCGGCGGAAAACTGTTGAACGATTCATGTGAACTGAAACTGAAACTGAAAATTAAAAAGATATTTGCAAGTTTGAGTTAGTTGGATCAATTGGAAACCCTTGTTTCGAAAACAGTTTAGCTGCAGTTCAGCTGAAAGTTAGTTATCAATTCAAAGTTTTAAACTGTAGTCTGGGAAGGCTGTTACACTAGGTGCTAAATCCTTAGAGGATCCCTTCAACTGCTAAGATCAGAATTGCTCAAGACTGTCATCTGGATTTGACATTGGTAGCTCCGCAAACCTATTCAAAATAGTGTGATCTGGGATGAGGTCGAGGAGGACAATCCTGAACTCCCTACAGTACTAGAGGTATGCGTTGGAAAACATTTATCTAAGGCAATTGTTGCAGGCAATCTTGGACGAAGAGGTCAGAAGGTTGATGCAAGTACGTGAAGATTCAAAGGGAGCCTACTGAACCTAAAGAAGGTGGTAATCTAGTTGATCTTGGTTCCTTATGTTGATTTATTTCTTACTGGAGAAGATTACCTCATTATCAAATGCAAGAAGGAGATAGCTTCTGAATTTGAAATGAAGGATCTTGGTTACATGCATTACTTCCTTGGCGTAGAAGTATGGCATAAGCCAAATGAGATGATTCTATGGCATAAGCCAAATGAGATGATTCTAAGTCAAGGGAAGTATACTATTGATATTCTGAAGAGATTTGGTATGATGGATTGAAAATCCATGTCTATGCCTAAATTGAAAGAGGTTGTAGCTACTTCAGAACCGGTGGATCCCACGATGTACAGGCAGTTGATTGGATCGTTATACCGGATATTTGCTATGCAGTGAGTGCACTTAGTCAGTTCATGTGTGAACTAAGGCAAATACATCTAGTTGCAGCGAAGCATATCCTGAGATACTTGTGTGGCGCAGTTGGATATGGCTTGAGGTATTCTTTTGATGTGGTCTTGAAGCTACTTGGATATACTGATTCCAATTGGGCAGGGTGTGTCACTGATCGGAAGAGCACCTCTGGATGTTGCTTCAGTTTGGGATCTGCGATGATATCTTGGTGTAGCAGGAAGCAGTCATCTGTAGCATTGAGTACAGCAGAGGCAGAGCATATTGCAGCTTGTGTGGCAGCTTGAGAAGCAGTGTGGTTTCGGAAGCTCCTTGCAGGATTGTTTGGGCAATCAATGGAGCCTACTATCGTTCATTGTGATAACCAGAGTTGTGTGAAGCATTTTGTCAATCCTGTGTTTCATAACAAAACCAAACATGTTGAGATCAAATGCCACTATATCAGAGATATGGTATTGAGGAAAGCAATTCAGTTGAGGTATATCAGCACTGATGAGCAGACGACAGTCATTCTCACCAAACCTCTCTCTAAGATAAAGTTTGTGTACTTTCGAGACAAGCTTGGTATGGTGAAGAATCAAGCCCTAGCTGAGAAGGAGTCTCAGTATCGGTGATCCTCTTTAATGCATTTCTCTTTGAGAGAGATTTGAGGTGCAAGCCCTTGTTAATGCATTTCTCTTTGAGATTTGAGGTGAAAGCCCTTGTTTCCACCCTCTGGGAGAGCCATGGTGGATGTCATGTGTGTGACTCCATGACAGCATCACGTGAGAGAGTCCGTGATGATTTTCTTGTACTTGTGTTTCACCCTCTGGGAGAGCCATGGTGAACGTCACGATGAGGTGACATCACGTTGAGTGATGAACACTTGTACATACCATACATGGGTGTAGCCATGATGGTTGATATCACGATGAGGTGATATCTGATATCACGATGAGGTGATATCTTTCTTTTCCACACATGGGTGTAGCCATGATGGTTGATATCACGATGAGGTGATATGCTTCTTTTTCACTCATGGGTGTAGCCATGATGTTTGTCATCACGATGAGGTGATATGACTTATGCAGTTGGAAGTATTCCTCCCTAGCTGAGAGGGAGTGTTGATGTTCAGCATCTGAAGAAATACTTCCAGGCACGACTTGGAGAAATAAATTTGAATAATAGCCTTTGGCTATTCAAATTTATTATAAGATATTTATCATGAGGAGGCGCCTCATTTACCTTGCATCTTTTATGTTATTAATAATTAATATTTAATTATTAATTAAAGGGGTCGACTTTCTCTAGAGGCGTGATTTGTCTAAAGAGACACGTCTCTCTAAATGGGCCGACTTCTCTTACTGAAAGGACACATCCTCTCATACCAACCAATATAAATATGAGTGGTGATCACTCATTTGGGTATCAAGTTCATTTTATTATAATTCGCATTCAGAGGAGAAGTTCGGGTCTGAGCAGCAGACCATTATCCTGTAGCAGCAGATTGATTACAAGGAGATCCATATTCATCATAGTTTGATTGTTCTCTAGTGCGAACTAAGAAGAGGAAGTGCAAATCGAATTTTGTAGGAGTGCAGATTGAGTTATTGGTAGAATGCTGAGATTATCATTATCAGATTGCTTCATCCTGTTGTTGTATTTGCATCTGATTGTGGTACTTGTTATTGGCCTCATTATCGGCCTCTATTGTAAAGGAGACTCTCATTTGTGATTCAATATATAAGTGACATATTGTTGTTGGGTTTTTCTCCCTCAAGTGGAGGGTTTTCCCAGGGTATCTGCTATGTCTTGTGTTTGATTTTTTGAATTAATTTTTGTACTCTAATCTGATCATAAAAACTAACACTTGTTGTGACCTTTTCACACATCGCCCCATTGCAAATGGGGACCCCTAGTGGATTGCTAATTTTTCGGGGTTTGCTTTCGCGCAACGGTTTTATGAGGTCATTGCTTTGAGAGTTTCAAGTCAGTCTTTTGAGTGTCATCCGAACCAAGTTGATAATCCATGCCTGAATCAGTACCTACATGTCACGGAAGGGCTCAGAAGGTCCGAGAGACGAGGATCGCCTGTGCTTTGGGCCAATTCTGACACTTCCTATTTTTAGGGATTTTTGCTTTTTCGTTTTTTTCATTTTTGGCATTTTTGGACCAAACTAGGTTCCCTATTTTTTAGGGATTTTGCTTTTTCTATTTTTAGAAAGTCAACCCTGGTCAAATAAGTCAATGTTTCCATTTTTAGAACCAAAAATCAGCCAAAAAAATCAAAAAATTAGTGAAAAATCAAAGTAAAAATCGAAAAATAAAGCAGAAAAGCATAGAAAAGCATGGAAAAGCAAGTTAAAAATCTAGAAAAATCAATTGAAAAATCATAAAAATTCAGACCTCCAGAATGAGAAAATCAACCAAAAATCGACCAAAAGCATGAAGTTATGAGGTAAATTTTCCTAAGTCTAGAGAAATTCGCCTAAGCTTGAGGAAGAGAAAATGGCTAAGTCATTGGCAAGTCTGCCATGCCTTAGAAGAAAATGGCAAACACCTTGGCAAGTCGGCCCTTGCCATGAAGATGAAGGATGGCGAGAAAATTTGCAAGTCCGCCCTTGAATAGCAAAGACATCTTGAAGTTCGCCTTTGACTTGAGGGATATGGCATGAAGGTTGGCAAGTCCGCCCTTGCCATAGAAGGAGAAATGTCAAGACCACTTGAAAGTCCGCCCCACCTTTGGCACAAGGACTTGGAAGTCTGCCCCAGCATGGCAAAGAGGCAAGGAAGTCTGCCCAAGCCTTGGCCAAGAGTTGGCATGCCTTCTCCAAAGTCCACCCAACCTTGAGAGGGGAATGGAAAGATATGTATGAAGTCCGCCCCACCATGGAAAGGAGTTGGTAAAGTCCGCCCAGCCTAGGAAAAGGAGGAAATGAAAATTTGGCTAAGTCCAAAGGACTATCAAGAGAAAAAATTGAAAATTCACCTAAGTATGGATGCCTAGAGGGGGAAATTTCATGAAGTTGGCTAAGTGCATAGAGGAAAACACGTATGGCAGAGAGGTTAGAAAGTCTGCCCCTGGCTAAAAGGGATGAAAATTTGTCTAAGTGTCATGGAAATTTGCCTAGGAAAGACGTCCAAACACATGGTAAAGTCTGACTTTGCCTAAAGAAAATCGTTTGAGCAAAAGAAAAATTCAATTTTGGCGTGGAAAATATGCCCGACACAATTTGAAGTTCGCCATGGCAGAGGAAAATAAGGATTTGGCATAATATTTGTTGGCAAGATGGCATAATATTTGTTGGCAAGATGGCTAAAAATTCAACTTGGCTAGACGAAAAGTGAAATAACTTGGAAAATAAATATTTAGCCAAGGAAAAAATTAAAACAGATATGGGTCAAAATTGAACGGGTTGGAAATAAATTAAACATTTTAATACTTTGGATAATTTATTTTCAACACTTAGAAATATAAAGTGCCTCGGACAAAAATAAAATTTTCCAGAGATGTTTTGGAAGAAGGAAATTCTTGGAAGAAAATAAATTACTCCGGAAAACGAGAAAATCCATGAGCAATTAAAATTCGCCATGAATTAAAGCTTGAAATCGAATTTAATTTAATTGGACATTTAATATTTTTCCAAATATTGAAAATAAAAAATAAACATCTAGCAAAAATCGAGTTTTTGAAAATCAAAAGGATTTGCTAAAGCTAGCGCCTGGATAAGCCTGCCATGGAGTTTTTTTTTGAAAAAGAATGGAAACTTGCCTAATTGAAGAGGATAAAACAAATCGAAATCGAGAGGAAAAGATGCAATTGCTAAAACAAATCGAATTCTCTAGCATTATAATGAGTTTCAGCAACTCATTTTTCACAGACTCAGTTGAAGAGAAGTTAATCTCTCGAAATTGTAAGAAAGTTGAGACAAGATCAATTCTTCTGCATGCAAAGTCGATTTTCTCAGTGGCGCACTTTGTCATTGGATTTTTTATTAAATTCTCAAAGTCTGAATTTTATTCGCAGCTAGAAGATTTTTCCTGAGGTTTGGAGTTTGGTTGGCTAAATTTATCAATTCTTCTTCCATCTTTTTTTATTTTGGCTAGGTTCTGGCAAAATCTCAAGCAAATTCGTCTACTTTCAGCTTGCTTTTTCGCAGAAATTTAATCTTTTAATAAGCTAAAACTAAAATTTTCGAATAAAAGGCACAAGAATAAATTATACTTTAAAGTCTCTGTATTAATGTTAATGTTTTTACTGCAGGTTAATGACCATGGTAGGAGAACCATCAAAAAGGGTGTCGATGAAGTTCGCCAGTAAAGGGGTACAGCGAGAATCAAAGATCAATTCAAAATGGAAAAATGTTGCAGACACTGATCTTGGACATGTAGACTTTATGGAGTTCAAAAAGAGAGTATATGGGCATGCTGAATTACCGACACCAATTGCCAGACGGATGGTGAGGAATGGAATTTTCCAAGCAGCCGGATTCCTGCCTGCAATAGAATGTGCCGAGTTGATGGTAGAATGCACTATTAATTATGATGCGCAGGAGAGACAAATTGTGGCACCTAACGGAAGGATTCTAGCTCACCTTGGCAAAGTGGCAATCCAGGAGGCGTTTGGCATCCCAACACATCACCGGACTGTTTATAAGACCAAGGAGGATGCCAAAAGATTATATGATAGCTAGTCTAAATTGTGCGCCACAAATATTAATAAATCATGGCTGGAGAAGCCTAGACCATCCACAAAGAAGATGCCTAAGAAGTTGTGTCGGACAGACTTTAAGGAAGATTATGGAGGTATCATTCTGATGCTGAACAGGATAGCCGACAATCCACAAGGCGCATATTTTGAGACATGGATGTATTATTTTATAGATGAAATCACTTCCGGCGTGAGGATGTTCAACTAGTCCCGAATGATAAGCGACAATCTCCACGAGCAGTTAGTCAATCTTGAGAAGACCAAGTCTTTCCACATGAGCTCATATGTCATCTATTTGTTGGCCAAAACATACAGATACTCAGGACTTATATGTAAAGACAAAGTTGGCAATAGTGAGAATGAACTCAAGTCTTATGACTGCTACTCGCAACTTCAACTCAGGGAGAACTCATTTTAGGCAGGCACACGATGCTTTCCTCATGTATATCATGAGAATACTTCAAGGAGGAACTCACCAGAGATTGAGTCACGAAGCCAAGATTTTGATCAGTAGGTATGGATCCTAGTTTATCTAGTTTCCAAAATTTACATATATTAGGATCAAAGGATTCACTGGAAGTCCTTATAAGCTTCCTATCTATCCTACTAATCGAATGATTTTGCTGGAAGTCCTGAGACAGCTGGAAGAGTACCAGAACATCCAAAGGCCAAGTAAGAAGGCGGCTATTACTTTCCCATTCTTTATTGGGAATATGTTGGAGTCCTGTCCGTCAGCACAAGCAACTGAGAGCGCCAGGCTAGAAATTCAATGGTACCCATTCACAGCTTATCGATCCAGGGCCAATTTTGACTCTCATCATCACATTCGGACTGTGGATGGGAAAAGATACAGACACGGAGTAGACTTGGAGGACTTCTGGGCAAATGTCGCTGACGAGTATGAAGTTAGAAAGAGGTTATGGTCTAGAGTGCCAATGGATTTGATAAGAGCAACCGAACTTTGTCGGGTGCCTGATCAGTTGCACGACGACGGAAATTATGCCCAGTCGAGCTTCGATGAGGGTCGGCCTCTTCCTGTCGTGAAGTGGTCAGAGCCTAAGCATTCAGATTTGGCGACATTGATGAGGCCAGTGATTAAGTATTCTCAGTGGTGGGTCGACCAACAGGTCTAGGAGTCAAGGCAGAAAAGAACAACACTCACGTATGACTTACTGAGCGAGACAGAGTCATACTCCTCCAATGCCGGCAATGATGATTTGGTTGAGATTGGTGAGAAGAGGAAGTAGTTGCAAACATAGAACCTGTCTAGAAAATACAGAAGATGGAGCCATCTCGTTCAACAGCATCTAGAAATATTGATGAGCTAGTGGGTACCGCAGACGAGTCCTTGGCTGAGATGATGAGACCCTCTACAGTTCAAGAAAAGAATAATGAGCCGATCCAGTTGGATGACGATGAGCCCCCATCTCCTATAGGCACAAAAGTACTGGGTTCGGATAATGAAATGGAAGTCCAAAATGATGATTTTGAAGAGGGATTGATTTCCGCCCTCAAAGGAGTTTTGGATATTCCAAATGCAGAAAATGTTCACAAGGAGGATAGTATTGAGCAGCCTACCATTCCTGACTGGCTAAAGGAGAGGATGAAAATTCAGGCACCAGTTGAGATCCAAGAAGAAGATGATATTACGGATTTCTTGGCGAGGTTGGAACAAGTTGCTACGAAGAAACCTGCCAAGAAATTTTCCACAATTCAAAGGGACGAAGCTGGCAGCCCATACAGATCGTAGTACCAACAGTTGATAAAGCACAAGATGAAATCACTCCGCAGGAATACGCCATAACCACTATAGACCTTGGCCCAACAACAAAAGGCCAGGAGGTAGAAGAACTGGATAACTCCGTCTCAACTATCAAGGCGAGATTGGAAAAGGAAGTGGCGAAAAAGAAAGAGTACAAAAGGGAGGTCGAGCACCTGAAGGAGTATATACGGCATCTGACCCAACCACTTAATCAAGGTGATGCAGTAGCTCCTCCTCTTCTCAATTCCTCACAGGAGATGGCCAAGGATGTGGAAGAAGGGATGGTCACGGCCACGGAGGCCCATGAATGGATGGCAAGCAAGGGCACGGAAGCGGCTTTGTTCATGGAGAGATTGACGCTTGCTTACGGACAGACTTCCTCATTCCTTTCTAGACTGGCCGTCATGGTGGAAACTTGGAACAAACTCCCGGATATTTAGGAGAGGCTCATTCCATGCCTCAGAGTACTGAAGGGTGTTCCAAAGGAAGAATTGGTCGAGGGAAAGGTGATTGCTGCGGGAGCTGCTTATGACTTTCATCATTGGTTTTGGGCATTAACGATGTAGAGCGAGGTTCTGGAGAAGGCAAAGGCAGATGGGCTCAGAGTTGAGGAGCAAGTCAAAGAAATGCAGAGGAAGATTTATATGATAGTTGCAGGTGTATTTGAAAGGGAGATTGTTCGAGAAAATGACATGCAGCTGGAAAGGTTGAAGCATAAGGTTCAGGAAGTTTTCTTCTCTACTATAGGACCAATTCTGAGACAGGATTTCACAAAGGTGGAGAACCTCTTGTCTATCCGGGATGATTTTGTGAGACAGGAAACGGATTGGGAGAACACCTTCGCTAGATGTGTTGAGGATTTGGACGGGCTTGAATTCAAGATAAGCATGCTGCCGCCAGTCACGGTGGAGGAAGTCGTCACGATCGTGTCCAAATTTGTTGAGCACAATGCTGCCCAGGAGGATAGAGACGCCTTCCCTTGAAGATAGCTCCAACTGCCACCTCACTACTTGTTTACTAGTTGTTTACTGATGTTATTTCAGGAAACCCTAATTAGGGTTGAGTTGTATTAATCTTGGCCGTTGATGTTGTTTTAATCTTGGCCTTTCATTTGATTATGAAAACTCTATATAAACTTGTGATCTCTCACTTTCATTTGTGTGGAGACAGTATATGAAATTGTTGCATTAGACTATTTCCGATAATAAAAGCTCTTATGCATGATTTGCTTTGAATCACTTTTATTGTCAAGTAGTGTGCAAGGTTACATAACTTCTTCATCCATAGATTAGAATTAGATTACAATTAAAATAGAATTTGTTTTGAATGTTTGTTAAGTGAATGCAAGATTTGATCGTATAAATTAATGGTGAAATATTGCTCATACTTTCTTCGGATGGATGATTTTCATTCGATGCGTAAAGTTAGCCTGAGCTTGTGATTGTGGATGCTTAACTTCGGTCTTATTCGAGGCATGAAAATTATAATCACACCCTTTGAAGATTGCACCCACTTTGTGTAGTTGTCATAGGGAGGCGAAACAAAGCGTGGTTACTCGTTTCACTTGATCTTTACTATCTCTTGAATTCCTAGGGGTAGATTAGATTCTCTAAACCCTTATCTTTTTGCCTGTTTTTGAGATCCAAATTGAAAGTTTCAACCGAAGAAGCCTTTAATGATAAATCCGTCTAAGTCCCGAACTTGTAAGGAATTCTTAAACGTAAGTCCCTTTGTGTATTACCAACATATCACAATGCCCATTGAGCTTATCCACATGTCATGACCTGACGAAAGAAACCTTGGAGTCGCCATATGATCTTCTCGCAATCTTAGCATATGCGGTGACTTTGTTCAAGAGAGGATAGAGTGTCTTTGGACATTTTATTCTGTGTGTTCGGTGGATGATAAAACGTACACCAACAACACCCTAGGTTGTCGTTTAGGTTCCACAACTCCTTTTGACTGTGCCAACATCTTTCCTAGCATTTTTGAATTGATATTAGTTTGTTTCTAGCCTACGCCACCTAGTGTAGACCCATACATCATTAGAGTCATTTTACAAAGGTTAATGCTTGTCGTATAAGTTGTATGGTGAGCTGTAAGTGGACTGCTATTATTTGTAATATGAAACTGATTTATTGCTGACCTATTCATATGTTGTCCTAGGGTTTGATACTTCTGCAAGTGATTTATTAATGATTATTTGGCTGTCATTTTTAGTTATAATTATTAGAAATCAGATTTGAAGATTTCTATAATTATTTTGGCATCATTAATCATTGGATCTGCTGATTAATCTCTAATAGTTTAATGAATGAAGATTTAAATTAAATTCTGAAAATTGCTATTGTTGATCATTATTAGTGTAGAGTTTAGTTACATATTTTTAACATTCAATTTCAGTTTTATAATCATTAAATACCAAAAAAATTGTGTTTTTTTCCCCAAGGGACATTACGGTGGTATCAAAACTTTGATCTTGCCAGTTTGCAAGGTAGAAAGGGAACACTTTGATGTAGATCTACATTTTCTTTTGACACACGCAAACCAATGAAAGAGAATTTAGATATTATCAAAAGGAAATAAGAAGAATGTGTCAAGCACTTGAATTAGACAAAGAAGTCGTGAGAGAGAAGCAAGAGAATGCATGTAGATGGCATTCTTTGCACGAAGTTATTAGTAAAAGTCAAAAGGATATAGCAAGGATAAATCAAAGATCCATGAGAGAGTCCATGGCTACATTAGTACAAGCATTGCAAAATATTAGTTAGGGTGAGACAAATCAAGCAAAAGAAATCACAACCAAATTTCAATCAACCCACCTTCTAAGTTCGTCCAAGCCAAATTCCTGCAAAGGGAAGAAGAACAGCTAGAGGATAAAAACCTTTTCTTCATCAAATAAGGAATGACTTCCATGCATTTTGTGATGAATACAAAGAGCTAAGCCAAGACATCCGTAATGATTTGACTCTCCAGAATTTTTGTGATCTAAGGATAAAGAATGAATCAATGAGAGGGAGGAAAACTAAACAAGATCGGCCACGTAAAGACATCAAAACCGTTTGGGTAAGATCACCATTCTTACATATGATGGCTCTAACAAACATACTATCAGATCTTGGTTACAAATGTTGGACACCTACTTCTCATTAAACCCGATGTTTCAAACTAGCAATCAAATTCATTGTCCTTCACTTAGGAGTAGTTCACAAATGATGGTATCATGGCATGAACACTAGGGGACATAACTCTATTTCTATTTGTAATGTCCCCTTTTGGGGATATACCTGATTTTTGCCCAAAAATAAGAATTCCAACAACACAATTTATTTGCAAAGAGTATTCTATAAATAAATTACACAATTACAATAGAATTTAGAGAAAATCACAATAAATTAACATCAAGTATTATGACCATAGATAATCCCTATTTAAAAGACAATATCCCAAATACATTTGGATCCATTTCATAGTTTATTTGCAACAGCCAAACATATTAGGAATTTGGTGGGAAAGCATGATAGGACGCTGGGAGCCTGTCCTCCTCAATCAAGCCCAAGGGCACGGAATGAGCCTTCGATTTATTCGGCCCCTTGGCCCCAAGTATTGGCACACCCATCTTGGGGTTGGTGTACTTGATGAGGGAACCAATACTGCTGCATCTCCCTATCATACATTTCACACTGATTACAAATATGATTGCTTGTTGGAAATCAAATAAATAATTACAAATATTTCTTGATGAATTAATAATTTAAATTAATAAATACCTTAAAGCTTCTAAACAAATTTATAAACAAATAAATAATAAATGCAACCACATTGCATACCAATCACTTTCCAATATTTAGATTGCTGTTCTTTTTTAACCATAACTCTTTTTCCAAATCAGACCTGATCGATGATCCCAAAAATGAGGATCTTCTCCAATGGTTTGCTCTCCCCCTTTATATCCTTCAATTAGAGGAAGTCACACCTCTTCATTAACATTGCCTTGCAAGAGTCACACTCTTTCAAGTTAAGCGCTGCCTTTATTATTAATGCTGCCACTAATAATCCTTAATGAAACTTAGTCGGCCCCTGCCTTAAATAAATCTTAGTCAGCCTTATTGTAAAATAAATTGCTTATTTAATTTATTCTAATTCTAGTCAGCCCTTTAAATTAGATGCTGCTATTTTAACTCCTTAATATAGGTCGGCTGTCCTTATTAAATCTAATTGCCTGATTTTATTTATTTATAAAGTCTGTGATTTGTATTAATTATGGGCTGCTAACCCTTGTTTAGCGGGGTCATGACACTATCTTGGAAGAATTCTGCCAAAGCTTGATAGAAAAGTTTGATAGGAAATATCCAAAGGTTCATTTTAGGGAATTGGCACAACTTAAGCAATATGGGACAGTGGATAGCTATGTTATTGAATTTTAGAGATTTTCAATGACAGTTTCCAATGTGTTAAAAAGGAGACTCAATTATATTTGTGGAATGGTTGACCAAACTGTTAGTTTTAGGTGATCAGATTAATGCACAGAAATTAATTCAAAAATTAGACAAAATAACACAGCAGATACCCTGGGAAAACCCTCCTCTTGAGGGAGAAAAACCCAGCAACAAAGATCTCTCTTATATTTGTAAAAACAGTGACAACATTTCACTTTACAATGAGGTCTAACACAAGACCAATATGCAGCATCTGAGAATATGAAGAACAGATAACAACCTGCCAGTTCGCACCTGACAATTAATGAATGCAGATCTACAGAAATCACACCTGGCAGTATTCTCAATCACTAATGGTTCTCAACCTGCTATGAGTGAATCAGCTATAGCATGATACTTCGCACTGTATGAAGTATTCGCACTTGCACTGTAACTTCGTCCTTGAAGATAATGCGCTCTTGACAGAATTCGCTCTTAATAATGTATTCGCACTTTCTTGATGTTCACCCTGTATGTAGTTCGCACTATATGATGTATTGAGTTTATGTGAATAGCCGAACTGCACTGGATTGCATCATTACAATGGATGAATCAAAGGTATATATATACAAATGAGAGGGAGAGACTCATCTCTTAGAATCCTTCATGTCGGCCTTCAAGAAATCGCGTCTCCTCTTTAATGAAAGTCGGCCTGAATGAATGTTAATTGCAATTCATAAGGAATGTCGGCCAGAGTAAATGTTAATTACAATTCATAAAGAATGTCGGCCTCAATATAATCATGAAGAATATAAGAGAGGTCGGCCCCAACATAAATATAAGACAACAAATTAAATAGCTGTCAGGCTATCATTTAATTTATGCTTCCTTCGATAGGGCTGAGCTAGAAGGAACGACTGAAGCTGCCATATCATTAACACTCCCTCTCAGCTAGGGAGAGAACTTCCAGCTGCACAATACGAATCATCTCAATATGAGGTCCATCAGCCATCATTGCCTGCAATCAGATATAAAGAGAAGGATATCACCTCAACGTGATGACGAACATCATGGCTACATCCATGTGTGAAATAACATATCACCTCATTGTGATATTGACCACCATGGCTACACCCATGTTATGGAAAGGAGCTTATCACCTCATCGTGAAAGCATATCACCTCATTGTGATATCAACCATCATGGCTACACCCATGTATGGTATGTACAAGTGTTCATCACTTGTGTGATGTTGTCACCTCAACGTGACTTTCACCATGGCTCTCCCAGAGGGTGAAACACAAGTACACAAAAATCATCACGGACTCTCTCACGTGATGCTGTCATGGAGTCACACACATGACATCCACCATGACTTAGCTCAAGGGTGGAAACAAGGGCTTTCACCTCAAATTCTTCCGTCAAAGAAAATGCAATAGTAAGTACAAGTGTTCACCACTTGCGTGATGTTGTCACCTCAACGTGACTTTCACCATGACTCTCGAGGGTGAAACACAAGTACAACATATGTCATGGAGTCGCACACATGACATCCACCATGACTCAGCTCAGAGGGTGGAAACAAGGGCTTTCACCTCAAATTCTTTCGTCACAGAAGATGCATTAACAAGGGATTTCACCTCGAACTTCTCTCACAGAGAAGAACTCATTAAACAGGGTCACTGATGCTGAGACTCTTTCTCAGTTAAGGCTGGATTCTCCATCATACCAAGCTTATCTCGAAAGTACACAGCTTTATCCTAGCGAGAGGTTTGGTGAGAATATCTGCCATCTGCTCATCAGTGCTAATGTACCTCAACTGTACAGCCTTCCGCAATACCATATCTCTAATATAGTGGTACTTGATCTCAACATGCTTGGTTCTGTCATGAAACACACGATTGACAGAAAGCTTTACACAGCTCTGATTATCACAATGAATAATATTAGACTCCATTGATTGTCCAAACAATCCTGCCAGGAGCTTACGAAGCCACACTACTTCCTGAGTTGCCATGCAAGCTGCAATGAACTCGGCCTCTGTTGTACTCAGTCCTACTGAATACTGCTTCCTGCTACACTAGAAAGTCATAGTAGACCCAACCTGAAGAATATCTCAATCCATATCCAACTGTGCCACGCAAGTATCTCAGGATATGCTTAGCTACAACAAGATTACCATCTTCTTCAGGCTCAGCAAGCTCCCTCTGAATCTTCAAGCACTTGCATCAACCTTTTGACCTCTTCGTCCAAGATTGCCTGCAACACTTTGACTTAGATAAATGTTTTCCAGTGCACACCTTTGGTACTAAAGAGAGTTCAGAATAGTCCTCCTCGACCTCATCTCAGATCTCACTATTCTGAATAGGTTTGCGGAGCTACCAATGACAAATCCAGAAGACAATCTTGAGCAATTATGATCTCAGCAACTGAAGAGATCCTCTAAGGGTTTAGCACCTAGCCTTTCAATACAACAATCTTCACTTCTTCTCAGTGAGTTACAAAACTCCCTCTTGATCCCTGCTTCAGAGATTGCAAAGAAGACTTCTGGAAGTGAATTCCCTCTGGCCACCAGCTCAGTCCCATGGCTGCTTGATCATTTCTTTGGTCGACATGACTTCCTCACAAGATGCCTCAAGCTTTTCATCACTAAGCAATCTCTCATCACCTTCTTGCTCCTAGAACATTGAACTGCAAGCATTTTAGAGAGAGATTACTAACAGTTTATAATTACTCAAAGAAACAACAAGACTGGAATCATACAAGGTTTACAATCACAGGTTATAATATGAATACATAAGAATTTATGCACAATGTTAGAACATGAATAAATAAATCAACTTGAAAGAGAAATATATCAAAAGATCAAACTAAAGGGATAAAGAAACTTATCTTTATATAATTTTGATATAACTCTTTCTTTCATCTTTTACTCCTCTCGAGAGTGCCAAACTCAGCACAACAAAAACAATCTGCACAACTATAGATTTCTTGAATGCATTATACGGTTAGCATGTAGAACCAACTCTCTCCAAGAGTTCAAGGTTCTATCACAGAGCATGCATTGGAGAATGATATCGATGTGATCAACCTATCACAACGAAAATACAATTCTCTTCCTTTTTAACTCAAGGATCTACATGATTAGCATGAATCAACTCACAATAGATAGTTTGAAATCTTCAAAGGATCTTTATGCTAGAGATCACAACTCAAGAGAAATCACTAACTCTCTTTCCTAAGATCCAACTAAATGAAGTAACTGAAATTCAAACTAGAAAGGTGATTTCAACAAAACACAGAATACTTATCTTCTTTAATATTCTGTTGAATGCAATTATTGAACACACTATGCTGTTCTTATAATCAGATCAATCCACAGCCTTCATGACTCGAACACAGACCCATGGCAAGGTTAAATTTGAACAAGGCCTATGACTGCTCAAATTTACAATGCACTCCGTTTCCAACTGCAATCCACTAGGTTATGCAACATGCTTACTAGCAATACCCAAAGTGTTAGATAGGATCATCACTCGAAAGACTAGATCTGCACAAATTAGCAAACTGAGATTCACATAAAAGAATATAAACAAAAAAGAACCAAATACTTATCTCTATTTGATTGCAGCCATTTGATTTCAAACATCAACCCTTAGCAGCACAAACTGACATAGTTGAGCTCTTGACTGCAAGGTTGTGAAGACCATTGAAGTCCATTCCAGATAATGACATCATACAATTCTCTCAGAATACATGACTACTTCAAAACCTTCCATAATCATGTGCTTTTAGATAAGAGATCGCCGCATCATATAACTCTCTTGGAATCGTCTGATCTCAGATTGCTAACAATACGACTCAAGTAAACTCATGAAGAGAGCCAAGTTTGATGCACTCCTTTCGTAGATGACAAAACTGGACTTTTTCTGAAATGGAAGGACCAAAGAATGCACCCCACACAGAAGTACTCTACTGGCTCAAGTAGAATGCGCTAGATCTGACTTCGAATTGCTTTTCAAGATCTGATCGGATCTTTCCATAGACCCGCTCTGATACCATGTTAGTTTTAGGTGATCAGATTAATGCACAGAAATTAATTCAAAAATTAGACAAAATAACACAGCAGATACCCTGGGAAAACCCTCCTCTTGAGGGAGAAAAACCCAGCAACAAAGATCTCTCTTATATTTGTAAAAACAGTGACAACATTTCACTTTACAATGAGGTCTAACATGACCAATATGCAGCATCTGAGAATATGAAGAACAGATAACAACCTGCCAGTTCGCACCTGACAATTAATGAATGCAGATCTACAGAAATCACACCTGGCAGTATTCTCAATCACTAATGGTTCTCAACCTGCTATGAGTGAATCCACTATAGCATGATACTTCGCACTGTATGAAGTATTCGCACTTGCACTGTAACTTCGTCCTTGAAGATAATGCGCTCTTGACAGAATTCGCTCTTAATAATGTATTCGCACTTTCTTGATGTTCACCCTGTATGTAGTTCGCACTGTATGATGTATTGAGTTTATGTGAATAGCCGAACTGCACTGGATTGCATCATTACAATGGATGAATCAAAGGTATATATATACAAATGAGAGGGAGAGACTCATCTCTTAGAACCCTTCATGTCGGCCTTCAAGAAATCGCGTCTCCTCTTTAATGAAAGTCGGCCTGAATGAATGTTAATTGCAATTCATAAGGAATGTCGGCCAGAGTAATTATTAATTACAATTCATAAAGAATGTCGGCCTCAATATAATCATGAAGAATATAAGAGAGGTCGGCCCCAACATAAATATAAGACAACAAATTAAATAGCCGTCAGGCTATCATTTAATTTATGCTTCCTTCGATAGGGCTAAGCTGGAAGGAACGACTGAAGCTGCCATATCATTAACACAAACCACTCAAAGGTTTAGTAAAGACCTTTGATCCATTATCTCTACAAAATGCTATCAAGAGAGCCTTGAGTTTAAAACTTCATTTTCAAAGAACAAATTTTACACAAAAGCACCAAATTTTGGATCCCAAAAGGACCATTTTAGAAGGGAGCTCCCTGTCAAAAAAATAAAAAAATTTAAAAAGATGAATCCAAGAACAAGCTTAGGAGGAAGAAATTGTGCTTCTCTTGCAAGGAACCATGGGAGCCCGATCAATGATGCCTTGGTCAAGGAAAATTACATTACATAGAACTGCTGTCCAATAAAAACTTAGAAAATATTGAACCAAAGATTGAAGAAGAAGAAATAAAAGGAAGGAAGAAGAAGAGATTTCAAGGGGAACCTTTGGCACACTTTTGAGTGCTCCAAAGTACCATCCTTTTAGAGTTTTTGGGGTCTTACATGGGTAGAAAATTACAGTGTTCACAACATCATAGATGAGGGTTTGGTATTCAAGAGAAGTTTGGAAATAGAGGACTTCAAAGGAGTCAATGTCATTGTAGAAATGGCTTCACCATTCCTTGTAACAAGGGATACAATGGCTCAATATCACTTTGGGTAGATACAAAGTGTGTGATGACTTTGAAGTGATTGGCCTAAAAGAGAGACATGTTTGACAAGTGTAGTAATTGCATTCCCTTAGGGCATTCACATAGATATATTAGACTATGGAACTAAAATTCAAATCAGAGGGTAAGGAAGTAGTGCTTTGAGGTACTGCAAATAGAAGCCCAAGAGTTGTCTTAGTTGAAAGGATGGAAAGGTCATTTTTTAAGGATGAGTAGCTTGGGTAGCGCAATGTTTGGTGACAACCATAGAGTCCTCTATAGATGAGAAATGTTGTCATGTTGATATGTGATCTATTTTGGATACACATTATGCAGTTTTTAGTGTATACCTCTCGAATTGCCACTAGATAGAGGGTTTTAGCATCTAATATTGCTTGAGACAGGTTGCAAGTCTATCATTACTACTCCCTACTGCCATCCTTGAAGACACAAGGAAGAGAGAGAGTTGGGACTTGTTAAAATTTTGAAGAAAGCATATTTTTTATCGAGCCCCTTGGTCCTTTTCCTTTGGTGCTTGTCGGGCTTTAGGTCTTGACAGGAGCTTGGAGCCTCCCCTTTGTTTCTTCTTAGTTCTTTATTGAGCCTTCAACCCCCACATGGAACTTGGAACTCTAAACCTTTGGTTCCAATTTTGAGTTCCCTCTTCCCCTCTAACTCCTAGCCCTTGTTCCCTCCAAGCCTCAAGTCCTGACAAGAACCCGGAACCTAAGGTTCCAGTTCCTTGTTCTTTTCCCTTCTCCATTCTCGCCCTTGTTCTTTTGGTTCCCATTGGGCCTCAAGCCCCAGGTGGAACCTACAACTTGGAACCTTGGGTTTCGGTTCCAAGTCCTTACCCACTCCCGCTCCTTGCTCTCCTTCTCTTCCTCGGGCTTCAAGCCTCAAGTGGAACTTGAAACCCGGAACCTTGGGTTCTAGTTCTAGGTTCTCTTCCACTCCTGGCCCTGCTTCATTTCTTCTTAGTTCCCTATTGGATGTCTGGACCCAATTGTAACTTGGGACCTAAGGTTCCAAGTTCCTTTTCCCTTTCAACACCTGATCCCCATGATTTCCCTTTCCTTTCTTGGTTCCACTTGGCATCTGTCACCCACCAATTTCTTTCTATTTCCAATTTTTATCTCTCTTTTAGGCCCGACACTTGCTAGATCATGCGTTCTTCAAGATCTTGTTACTATTTTCTCTCTCAAGCTCAATGCCCATTTGTGCAAGTTTTTTTCTAGGTGCTCACTCTTAGGTTCCACCCAAAACACAAGACCCATGGGGCACCTTGGTGGTTCCAAGTTCTTGGTTCCTCCTGGCTCCCACCACCCACCAAGAACCAAGTCTTTAAAAAGCGTATTTTTGAATGCGCATTTTGGGCACCAAAGTTAAATGCCCAGTTTTGTTCCCAACTATTGCCATGAATGCAAGAAGCCCGCCCACCTACCAGAGATCAATGCAAATGTCTTTATTCGATTTGATATAACCATTTTGGGCAGGATACATCCTTAGCCATATATCTACATTGCTACAATGCCACAGATTAGTGTTTTATGCCCAACAGTGGTTACGTGATGTTTTGGATTCATTTTTGAGGGAGGTTGTTGTTGATGGTTTGCAAACACCTATGTGGCTGCTAAGACTTTCTAAGGCACAAACTTTGCCAGTTCTGATCACTTTGAATAGTATTTTGTGTTCTTCAAGGACACACATGAATGTCTCCATGGATGCTTGTAGGTCTTCAAGGAACTCTGATCAGCTAGGGTTTTTGTTAACACACTTGTTGGTATGATTGTAAAGTGAAATTGGAGAATGTAACAACATTTTAAATATTACAAGCCTTGTAATGGCCTTTGCATGTTTCAAATGGATTTATGCAATATGTTTCTAGATGATTAAGTATGTTATGTACATTGATGCCATTATTCTGATGCATATAAATGCGTAGTTGGTGTCTTTGCCTTTCCAACTTGCTGTTTACTTTGATATCCATGACTTCGTATCCAATGAATAAGAACCGGTTTTGAATCATTTGACCAATCTCATACCTTAAAATCAAAAACATTAATCAATAGTTTTGAATCAGTCCTTCTTATGCATCCATGACCGTCAATACAACCAAGGAATCATTTGCATAATCATATCAGCTATATAGGGGTTTTATTAATGGTCATCTTTGTTTTTATTAAGCTTTAGTTAGTCGTCATTTTTCTTTTAGTTAGTAATTTCTAACTTCCTGTTTTTTAGCTTTTTCGTTAGTTAACAATTGTTTCTTTTAGAAACATCGTCTTGCATTTTTCTTTATAAGGAGATCTTCTCTCCATTTGTAAATACGCCAATCATGAATTTAATAAATCATTTCATGGTATCAAAGCAGCTCAACCCTGGTTAGCTGAAAGTTTTTTTGTGAAGATTTTTTAAGGAAGAATTTTTTATTGAGAAAAATTTTGAAGAATTGTTTTTGCATATTTTTTAGGGTTTCAAAGTAAAATCATGGGTTTTGCCTGAAAATTGTGAGGATTTTCAGAAGAAGAAATTGAGGTTTTTTTTCGCGTGATATTTTTCTATGTTTCTGGGCGGATCTGTAGGTTTGTTTTTGGCGTCTTTCTCTCCTAAAATTCGCGCAACTAGTTTCCTCAAATTTTTGCAACATTTCTGCAAGGATTGGTGTGTTTGTGACAGCTTCAAATGTGTTTTCTTGGCGCAGATTTTCACGTTTTCTTAGACACTTTTTTTCTTCTAGTTTTTGGATGCAATTCTTTGGTTTTTTCTTGTGTTTACTCCTACACCATTTCTCTGCATTTTTTGGGCGACTTCAAAACGTTTTTGCATCTAACCAAAAAAAACGTGATTTTCTGCCAAATCGTGAGGTTTTGTGGGTCTTTCTGCTCGTGTTTTTTAGCTTTTATTTTTGACATATCTCTACATTGTTTTGGAGCTGCGACCTTGGAAATTTCTGATATTTTCTACAAATTTGTGGAGATTCTAGGGTTTGTTGCATTTTTTGCGACATTTTCTAGTTCGTGGGTTCAAGGTGAATTTTTTAGATTTCATGGCAGCTTAAAAAAAAAAAATTTGGAGCCAGTTTTGACAATTTTTTGTGAAAATAAAAAAAATTGCAAAGAGTTTTCGAAATTTTTTCTTAAAAATTTACAAAAATTTCTCTCAGAAGTTTTTCAAGGATTTTTTTTTGAAAAAAATATTACTTCCAGAGTTTTCAAGGGTTTTTCTAAAAAATCTTATAGTTTCTGAGCCTCTTTTTTAGACGATTTTTTCGGGTGTTGTGCCAATTGATTGTCCAGTGTTTTTCCAACTAATCACAGAGTTACCTCGTTTTTCGTGCTTTGGAAAATAGGAGGGATGGCATCTTTGTCCAATGTTATGTTGGAAAGTTAGCACAGGTTCAATGGAAAGAATTACAACACGTGGAAGCAGAGGATGCTTACCATCTCTGAGTACCAGTGTCTGAATGCGCTTGTCCTAGGTACAGAAACTCGTCTCACTTCTGCTAGGAAGGATCAGGAAAAGTATGATGGAGGTAATAGGGAGGCAGTCATGCTTCTTAAATTATCTATCGTCAATGAGATGTTACCAGAAATACCATCTGGTAAATCTACTGCAGAGATCTGGAAGCATTTGAAAGATCTTCATAAGACCTCAGACAAGGGAAGGACTTTCTTTCTGAATTCTGAAGAATATGCTTTTCTCTATTATGATGGATGACCAAGTGTCTTTGCAAGAGCACTTGATGAAAATAAAAAATATTCGCGAACAATTGGAGGCCATTGGTCGTAAGATGGAAGAGGAGGATATGGTGGTGATCACTTTGAAGAGTTTGCCACGTTCTTAAAAGCACTTCATCAAAACGCTCAACATTACATCCACCAATGTTACTTGAAGTTTGATGAACTGTGCAACAAGCTTTTGCAGCAGGATAGGTGGAGGAAGTAGTTTGGGAGCAGCAGTGAGTCTCCTAGTGTTGAACAAGCTTTTATTGCCAGGGACGTTGGAAAAGGCAAGTCCACTCAGCAGAAAGGACGAGGCAATTCAAAGGAGAGCTCCAAGAAGTCTATTACTTGCCATTACTATCGGAAGATTGGTCATATACAAAGGTATTGCAAAAAGCAGTTGGCTAAGGAGAAGTCCAACCAGGAAGCGTCTCAGCAAAGTGCTCCAGTGGCGGAGTGGAATGAGCAGAAGGAGTCTGCATACTATGCATTTTGATGACCAACACAATATGGGTAGACTTAGTTTTTGTTTGTACAATGACCATTAAGGGAGGGTATTAAAATATTTAATGTAATATTAATGGTCATCTTTGTTTTTATTAAGCTTTAGTTAGCCATCAGTTTTCTTTTAGTTAGTAATTTCTAACTTCCTGTTTTTTAGTTTTTTCGTCAGTTAACGAATGTTTCTTTTAGAAACATCGTCTTGCATTTTTCTTAATAAGGAGATCTTCTCTCCATTTGTAAATACGCCAATTATAAATTTAATAAATCATTTCAAATACAACCAAGGAATCATTTGCATAATCATATCAGCTATATAGGGGTTTTATGTGACCAATCTTCCTTGACCTAGTGATAGTATTTGGGGTCGATTATTCAATTGGGTTTGGTTGTAGTTGTTTTGGGTTGTCCATTTTGGTTCACTTTCTTCTATGGCCCTTGGCCTTTTCAAAAAAAAACATTTTCTTTTGTTGAAGCTTAGCTTAGTTTGGAAGATCTTCTTCCTTATTCAGCTTGGAAGATGGTGCCCTCTCTTCAAAAAAATCATCACCTTCATGAAGCTAGGTCCATTGGAGTAGGCCAATCAACTCAACATACTTAGCATCTCAATTTTGAGATGTTGAGCAACATGACATATTGTAAGATAGGAGGGAAACTCAAAGAATGATCATCACCAATTTAATCATTGTCAATTTCTTTCTCAACTTTGAATAACTAATTCATGATGTCAATAAGTGTTAAGAAGAATTTATCACCTATCTCATTGTAAACTGTGTGGTTTAACATTGACTTGAACTCCATCTAGAACAAGGCTTGTAGTTGGCATTCGAAGAAACCTTTGACCACAAATAAGATGGAATCAACATGACCCCAACTTTGATTAATGGTTGTGTCTTTTATAATTTGGTCCTTGTTTCTAACCAGCAACCCCCCCTTCTACATTCTTGCCTTTGTAGCAAAATGGATGCCAACGAATGATGTTTATCTTTTTATTTGAATGATTTTGGATCAACTAGAGTTTTTCAAAACGGTGCTATAGCTCAGTATTGCAACGACCATACAAAATAGTACTACACTGGTAGTTTTGTAGAAAATTGGAAATTGGGAAAAAAATTGCAGTCTTCTATGCACAAGTGCAATTCCTAGTTGAAACTACCTCAAGGTTTTTCTCCTCTACTCTTAACTAGAAACCAAGAGGGTTTTCATCCTTTGAATCCTTACACTCCAAGGGTTTTCATCCTTAGAAAAAACAGATGAACACAAGCGCTCAAGCTATTAGATAAAAGGGGGTTTGCACTATAACAAACTAGAAATTGGAGAAAAACTGCAATCTTTTCTGCACAAGTGTGATTCCTGGGTGAAACTAACCCAAAGGACAAGAGGGCTTTTGTCCTCTAATCCTTCATAGGAACCAAAAGGGATTTCATCATCCAAATCTCTGCACTTTGAGGGTTTTCGTCCTCCAAATCTCCACACTCCAAGGGTTTTCATCCTTAGAAAAAATAGATGAGCACAAGTGCTCAAGCTATCAGATAAAATGGGGGCTTTGATTTCGTAAATTGGATGATATCTTTATGAGCAATCATCTTTCTTTTTGGTGCCAATATTTTATAATCTCTTTTCCCCTCAAAAAATGGTCATCTAAAAACATTTTAATAAAATATTACAAAGGGCCTTATCATGTCACATTTAGACGTCCACTTTATCTAACTAATAGTAATATTTAATTTGTCATTTTACAATATTTTTTTAAATAACAATACAAGGACTAACTTAAAACATTATAATTAAAATATTTCCCAAACTTTATCGCTTGCTCTACGGGAAATAAAGAAATTAGTCCCCAATTAATTTAACTAGAAAAGGGTATATGACACATCTCCAAAAAAAATTGCAGTCTCTACCCAAACACTCCCTAAATGAATTATTAGTGTACAATTATGCCAAACATAAAGATTTCCTCACTCACAAATTTAATATATACAAAATAACTAACTAGCAGATGGTGGTGGTACTAAAAGCTGTATAGAGCAAACTTGCTAAAAGAATACAGTATTCTAGAAAGGGAAACTATTCTGCAGAAGGATGGACTCATTTCCGATTCACAGTGGTGAGACAGTTGCATGTAATTACAGTAACTGTGGTTTCAAAGAGTTTGCCCAAACTGAAAAATACTAGAGATACCAATTTGGAAGCATGGATCCTACTAACAAACTACTAAAATAAAACATGTCTATATCAAGGTACTTAGGTACTCAATATGATAAGGCCTGAATTTTCTCTTACTAGGATTATATGCCTTGCCTTTAGAGCATATGTTGCTTCTCAGTAAACTGGTACCTAACACTGGTGGTTACTGCTTCAAAATAAATACACGTCAAACCTGCTTTGAATCCTTGGCATACAATTTTGCTTGAAGTCCATAAATGTGATATGTCCTTGAATTCTCAGCTTATCTTGAAAATATGCATCTCTGCCAGTTCTACTAGATAAACAGTTGAGCTACCAGAAGCACAAAATTGAGAGAATCATATTGTTCGCAAAACTAGATATGAATGTACTCAGTGCTTTGTTCCAGTGTAGTTAAGTACATTAGCCTGCTTTTTTGTGTGACATTTGTTTAGAACTGTATTGGATTAACAAATAATAAATCAGGATTCAATGAGTAAAGAAACATTACTTGGCTTGTTCTTCTTGTTCATCCTTCCTGATTTCCATATCCTGGGGAAGATTGACACAATCAACTTCAAGTTGATGGCAACGATTCATATATTCTTTCTTGAAATCCTCTTGCATCTTCTCTAAAGCCTGCTCTCTTCTTGTTATATCTTCAGAAAGCTGTTGCAATTCTTTTCTATAGCTTTCTTCTAAATAATTCATCTGCCAACAATTTTGAGTCACTAATAGAAGGAAAGATTTTTAAGATATGATTTCCACACAAATATAAGAAAACAACTGACAAAATTAACCACCTTAATTGGAAAATAAGATATTTGACAAACTTAGAATACTAGTAGGTAAATAAACTTTAATGGCATGTAAAATATGTATGCATGTAACTGCAGGCCTTTAATTTGAGAGAATGGAATAAAAATACCTCCCTTGTGCTTTCCTCGTGTTGCTCTGTAGCCCTTTGTCTAATTATCTTAATTTCATTTTCTTTAATGCGCAGCTTTCTTCCCACTATACCAACTGCTTCTTCCAATATTTTATTATGCTCTTGTTCTTTGGCAGCTTTATTCTTAGTCCAAATCAACTTCTGATTATCCTCATTCATTTTCTTCATAGGCTCTACAACCATTAACTGATATGACCTCATGTCATGTTTCAGTCTTGCCTTTCCTGGGAGAATTTTTTTGTACCCAGTTAGGCAACAAATTGGCTAACTAGAATAGAAGCATCATAAGCAAATTTCATTCTCTTAAACAGCTAAGTCTGACACCTGACACCTTTCTATGTCTATATACAAGATGAGCCTTTTCACAGAAAATACATCCATCATGAGTTGCAAGTCAACTAAAGGGATTTTCATTAACCAAACTTTTTCAACTTAAAGATTATGTCACTTGGAAATGCACGTCTGATTTTAAAGGCTAAAGAAGATTATGCAGAGCTTTTTTGCTTCTCTGAATTTCATGGACAAAATTAATACCTCTAAAAGCATGGCAAGTGAATCCATATTTATAAACAATAAACAAAAACAAACCTTTGGAATGCTTGTTAAAGATTTCCATATCCTCTTTTGTTGCTATGTAGCCATACAATATACGTTTTCCCCCTGGTTGAAACGGTACATGGCATCTGTCCCAGTCATCCTTTCCTCTACCTTCCTTTACAAAATGTTTATGCAAGCGCTCTGCCTCTAAGTATCCCATTGCTGAATCCTCAAAGATAAGCACACTCATTCCTCGATGTCCTTTGGGCCCATATGCATGCTTTGCCTTCATCGCCTTGTAGCCTTTAAAATATTCAAGTAATTCTTTATTTCCCATTCCCAGCCACTTGAAACATGTATAAACCATAACAGCAACACCAAATTAGTGAGAATAAATTAAAAAAACCATATGATGGTATAAAAATGCATGAATCTTACAAACAATGTTTTCCATCTTTCTTGCAAAGTGGACAAGGAAAATTCAACTTTCTATAGAGGAGCTATCCTATGAAAATTTAAAGATAAGAAAAAACTCCATAAATTACTGCTATAAATAAAATATTGAACAAGAATTGACTAACATGCCACTAGATTTAAATATGTATATTATCACCTAATAAAGAATTTAAGAGATAGAAACATCCTAAAACACATGGATGTTAAACGGGGGAAAAAGGGATTGCAGTGAACCAACAAGATGGACATAAAAAGGAAAATAGGTGCAAAGTTGACAAATAAGGATTTCATAAGATCACGAAGAGAGATACTGCTCCTCTGCTTATGCTGTAATTCAGATCCCACTATTTGAAAGAACTGATTACTCCAGCATCCTTGAAGTGTGCTGTATTTCTCAGGTTTATACAAAATGTTAGTGATCATGACAGATCTTTACATCAATGCATTAAAATACATTGTTCACAACTTCACATTACTGGAGCATGCAGTCTGATCCTCTAATACTCCTCCTTAAGGGCTCTGATTCTTAATGTCTTGTGTCCATTTTCAACACCTTTTGATGAGCATCATTTGCAACATCAAACTTTTCACTCTGTTCAATCTGCTCCCTGTCTTCAAAATTTTCCAACGTCAGACCCTATGGAGATTTCTATTCCTTCAACTTGACAATTCTTTAATTTGTATGACACTAACTATGCAAATATATCTATATCTACCGAACTCTTGAATTTACAAAGACTTTGGGCTTCCCAATGCTTAACTTTATCCTGTCAACATTACGATTAAAGGAAATAATAGCTCTTCAATACTTTCTCTATGTTGGCTAAATTACTGATTTTTACCCTGTAAAAGGGAAAAAATAATTATAACCTTTTGGCAATTGCAGAAGGTATGCACAGCCAAGATTTCATCACAGCCAGATTTTTCCTCTTAAGTCTGTCTCGTGCAGTGAAAAAAAATTAGCCATAGTGGCTATCTTGACTTCTTTACTCTGGAATCAGAATATCACAATCTGTACCAGATGAACATTTGCTACAATAACACTCTGTTTATTTTCAGCTTACTGACCTGATACAAGATTTAGTATTATTTGTAGTCAATCATAATCATACAAGAATTTGAATGGTTGATTAAAAAATCTCACTAGTAAAATTGGTTAAACAGTTTTATATTGTGAATCTATAGCAGTTGCAGAATCTGTTTTCATTCTGGGTGAACTTAGAGGTCCTTAATCCAGACATTTATGGAAGTAACAAGATTAACATTTCAGTAAACCTATCTGCTTATTGCTTTACCGGGATATGAATTGTTACTCCAGTCTTCATTTCTACCAACTCCTCATTATTTTGATTCTTTTCTTCAGTAGTCTCCAGCTCTGTTACTATGTCAAGCACATTTATTTCTTGTCATTACAATTTAGATTTTTGCATAATAGTTTTGGAGATCCAAATTTCACTTTGTTTTATGTAAATTTATCATTTTGGATTTTTTAGCAGAATTTCCCTGATCTGAAGCAAAGGCAACCAGTCTTTTTCATAAACCTTTGCTTTCATCAGGTTGAATTTTATTAGTTTTTTTGTTTTCTTTTATTTTCTGTTTTGAAAAATGCATCTCATATTACTTAAGAAAACAAAAGATTTCAGCTAAGCATCATGATTACAAGGAATATTACTCCCTTCAAAGACAAGGAAAAGAATTGACTGAACCTGTGTCCTAACAGGAAAAGGATAAAATCCTTCCAAAACCACTCAAGCTTAGCTTGCACCTTTTCCTCCAAAGGAAAGTGATTGTTTGCCAACCAAATTGTATGTCATAAACTCTTGTTGGGTTCCCTAACTGTCATCTAAGAATCTCTTTAGAATCTGTCCTGCCAAAAGAGGTGATAAATAGGCATTTGAATTCAGCTTGTAACTATCCCCAAAAACCTCTAGCAGTTGAACATTTCCAGTAGATATGTTTTTCTTATTTTTCCCGGACAATGCAAAAAGCATTCATAATACCCACATTATTCAATTGTGCTTTGACAACGAAACTCTATTGCATTACTAGCCATCCCATCACCTTGTATTTGAAGGTGGTTTTTGCTTTCCAAATGAATTGACAATGCTGTACCATCTCACTTCAGGATCCTTGAGCCATCAGTGTCTGTTAATCAGGGAGAAGTGCTGGAAGAATGCCTCTCTTGGTTGTATTGATCCTTTGTCTTATACATGAAGAAATTTCCAACACTCCACTTTTGATCACTCCAACACAGCCCTGAACTCTAATTTTAATAACAAGTTTCAAGAATCGTCTTACACATCTCTTGACAAGTTGGTTTGTTTTTTTGGCATCAACACTAGAGCTCAGTATAGGTCCATCCAAGATTGCTATTGCCGCTTGTCATTCTTCTAAAGATCTCACCACCAACACAAGCCTTCCACACCCACTTTTTTCCCACAAAGAACAACAAAGCCCAAGTTGACCATGCAGTGAGTTGAAAAAATGGAGTGAATCTAAAAGCATTTGCTACACATCCCAAATTTTCTTAGTGGTGTTCAACCATTAGCCACAAGGACTTATCAATTATATCACACAGCATTAGGGGCCCCTTTGTTGGAATTTATTGTCATTGATGTCAAAGAAGTATGAGAGATTGTTAGAATATTGTCATTGATGTCAAAGCAAATGAACGAGACTATTGTCAATGATGTTCAAAGGCAAAAAGATTAGAAGAGCGTAATAGAAAATATCTTGGAGGTGATGTGGAACACTCTCATTAAGAATACATCATTTAGTGAAGAGGTGTGATTTGTTTTCAAACGTTTTAAATGGTTAATAAAGTTTGTCTCTTTTTGTTAAGAGATGTCTCCTTTCATAGAGGCAAGAAGATATATAAAAAGAGAAAGAATTGTGGAAAGAAGTGCAGAGAAAAAGAAGATACATTATACAAGCGCAAGCAGATTTGAAGGAAGAAAATAATAGAAGATCATTTGAAAGCAGCCATTAAGGAGAAAGAAAAAGTGTTCAAAGGCAAGTGGCAACAATCAGTCTTAACAAAAAGACATAACCTTTTAAAGAGTTATCTCTTTTCAAAGAAATGCAACTCTTCATTGAGATGTAAAGATATAAATAGAGTTTATGGAAAGTAAGAGAGAGATGTGTGTGGAATAAAAAGGAAGATCTATTAGTGAAGAGAGAAGTGTGTGGAGGATAAAAATATATATTATTGTGGACATGTGTGAAAAGACAACAATTGTTATTTAAGAGGAGTCATGAATATTTGAAGGGTCATTATGAAAGGATGTATCTCTTCATAGAGGCATGAAGATATAAAAAAGGAAGTGAGAAATGTGTGGTGAATATGTGTGTGTGAGAGATGTGAGAAGATTAAATAAGAAGAGGAGGAGAAAAGAGAGGTGCGTGTAAAGATAAAGAAATTAATTAAATAAATAATGATAAGTTTTAACCAAGAGTCACAAGGGTATGGTGAAGGGTTGTGTCTCATGATGAGACAAGATATATGAGAGAAGTCATTCCATGAGATGGAGTGTGTGTGAAAGTTTTATCATTCAAGAGTGAAAGAGGAATAAAGGAGATAAGGTTTTATCATTCGAAGAATAGGTGTATGGAATTATAATATGTAGCATGAAGTAAATAAGAGGAATATAGAAGAATGCAGTGAATGAATATTAATTGACGATTTGGTTAAGAATAGTCAAGAGACATGTTGAAGAGCTATGACCATTAAAGAAATAATATATATATGAAGAGACATATCTATTCTAAGAGATGCATTGTTTCACTAGCTTATGAAGATATAAAAGATAATTGCAAGTAGAAGTGAGAAGTGTGAAATGTGAAGATAAATAAGAGGAAGGTGTGTAAGAAATAAGAGTTTATATCAAAATAACACCTGCAGATCAGCAAATGAGAAGATAAAAGGAAGATTATTAAAGAAAGGTTGAATGCAGATTTGTAAGAAGGATTCAAGGCAGATTTGTAAGAAGAGTTTATGGCAGAATTATAAGAAGACTATATGCAGATGTTAAAGAGATGTATATGCAGATATAATTGAGGAGGAAAATATAAAAGGAGATCATTAAAAGCTATTTATAAAGAAGATTTATTCTCAAGAAGACAAGATTTTATTGAAAAGGTTGGTGCCCCATATTGACGATGTTGGTGCCTCATATCAAAGGGATTGGTGTCTCCAGTGGGCTGATGCTTACAAATTCTGCAAGTGGGGATTGGTGTCTCCAATGGGTTGGTGCTCACAAATTGTATAAGAGGGGATTGGTGTCTCCTGTAGGTTGGTGCCTACAAAGATTGAAAGAAGTTTCACATAAGCAATATTTTGCTGTGGTTTTCTCCTGTAAGGGCTTCCACGTAAATTTGGTGTTCTTAATTGTTAGATCTTGCGGTTCTTATTGTTGTGATTGATTAAGTTTTAAATTGAAAAAGATTGCATTATACTGATTCACCCCCCCTTCCTCCCCCTGCCTCTCAGTATAATCATGTGCTCATCACCCTTAAGTTTTGTAGATGGTGTGAAATAAGGATTTTGTGGTGCACAAGGGCTTTCCAAAGAGTGTTGTCTTCCATTGCTTTTGCAATCCACTTTCATATATGGCCCATTCATTGTTCTCTTATGTCTGGAATCCCCATACCTGATGAACTTGTGGAAGAGTGCAAACATATCATGAAACAAGAAGGATGCCTTTCCCAACTCTTTGTTTGCCTTTTAGAAAACATCTAAGAATTTTCTCAAGAGATTTATATGCAATTTGGGAGGGGAACTAACAAGAGGAATAGATCATATGTCTTGTTGCAAAAATTTTGCCGATTGTAACCTTCCAAGAAAGGGGAAGGTCAAGATTATGTCAACTAGTTTCTGCTTTTCAAAAATTTATCATTATGTCTAATGTCATTGCTTAGACATAATGAGCTAAGTGCCAAAAGGAATTCCCAAATAGTAGATAATTTCACTTGTTCTTATGAGTTTCTATCTTTATTTCAGCCACATAGTAGGGTCACCTCACCCAATGAACATTTTTTTTGTTTTTTTCCCTCACTCACCACTGTGCCTACCTTGAACTGCTTTTTGAGTACACTCAAGGGTTAGACAAGTCATCATCAAACTTTTCATTGAGGAGCTACCAATTATGTAGCAGATGAATGTGTCTGTTTTGCCTCTAAAGTTTGGTTGCATCCAATAAATATCCAAGAGAAACAACTAGGTTAACATAAAAGTTGGTGTGGACGGTCATAGTCGTAGTTGACCGTAGTCGATCATAGTAGTAGTCGGTCGTAGTCAACGTAGTTGATTATGTTTAATAAAACTATAGTCACATTGCAAATATTTCATGTAACAAATGTCACATGTTCAAGTAATTAAGCCCTAATTAGTTGGGACTGGTTGTTTCGAAGCGTCACGATGGTTGGTCTCTCAACCACCACGAGTGACTATATGTACTGGAGTCTGTTGTAATCGGGACATCTATGCTATTATGTTGGTGACATTATACTTTGTACTTCTAGTTGAATAAATGCAATTCATGTTACGTACATCATGTGTTCTTGAATATTTTGTACTTGTCTATGTTTTGTGTATTATTCAGTTTACTCTCGTACTACGTCATAATTATCCCAATGAGTATTGTTGATGTGTTTTTCGTGACCGCACCAACGCAGAATAAAGTTGCCAACGGCTTCCCTATTCTCTCTTGATCAAAGTATTCCGCATGCTAAGATTGCAAGAAAGTTCATGCGTTCAACTCCAAGGTTCCTTTAATGCGAATAGGCTCAGTTTGGCTCGATGTGATTTGCTGGTATTTCAAGGGGACTTACAGAATTGTTCGGCAGTGGAGAAAGGGATTCAAATGCTCGAAAGATTTATCTATGAAGTGCGGGTTTCCTATTCTAACCAGAAAGTACTGAATTGAAAAGGGTGTAGGGCCTAAGAAGTTTATGTTCTATTCTAAATGCAAGATATGTGGAGCTTCATTTCAATAGACTTCAACCGGATTTCACCTAGCCTCCGTCGGACAGCCTCAGCAAAATCGGTGCAATCTTCAAGGGAAATAGCAAAAGATTCAAGTTATAGTTTGACATACATACACCATCAGAACAACGCATATAAGTATGTAAACCACAACCGAAGTTAAACACAAGATAATGTCCAGTTGACCACGCAAGGCGGACTTATCATCAACAAGCCGCTAGTGGTATGGAATAAAGCGAAGCTATCTCAATAAAACACCACACACCAAAGTAAGCTACTTGCATGAATTTAAGCTACTTGGATACGAAAGGAAGAAGAAAC
Source organism: Sequoia sempervirens (assembly GCA_007258455.2). Taxonomy (NCBI): domain Eukaryota; kingdom Viridiplantae; phylum Streptophyta; class Pinopsida; order Cupressales; family Cupressaceae; genus Sequoia; species Sequoia sempervirens. Next base: position 41,741,056 of record VDFB02353493.1, read on the forward strand.
CTTGCTAGCATTTCATGACAAGACGAATTCCATCATCAATGAAAAGATCTATTATCATAAAATGTGTTACACAACAATCTCTTCAAAAGTTTTCAAAGGGAAAACTTTCTCTCTTCTCCAAATTATGCAAAATGCTCTACTTCTAAGCTACTCTAAGTTGTCCTTCTACTCTAATTCTACCCTGATCCTCTCTACTGTCTACTTTCTAATGAATTACAAATGAGGGGGACTCCCCCTTTATATAGCTAGCCAAGTCCCAAAAGACGGCTAGGGTTACAATCAATAGAGTGGCCAGAATCGTGCCACCTCAGCCCTAAACTAGATTTGCCCTAAAAACCGCCACAAAGGAGAGTGGGGTAATAAATGCGCCATAATGTCCACCATCATCCTTCTAGAAGATTCCGTTTGCAGATGCGTTCACACTGTTCTCGATCTTCTTTCTTGGCGTTGTTCTTTGACTTCTTCCACGTGAGGGTTTTCATCTTTGTCACTTGAGTTAACACTTAGCCAATTTCTTGCAATTTTTTCTTTCTTCATGTGAAACTCATCTTCATCGTGCTTCCACTTCCAGACATCGTGCTCTGGCCTCAACATTTCTCCTGCAAAACAAGCAAGGAGAGGGGTATTAGAATACTTCATGATATAAATTCAACCTACTTACCTGAATTTCATGTTTTGATCTTCAACAGCCAACTTCGCGTTCAAATTCTTCATGCCTTAGCCAAATTTTCAATCCACCCTCTTCAAGGGCGTATCATCTTTGAGAAATTTATTCACCTGCTGGAGCTCTGACAACATCTCTGGCTCAAGAAAACTATCTTCACGAAGGATTTGAGCAAATTTACCTAGGCAGTTCCTTTCAAATTCATCATCCGGAGGATCTTACCTTGAAAACACATTTTCTTCATTTTTGCCTTAGAAAATTTTCAAAGTTCCCTTAGGAAATACATTAACCTGGTGCCCACTTAAAATCTTCATCCCAAAATTCTCGACAAGCTGTGGAAGACCTTAAAATCAACTCCTCATCGATAATCTTCGATACCCAGAAGAAAATTTTCTCCAGAACGCATCGAACCCATGGGTGCTCAACGAACGGGTTCATTTTATTTCTCTGAATTTTGAACCTTAGAAAATTATTCTTTCAACAATTTTGTCCTCGTTCTTTGATTCCCTCTGAGAATTTTGTTCTGACTTGGAAAATTTTATCAATCCTGTGGAGCTGGCATTCACCGACTTCATCTCTGACAATTCCGTTCACGCTTCAGGAAAATTCATCATCTCACTAGACTTAAGCATTTTTCTAAGGGAGAAAATATTTTGTGCCTTAGAAATTTTTTGAATCACTTCGAAAATTTTGCCTTAGAAAATTTTATTTTTACTCAACTTTGATCATCCTGCCCGCGAGGGAAAATCAACTTACTTAGAAAATATTTTAATCATCTGAGCCGCCTTGTACATTTAGCATTTTATTTCACTCCTAGGAAAATATTTTCCAACACATACCACTTTCAACGCCCAGCAAGTTTGTCATGACTTCACACGCCTTAGAAAAATTTTCTAACACCCTCCACTTTAGGCGCATAACACTTTATGAAGAAAAACGTCTAGCACACCACCTTTTACCACGCCTTGGCAATATTTCTTACCTCATTTACCACCCTTAATTACCTTTTACACCCCAACATGGGCGCATTTCTATGTGTGTGAAGGATAAAAAAGTTGACTTGTTGACTCCTTGCAACCTGGGCGCATTTTGATGCATGAGAAGGACGAGCTTGTTTGACTTGTTGACCTTCATTCATCCTTGGCGCATTTCCATGTAGCTGGTGGATGAAACTCTTACCACGCCTTGGAGTGACCCCTCACCTTCTACTTTTGTCTTGACATGCATGCATTTGGGCGCATTTTGCCCATGGAGGAGGATGAAGTTGTTTGACCCCTTTGACCAGCTTGTTGTTGGGCGCATTTTGAAGGGGGTGGAGGATAAACCTTGACACTTAGAAAAAAAATTTCAACTTCTATCAATTTCCCTTGGGCGCATTTTGGCATGGGAGGAGGATAAAACTCGTTGACCTCTTTGACCTTTCTCTCCTTGGGCGCATTTTGTACCCCATGAAGGATGAAAAATTGTTGACCTTTTGACTTTGCTTGCTAACTCCTCCTTGTTGAACTTGGGCGCATTTTACTAGTGGAGGAGGATATTTTCTCATACTTAGAATTTTTCTTGGGCCTCTTGCTAGCATGTGGGCGCATTTTAGATAGTGTGAAGGATGAAATTTATACTTAGAATTTTTTTCTTGAACATCTTTGCTTCTTCATCAAGCAGGGCGCATTTTGCCCAGGCAAGAGGATGAGACACTTGAGTCATAAAATTTTGGCATCTGGTGCTTGAGGGCGCATTTAGCCTATGCTGAAGGATGAAGTCCCATACTTAGCCATTTTTCCTCGACCTCTGCCAGCCAGCCTCATGTCCTGCTATTTATAGTAAGTCTTCTCAATTTTGCACTTCTGGAGCTCAGATCAACTTGAAATTTCAAACATAGCTTCTTCACAACTTTATCAACCTGTCGATACTGCCACTTTTAGTCACCCTGCTATTTTTAGCCTGTTTTCGAAGGTAGCTTACTATAAATAGTAAGCTCATGTTTGATAGCTCCCAAACTCAGGTGGAGTTGAAATTTTGGTGACTCCTCACCCGCATTGACCTTCTTGTGACAACTTTGCTGGCCCAGTTTACTATTTTTAGCATGTTTCCAATTTGACTTACTTCCCATAAATAGTAAAGTTATGTTTGACTTTGAAATTTCACCCGTGAGGATAAGCTTGAAGGATCTTGTCGCGATGGTTTACGCCGGTTTTGAAGATTTTGACTTTGATGCACTATTTTTTAGGCTCCGACTGGAAACCCTAATTTGCATTGCATCGTACCAAAGATCTCCGTTTATCTTCGTTTAAACTGCGGTCGACTCATTGAATCTGGCGAGCTAGCTGGGAAGCGGTACAGAGGACACACCTGCTAAAATAGCAAGTTCCTTACTGAGTGGGAATCTCCGTTTGCATGTCACACCATCGCGAAGCTCTTGAAAAACCCATCAGGAATCACCTGACATGCAAAAGAAACCTCGACATGCAAACCCTAAAAATAGCCTCGGAAGGCTGAATCTTGAAAGTAGTCGTCTCGTCTTTGCATGTTACATGCATTGTGAAGGTCTCGAAAAACCGGAAGGAATATCCGGACAATACCCAAGAAAATCCTGCATACGGACCACGAAGTCGTCATAGGGCCGGTTGCTAAAATAGTAAGTTGTCAGATTTTGCTCAAATTTAGCATGCAAAGCGGTCGATGTACTGCAGTCAGGTATGATGATCGGAATCTCAAAATAGGCGACAAATTGCCACAGATAGCGGACTTACTAAAAATAAAGAAGTAATTACCTTGGAATCTGATGATGAAACTTGGTAAAAGCGGCCCGGATGCCTGCTGACAACAATGTTAAGCTCAATTTTCGATTTTCCCACTTTACTTGACCTTGAATTGACCAGAAAAGTTGAAACCCTAATTTTCGGACTTGGCCAAATTCATGTTGAAGCTCACTGACGGGCGCAACCCCAGAAGGATAGACAGAACGAGAGAGAGACAACAGCAAAAACAAACCAACACCAAACCAAAAGCAAAGCCAAAATTAGGGGGTCCCCATTTGCAATGGGGCGATGTGTGAAAAACATCACAACATTAGCCCCAACCCGAATAAATGTTCCTGAACATTTCAAAGACAAAGTCCATTCCATATTCAGAACCTTTGGACAATTCTTTCCAAGCCATCAATTGACTAGGGGACATGCTTAAAAGGGAAGAGGAATCCTAAATTGGGTCAAGGCACCTCATCTTGTGATTACAAGTGTGTGCGTATGCGTTCATTCTGGCTCAAAAGACCGTTGAAGCTCCTAGAATCTATCGTGGCAAGTTATATAAGTATCTTACTTCAAAAGCATCCTGGACATTGCCTCGCTGCCAGTCAGGCGTCCATAGCTCCGACGAGGTTATCGCTACAATTCTCACGAATATTGCTCCACTGCCAGCCAGGCGTCCATAGCCCCGGTGGAGTTACTCGCATGTTCCCAAAACCAATATTTCATAATATTTTTCTTTCATTTTCATTTTTTTCATTTTCTTTTCAGATATTTCTTTTAAGCACATTCTCTTTTTTCTTCATTTGATTTCTCCGTCAATTCCTTGATTGGCTGGCAGGCAATGAAGCCTCCAATGGGTTTGAGAATTGCAGTGGCGCTGAAGCAAGATGTAAGATTTTCACCCGCCAAGACTTTTCCCAAGAAACCTCAATGACTTAGAGCAATTAACCATGTGTGTAAAATATAGTAATCGTGAGACTTGGTGTCAAGACACAATGGATGATTCCCTTCCGAGTCAAGTACAAAACCTAACCAAATGATAAGACTTGAAAGAACAACCTCGGATTCTAAAGCACTTCCTGAATAATTATCTAAGAAATGGACCAACATTGTGTTGGGCCCTGGCGGACACAACACCCCCCTTACAAATGGGATCCCCTTTTATTGAAAGCAACAACTAAGCAACAACTAAACTAAGGAAAGTAAAGCAGACCAAACTTAAGCAAAAACAAAAGGAAAACCTACTCTAATAGGACCACATTTCAAATGGACAAGACTCAGAGGACAGAAATATATACAACTCCTAACATGATTTCTCAGGATGTTCAGTAACAGCAAAGTAGTAGTCATAGTACGAAGTTTTGCAAACTTGTCTTTAAACTCATAAAAGTAATCTTCCACAATACGAATCTCAAACTCAAGCAAAACTTCAGGAAAAATTAACAACTGAGGCAACTCATCCGGACCATGATCAATCCATAAACAGGTTTTCTTTCCAAAATCTCCATAATCAAAATGATATTCTTGGTAGCCAACAGTAGGGAAAGATATGACCTGGTGGTCTTCATTCGCTGGTGCACATTCTTTCCTGTCATCCATCGCTTCATCAGGAGGTCGAAGTTGATGGTGAACCAAACCTCTTGCATCTAAAACGTGTAGATGATTCAAACTGGGAGGAGTGGGGCGGGAAATCAATTCAAAAGAGCATTTGGAGACTTGGATTACTTCATGCGCTGGCTCCTTTTCAATCTCTAATAATAGCTTAAGCCCCAACCCGAATTGCTTTTCACTTTCCATCTCTTTATCAAGCAGTATTTCATTTGTTTCAATTTCATCAAGCAACTCCTCCATGACTGTGAATAATGGATCAAGTGCTGACGCGAAGTGCCCTTCATATTTTGCCTCCATCTTGGTAGCCCATTGACCGTCAAACACATCATCTTGCCTTAAGCTGCTTACCATTTCTTTCATCTCGTTCATGCATGATTGAATTCTTTCATCAAGGAGTATCCCTTCTTGAAGTGTATTGGAATCACTTCCCTCTTCGTCACGTTCTCCTCCATCTCTACTTCGAGCTAAGTCCACTTCTGGCACTTGATGGTCTTCAATAGCGTGCAATCTTGTGCATTCACTCTCTTCTATATGCTGACAGTTGCCTTGGGTATTTTCTCTTCCTTGGATATATTCCATCGCTTCTTTGATCTTTGCTCCAATATCCTCTTGTTCTAACATGATGTAGGAACAATCTTCATCTGCCTGCTCCCTAAGCTCGATCACATCTTCTTGTTGTGACTCATTCTCCTTGTTGTTGGATGATGTTGAGGTACACTCTTCATTTGGTGCTAAAAATGTTCGTGTGGCATATTCAATCCATCTTTTGTCTTTGAATAATCCATATGGTAGCACTGGTAATCCGAGGCGACTTCTGGCGAAGTTGATGGCTAGTTCACATGTTGTGCAAGTGAACTCTGGATGAGGCGCATTGTGAATTCGACACCAACGAGGGAGCAAAACACCTTTCAAGGGATCATTGCCAAGTTCCATCTGACCTTCGATCCTAAGTATGAATCTTGCGAAAGCCTCATTCACCACTTCTGGACGGCTATAATCATCAGGTTCTACATCCAATACTCCTGGCTTGGGAACATCCCAAAAGAAAATTTTTTCTTGGAGAACAAGCTCTATCCTTGAGAGGAATGTTAAGCAACTAATTTCTTCGTGATGGGAGGTCTCATGAATTCGACATCTTCCTGGCAAAGCAAACTTAGACAAATTCTCGGGCCACAGCTGTGCATTCAATCTTTCATGAATTTGAGCAATATCCACAAGACTGCCTTGAGGGCAAGAAATATGCCCATCCATTGAGAAATCTCTTTTTTGATTTTCCATTTTTTTGGTTTTTTTGAATTTTTCAACTTTTCACTTTTTTTGGATTTTTTGACATAAGAGAGATCTAACATATCTCTGATTTCGAACTTCAAAGCTCATATTGGTTCCTTTCAGCCTCTGGAACAATTCGAAGCTCGCCCTCCTTCTAGCGCCAATTCTGTTGATGTGTTTTTCGTGACCGCACCAACGCAGAATAAAGTTGCCAACGGCTTCCCTATTCTCTCTTGATCAAAGTATTCCGCATGCTAAGATTGCAAGAAAGTTCATGCGTTCAACTCCAAGGTTCCTTTAATGCGAATAGGCTCGGTTGGCTCGATGTGATTTCTTTGGTATTTCAAGGGGACTTACGAATTGTTATGGAGAAAGGGATTCAAATGCTCGAAAGATTTATCTATGAAGTGCGGGTTTCCTATTCTAACCAGAAAGTCTTGAATTGAAAAGGGTGTAGGGTCTAAGAAGTTTATGTTCTATTCTAAATGCAAGATATGTGGAGCTTCATTTCAATAGACTTCAACCGGATTTCACCTAGCCTCCGTCGGACAGCCTCGGCAAAATCGGTGCAATCTTCAAGGGAAATAGCAAAAGATGTTCTGCTTATAGTTTGACATACATACACCATCGGAACAACGCATATAAGTATGTAAACCACAACCGAAGTTAAACTCAATGTAATGTCCAGTTGACCACACAAGGCGAACTTATCATCAACAAGCCGCTAGTGGTATGGAATAAAGCGAAGCTATCTCAATAAAACACCACACACCAAAGTAAGCTACTTGCATGAATTTAAGCTACTTGGATACGAGAGGAAGAAGAAACCTTGCTAGCATTTCATGACAAGACGAATTCCATCATCAATGAAAAGATCTATTATCATAAAGTGTGTTACACAACAATCTCTTCAAAAGTTTTCAAAGGGAAAACTTTCTCTCTTCTCCAAATTATGCAAAATGCTCTACTTCTAAGCTACTCTAAGTTGTCCTTCTACTCTAATTCTACCCTGATCCTCTCTACTGTCTACTTTCTAATGAATTACAAATGAGGGGGACTCCCCCTTTATATAGCTAGCCAAGTCCCAAAAGACGGCTAGGGTACAATCAATAGAGGGCCGGGAATCGTGCACCTCAGCCCTAAACCAGATTTGCCCTAAAAACCGCCACAAAGGAGAGTGGGGTAATAAATGCGCCATAATGTCCACCATCATCCTTCTAGAAGATTCCGTTTGCAGATGCGTTCACACTGTTCTCGATCTTCTTTCTTGGCGTTGTTCTTTGACTTCTTCCACGTGAGGGTTTTCATCTTTGTCACTTGAGTTAACACTTAGCCAATTTCTTGCAATTTTTTCTTTCTTCATGTGAAACTCATCTTCATCGTGCTTCCACTTCCAGACATCGTGCTCTGGCCTCAACATTTCTCCTGCAAAACAAGCAAGGAGAGGGGTATTAGAATACTTCATGATATAAATTCAACCTACTTACCTGAATTTCATGTTTTGATCTTCAACAGCCAACTTCGCGTTCAAATTCTTCATGCCTTAGCCAAATTTTCAATCCACCCTCTTCAAGGGCGTATCATCTTTGAGAAATTTATTCACCTGCTGGAGCTCTGACAACATCTCTGGCTCAAGAAAACTATCTTCACGAAGGATTTGAGCAAATTTACCTAGGCAGTTCCTTTCAAATTCATCATCCGGAGGATCTTACCTTGAAAACACATTTTCTTCATTTTTGCCTTAGAAAATTTTCAAAGTTCCCTTAGGAAATACATTAACCTGGTGCCCACTTAAAATCTTCATCCCAAAATTCTCGACAAGCTGTGGAAGACCTTAAAATCAACTCCTCATCGATAATCTTCGATACCCAGAAGAAAATTTTCTCCAGAACGCATCGAACCCATGGGTGCTCAACGAACGGGTTCATTTTATTTCTCTGAATTTTGAACCTTAGAAAATTATTCTTTCAACAATTTTGTCCTCGTTCTTTGATTCCCTCTGAGAATTTTGTTCTGACTTGGAAAATTTTATCAATCCTGTGGAGCTGGCATTCACCGACTTCATCTCTGACAATTCCGTTCACGCTTCAGGAAAATTCATCATCTCACTAGACTTAAGCATTTTTCTAAGGGAGAAAATATTTTGTGCCTTAGAAATTTTTTGAATCACTTCGAAAATTTTGCCTTAGAAAATTTTATTTTTACTCAACTTTGATCATCCTGCCCGCGAGGGAAAATCAACTTACTTAGAAAATATTTTAATCATCTGAGCCGCCTTGTACATTTAGCATTTTATTTCACTCCTAGGAAAATATTTTCCAACACATACCACTTTCAACGCCCAGCAAGTTTGTCATGACTTCACACGCCTTAGAAAAATTTTCTAACACCCTCCACTTTAGGCGCATAACACTTTATGAAGAAAAACGTCTAGCACACCACCTTTTACCACGCCTTGGCAATATTTCTTACCTCATTTACCACCCTTAATTACCTTTTACACCCCAACATGGGCGCATTTCTATGTGTGTGAAGGATAAAAAAGTTGACTTGTTGACTCCTTGCAACCTGGGCGCATTTTGATGCATGAGAAGGACGAGCTTGTTTGACTTGTTGACCTTCATTCATCCTTGGCGCATTTCCATGTAGCTGGTGGATGAAACTCTTACCACGCCTTGGAGTGACCCCTCACCTTCTACTTTTGTCTTGACATGCATGCATTTGGGCGCATTTTGCCCATGGAGGAGGATGAAGTTGTTTGACCCCTTTGACCAGCTTGTTGTTGGGCGCATTTTGAAGGGGGTGGAGGATAAACCTTGACACTTAGAAAAAAAATTTCAACTTCTATCAATTTCCCTTGGGCGCATTTTGGCATGGGAGGAGGATAAAACTCGTTGACCTCTTTGACCTTTCTCTCCTTGGGCGCATTTTGTACCCCATGAAGGATGAAAAATTGTTGACCTTTTGACTTTGCTTGCTAACTCCTCCTTGTTGAACTTGGGCGCATTTTACTAGTGGAGGAGGATATTTTCTCATACTTAGAATTTTTCTTGGGCCTCTTGCTAGCATGTGGGCGCATTTTAGATAGTGTGAAGGATGAAATTTATACTTAGAATTTTTTTCTTGAACATCTTTGCTTCTTCATCAAGCAGGGCGCATTTTGCCCAGGCAAGAGGATGAGACACTTGAGTCATAAAATTTTGGCATCTGGTGCTTGAGGGCGCATTTAGCCTATGCTGAAGGATGAAGTCCCATACTTAGCCATTTTTCCTCGACCTCTGCCAGCCAGCCTCATGTCCTGCTATTTATAGTAAGTCTTCTCAATTTTGCACTTCTGGAGCTCAGATCAACTTGAAATTTCAAACATAGCTTCTTCACAACTTTATCAACCTGTCGATACTGCCACTTTTAGTCACCCTGCTATTTTTAGCCTGTTTTCGAAGGTAGCTTACTATAAATAGTAAGCTCATGTTTCTGATAGCTCCCAAGCCCGGACATTGAGTTGAAATTTTGATGAGGCCTTCACCACGGACTCCATCACGCATTAATTTATGCATGCAACCGATTTACTATTTTAGCATGTTTCAATTTTACCTTACTATAGCCAGTAAGCAGCTCGCTTGGACTGAAAATTTCACCAGCCAGATAGCTTGAAGGATGCCGATCAAGCATGGTTTACATCTATTTAAGATTTTGACTTTTGATGCCTATTTTAGGTCTCGGTCGAAACCCTAATTTGCATTGCATGCTACCAAAAGATCTCCGCTATTCTCGCTTTCTCGCAGACCGTGGCGATCACTGTGAATCAATCGGCTGAAGCTTAATGGGACACACCTGCTAAAAATAGCAAGTTCCTTACTGAGTGGGAATCTCCGTTTGCATGTCACACCATCGCGAAGCTCTCGAAAAACCCATCAGGAATCACCTCACATGCGAAAGAAACCTCGACATGCAAACCCTAAAAATAGCCTCGGAAAGCTGAATCTTGAAAGTGGTCATCTCGACTTGCATGTTACATCGTCGCGAAGGTCTCGAAAAACCCAGAAGGAATATCCAGACATGCAAAGAAAATCTCTGCATCTGGACCCTGAAATTCGTGCCGGAAGCCGGACTGCTAAAAATAGTAAGTTGTCCGTTTTTGCTCAAATTTGGCATGCAAGCAGTCTGATGTACTCTGAATGTCGTGTGATGATCGGAATCTCAAAATAGCTGACAAATTGCCCTGAATAGCAGACTTACTAAAAATAGTAAGTACCTTGGAATCTGATGAAACTTGGCTGAAAACCCGTTGGATGCCTGCTGACAACAATGTTAAGCTCAATTTTCGATTTTCCCACTTTACTTGACCTTGAATTGACCAGAAAAGTTGAAACCCTAATTTTCGGACTTGGCCAAATTCATGTTGAAGCTCACTGACGGGCGCAACCCCAGAAGGATAGACAGAACGAGAGAGAGACAACAACAAAAACAAACCAACACCAAACCAAAAGCAAAGCCAAAATTAGGGGGTCCCCATTTGCAATGGGGCGATGTGTGAAAAACATCACAACAAGGTATACATTTGGCGCCATTGCCTAAGTGAACTTGGGAAAATCACCCGACGATAGAATGGCATCGTGATGGGTCGGCCAAGGGAGGAACCTGTACAAGCAAACGAGGAACAAGAAGACGATTGACACAGGACCATGTCAACTTGTGGGATATATCGTTGAGGGAGCACGTATGGAGGGAGGCTCTCAACAAAGAGATCCCCAGTCAGTCATCTGGGACAGACTGCACGTCAACCCAGAGGTCAACCATCTCCTCAACTAACTTCCAAGGTTGTTGGCACATCATTACATCATTCTGCAAGATCTTAGGGCGAAGAGTGACCAAGAACGCCGAAGACAACAGATACTACAACAGTACAAGGGAAGGACCAATCGGGAGGAAGAGGAACGTGATACTAGCCGACAACATTCTCTCGGAAATCAATGATCATATGACCAACAATTAATGCTCGTACAGCCCAATAAGGACAAGAGTCGAGTGCCAAGCGGGTAAGAAACACCAAAAGAAAAGATACAACGATCACTCAGATTAAGGGAGCAAGAAACCCAATGGAGAAGACTAAAACAAATTGCTGAAGAAAGTAATGAAGATATTAATGAAATAAACCAATCTATTGCTAGAGCACACCAAAACCTTACCGAGGAAAGGGACAAAGGACCTTTCAGGACACCATCTATAGCAGATAGAGAAAAGCTCAAAAATGATGAAAATAAACTTCTAAAAGAACTTGCAAACAGTATAAGCCATATCCAAGAGTTGTCCATATCGAACGACAAGGGACCAAGGATTGGAGGATCAGAGCCAAAGACCCTAGGGCAAAGGGAGTACCAATACGAACCCCAAGAGACTCAAGGTGCAGAGGATGCTGAGAGGGGACGTGTTGCTAACCCGTATGTGGCCGAGAGTGCAAGAGAGGCACCAGAACGTCAAGGTAGAAAAAGTCCAATCAGGTCCTACATACAAGGAGGGAATTGGGGGAGAAACATGGTGACTCCACCAGTTGAGAGGCAAAAACTATTGAAGTTCACGAGGAATGGTTCAGAGGATCCCGTACGCCACTGTAAAACGTGTGAGACAATATGGATAGAAAATGGGCAAGACAATGTGGACTATTGGCTACAAGCATTCCCAACAACGTTGAGAGACATTGCTATAGATTGGTACACGAAACTAGATGCAGCACATAAAGTATCATGGCAAGTACTCAAAAGGGAATTTGAAGAGGAATTCAAACTTCTCAGGGACGACAATGAAATTGTGGCAGAAATATATAACATGAAGCAAGGAAAGAATGAGAATGTATGAGCCTACAATCGTAGATTCAAAGAGTTGCTGGTGAAACTGGAGACACAATCGGCAAACGGCTTAAAGAAACGATGGTTCATTGAAGGACTACATCCCTCCCTACAAAAGAAAATGAAGGTGGTACCTCCATCATCATACGTGGAAGCCTACAACCATGCGATGGACATCGAGAGTGAGAACAAGACATCCTCTCAAGGGAAGAAGAAAACTGATGACGACAGTACAAAGGAGAGCAGCGAAGACGAGTCAAAGACTGTACAAGCTCTCCGATGGGATATGATGAGGATGATGGAGTTGAAGGCTAATAAGGAGAGTTCAAAGGATCCCAAGAAATTATGGTGTACCGAGTGCAAAACAGAAGGTCATACCAAGGCAAACTACCCAAAGAAATTATTCTGTGACATCTGCCAAGTTATGGGACACTCCATCAAGGAGTGCCCATACAATCTAAAGGCGAGAAGTTCGCAAGTATTCTTCGCACAAGGGGAACAATCAAACCCTCCAACCACACCGCCAAAGCCTCCAAATAACAATGCATCCCCTAGCAGCTATCGCAACAATCGAAGAAGCAATAACAATACACCAAGAAGTAAGACCCAGTATGATAGTAAGGGCAAACCCACGATACAATGTCGGAAATGTAATGAGTCGGATCACTTCACCAGGGAGTGCCAGAACAATCAAGGTACGAGAGGAAGACTTTGTAAGTGATGTGGATCGAATGATCACGATGACATCAACTGCCTGAAACAGAAAGGCATAAATATGCTAGAGGTAGCCAACGAAGAGGTCTTGGCAATCACAAGAGCACAGAGGAAGAAAGCTACCTACCCAAATCCTCGTACGGAGAAGGAAAGACTCAGAGAGGCCAGAGTGGACGTGGAAGAGGCAATGGCCAGGGAACGAAGAACCTCCAAGACAACTAGTACGCCATTGCAGTCGAAGTTTGAGAAGAACATCATACAGCAGGTGCTTCACACAACTGTACCGATCAAGGTAACAGACCTTCTGCAGACAATGCCCCAACTGAGGGTAGCACTCACGAAGGTCATCGATGACGACATACACCGTCAAGAGGGTCCAATCGATCATACAATACAACAGTCGACGGGAGAGGCCTCGGACCCCATGCTACTCGTAGTGAACATCAAGAGGAAGCCTACCATCATACAGATGGAGATCATGGGGAGGAAACTCTCCAACACCATCGTCGACGAAGGCTCAAGAGTAAACGTACTACCAGAGGAAACATGGAAGTGCTTGGGGAAGCTAACTCTCTGGCCCCCCTACATTTCACCTAGTAGGCGTGGATCAACATGGCATCAAACCTCCTAGTACACTAATGGCATAAAAAGTATTGATCGGCACACAACAGTTCCTGTTGAATTTTGTCGGCATCCCTTTGGAGAAGAAGGCGTACGACACATTGTTGGGGAGAGGATGGCTTATTGTTGCTAAGGCAAATCATAATTGGAAACGGAATACACTCTCGATCGAGAGCGACGGGAGGAAGTATGTCATCGACTTGAAAAACCAAGCCGTCAGTGAAGAACTAGCATCTTTCGAGTCAGAATCAGATGAGGGAGAGTCAGATATGGATGAAGGACTATGGAGCCAAATGACGAGGGCATACTCGAACTCGAGAGTTGCTCGGAAGATGAGGCAAGTTCGTTGAATGGTCTATTTCATTGGCAAATGGGGGATTATGAGGTATTTCACCCAAAATGCAACATGCTGCAAATCGAGGAGACAAAAGAAGAAGACAAAGGTATGACCAGCCAGTCATTCCCACCGGAGTACGAAGAATACAAGGAAGGTGTAGCAGAATTGGACGACACACCTGCCCATAAGTTCGAACGGGACAAATTGATCAAGTACAAGGAACCAACACTAAAGAAGGTGAATCTCAGAGAGGAAGACATGCCAAAGACAATCCTCGTCGATGATGACTGGGATCCCGTGCTGAAGGCGGCAATGTTCAAGATTTTTATGGAGTACAAGGATGCATTCACTTGGATGTACAAGGACCTGAAAGGTGTACCACCAAAATTGTGTGTACATAGGATCCCTCTCGTACTGGGAAGGCAACCCGTACAGAAGAGACCCTACAGGATGGACAAGAATTATGTCACCAAAGTACAAGATGAGATTGAAAACATGTTGGAAGCGGGTATTATATTCAAGGTAGAAGTCAGTGACTGGGTGTCACCAATTTTCATCTCGCTGAAGGAGTCAGAGCAGATCCAGATATGTGTAGACTTCTGGTGCTTGAATACGGTAACAATCAAGGACCCGTTTCCAATCCCCTTCACCAACACGATCCTGGAGGAGGTGGCTGGACACGAAATGTATTCATTTAAGGACGAGTTCTCGGGATATAACCAGATAAGCATCGCCGAATAAGACAAATTGAAGACAATGTTCATGGTCGAAGATGGAGTGTAAGTGTACAACCGAATGTCGTTCGGGTTGTGTAACGCACCAACCACCTTTCAAAGAATCATCCTGCACATTTTTGACAAGATGTCAGTTGGCAACTTCAAAGTACTTTTGGACAATTGGTCAATCTATAGTGATAAGGAGAAACATTTGAAATCACTCGGAGAATTTATGGAGAGGTGCAGGGCATCCCACCTAGCCCTCAACTCAAAGAAGTGTTGATTCATGGTACCACAAAGAAAGTCGTTGGGACACATTGTCTGTAAGGCTGGATTGAAAACGGACCCAGACAAGATAAGGGTCATTGTACAAATGGAGGCCCCATAGAACGTCACCAGAGTAAAATCTTTTCTTGGGAACGTGAGGTACTACCGGAGATTCATCAAGAATTTTGCACAGATTTCCTACCCACTCAACATACTCACAAGGAAAGGACAACCCTTCATGTGGGGGGATGATCAAGAGAAAGCATTCAATGAGTTGAAAGTACGATTGATCAGTTCACCAATACTGGCGTACCTGAACTGGAACAAAGAGTTTCACGTACTCAAACTATGCAATCGGAGTGACACTAGCACAAGTAAGCGTACAAGGACTGGATCATCCAGTATTCTTCGCCAGTTGTCTGCTGTCAAAGGCAAAAAAGAACTACAATACAATGGAAAGAGATGCCCTCGGGATGGTGTACATAGTGCAAAATTTTAGACACTACCTCTTGGCGACACCGTTCATGTTCTACGTGGACCACCAAGCCTTGATGTGCTTAGTGAACAAACCTATAATGCAAGGGAGAGCAAGTCGATGGTCTTTGTTACTGCAAGAGTTCACCTTTACAATCATCATACGTCCTAAAAAAAGCCATGCAATCCTTGACCAGCTGTCAAGAATCTAGTCTACTGAACCTGCTGAGGATGGAGTGAACGAAGACTTTCCGGACGCTCACTTGTTCTAGATTGTAGTATTTCCTCTGTGGTACAAGAAGATTGGCGAATACTTGTCAACATCGACATTTTCGAGGGAGATGCCGCCAGCTGAACACATGAAGCTCATACTAAAAAGCAAATCCTTCCAACTTATCAACAGGCTACCATATAAGATGGGGCCAAATCAAATATTGAGGCGATGCGTGATGAAGAGATCCTAAGTGTACTAAAAGAGGCACACAAAGGCCTAGCTGAAGGACACATGGGACCCGATGCCATAGCAAGGAAAGTTCTCTTGGCAAGTCTATGGTGGTCGACGGTCCATACGGACGCCCGAGAGTGAGTGACAGGCTGTGACACGTGCCAGAGAGTGGGAAAGCTCCTCAAACAAGACTATATGTCATTGTTTTTGTCCCAATCCCAGGAGTTGTTCGTACGTTGGGGATTAGACTTCATTGGGCCGCTAAAATTGAGTCAGTTGCATCAGTGCCAATACATAGTCATGGCCACTGAATACTTGACGAAGTGGGTCGAGGCTCGAGCATTAGCAAACAACACCGCACAAAGTATAGCAAGGTTCATCTATGAACAGATAGTGACACGGTACAGCATTCCAATCCAAATCACTAGTGATCGAGGGGGACACTTTGTCAACCACATCATATGATTGATGACGACAGAGTTCCGAATATTCCACAACCTGTCAAGTCCGTACCACCCATGAACCAATGGCCAAGTAGAATCCACAAACAAGGTTCTAGTGTCCATTATTCACAAGTCGTGCAGCATGGAAGATGCTGACTAAGAGGAAAGATTACATACCGTACTATGGGCATATCGTATGACATACAAGGTCACAACCCAACACACATCATTCTAGTTGATGTACGGCCAAGAGGCAATAGTGTCGGTTGAGTATATGGTACCGAGTCTAAGGATAGTGGTCGAGAACAGACTGGGGGACATAGAGAGCCTGAAGGAGCGGTTATTCCAACTCAATAAGCTCAACGAACGAAGGGTGATGGCACAGTGGTGACGGAAGCGGCACAGAAGAGGAGGAAATTCTAGCACGATAAACACCTCCAACAGATGAACTTCTGGCAGAGTCAATCAGTTTTAAAATATAACGGTCGCAACGAAATTAAATCTGGATGGAACGCTGCTACTAGACGCAGTCAACGAATCAAAGCTCAAACCCTACAAAGAAAGAAGGGAAGAACCAGTACAAATCCACATGCTCAAATACACAACCAAGGAAGACTGGCCTGTGCAGAGGGAGGAAGCCATTGAAGAACAAGACTGAGGCATAGGCGGCAACGGATATGTTATAGAAGAAGACTGGGCCACATCAGGCAAGGAGAAGTTCGAGGAAAGGTTGGTGAACAAAAAAGTAGAAGGTATTGCAGTACCTCGAATACACAAGCAATTGACAAACACGTTCGAAACACCAATTCTCTAGAGATGGGTGTGGGGACACTGGCATTACTAGGCCCCATACAACGACATAAGGAGGGGATACTTAGCCAAGGAGTTGGACGAGGAAACCCAGAGGGAGAATGAAGAATAGGCTGCAAAAGAAAGAAGGGAGCGTGAACAAAGTGATGGTGACAAAGAAGAATGGTGGGATGACGAGGAATGGAGTGCATATGCGGAAAAGCTAGGACCATGCTTGAAAACAATTATAATGACAAAAGACACCTTCGTCTCTCACATTGATGGATACACAGAAGATCTGCTCAAGTACATGAGAGCAAACAGGCAGAAGATGCCAAAGGTGGTAACGACGGACGAACTATGGCGAGTGGTGCCAAACCCAGCTGGGCCACCAATGGTGGATGGTGAAAACGTGACATGTTACCAACAGTACGGCAATTGGTACGTCGACGAGAGTTTCAAAGGTATAGGGCCACTCCCTTACTAGATAAATGGTTTGATTTAAAATTTATGGGCACTTGTTATGAAGAGGAGTGCTATAAAAGGCCTCCATTTACATGGAAATGGCATTACGCCTCGGAGTTAAGGGTTCAAAAAGGCGACGAAGTCCAAGGGGTGAAGAGAAAACACGAAGAAGGGAGAGAAAATGACAAGAATGACAAAAAACAAAAATTGAAGAGAGAGGAGACAAAAAATGACAAGAAGCAAGAAAAACAAAAATTGAAAGAAATGGAGTAGGAAAATAGAAAAATTGGAAAAATGAGAGGAAATGGAAAAAATAAGATGGAAAAATTAAAAAATGAAAAGAGGCGTAGATAATTAACAATAAAGTGAGAAAAATTAAAATAAAAAGTATCAAAGTCCATCTATTGGCCAAAAAGGAGGCCATGCAGCCAATGAAGGAAGAATCAACCAAGAAGAATAAAGTTTGGCGAGAAATTCTAAACATAAATCCGTACATCGTATGGCTGTGTGAGCAACAAAGGCACCGAAGGGAAATAAGTCTTGGCAAACAAGTAAGGGCCAGTATTAGAACAGCAAATCGCACCATAATAAGATCGCAGGAAACAGTGAAGGCGAAAGCAAGAAGGTTAAAGCCGTACAACCTAAGTCCATACGATCCCAAGAGCAAACCGCACGACATAGTGAAGGTACCATCGTAGGGAGTGAGGTGGACAAAAGGAAAAATTTTGCAATGCATGGGCAAGAATCGTGGCAAGGAAAGGCCATAGGGGAAGTTGAAGTCATCATACGGAAAATTGTTGGGAGCATCGTACGACATCCCAATGGCAAAGCAATCGTACGGAATCCCTTGTACGACATGTCATACAATCTGAAAAGCAAGGATAAGTTGGACATAAGGTCGTACGGTACAAAGCAAGCAAAGACAAGTCACATCGTATGGCAATTTGCAAGGGGTTTTCACATCATACGACAAACTGCAAGGGGTTTTCATAGCGTACAGAAAACTGCAAGGGGTTTTCACATCGTACGACAAAAACAAGAGAGGGATATCTACTGTGAATGTCTAATTGTCTATGCTAAGTGAAGAGAACACCAATTTCATACTCTCAAGCAGTTATCTCAATCTCGAACATTTGATGCAAATCTTCAAGGATGAGAATTGGTGCCAAGCAAAGTCAACAATTCAGCTCATCAATGGATCATCTCATTGTGCTCTAGTCCAAATGATTTTTTCTCACAACTCTTGTTGTCTAATTTAAGGGCCTTTCAAGAAATCATGAACCTTTGTGAGGTTGATCAATGTGGAATTGTCTTGAAGTAGCCAATATAGTGAATAATCTGCACTCCAAATGAACATTCATCTAATTCAGCATAAAGTTTGTGACAACATAGAAAGAACCTATCAAACTACTCCAAATGCTCCCCTTTTCCACTGAAAAATGAGTACATTGCCCAAGTAAACAACCAAATGACTTGATCAACAACATCTTTGTTAGCTCAATTGGCACCAGGCGATGTGCAAGCTTGGGAGTAATCTTCATGAATTATCTTGGACCTTTGAGTTGATCCAATAAAGTGCATACATGTTTATCACAGTGAGTTTGTTTACTACTTCGTAGTGAAACAAAGACTCCACATTTCATCTTTCTTTTATGCCCACATGATTAACCTTCTATAGAGTGACATGCTTGGTAGAATGTGACCCCATCTATATTACTTCTCCAATGAGTCATCTCACCACATTTGTACAAGGGGCCATTTGGCAAGGGGGCACCAAGGGTCAATTCCATTGAGCACTTTAACAAACAATGCAATGATGTACTCTTCCATCATTCGATTCACCTGACTCTACTACATTGTTTGAAGTTTTGTAGGTGTTTTGCAATTGCAATGATCTTGTTCTACTATAGCTTAATCATGAGGAACACAAACTTTTTAAGTTTAATCAACCACCTTTTTGCATTGTTTGGTGTTGATCAAAGAAATTTGGGCAGCAGGATATCCACCTTTAATATTCTAATCTTTGTAGAGTTCATCCCCTAAAGTGATGATTAAACTATGAGGCCTTGGCTTGTAAACATTGTGTGGCTTCCACATATAGGGATGCCCAAGAAGAAGATTGCATGCTTCCAAGGTTGCCATGTTGTATAGCACTATATCTTGAAATAGTTTGACTGCTTATAGGAGTTATATTTGCCTTGATTCAACCAACTCATGTCTAAAGTTGAGGGTGACATTTTGTTGGTGGACTCATCCTACTGTCTATGTTTGTTAAAACCATGTTCTTCTGAATGCTAGTGTCCACAATGAAGTGTATATATTTTCCATTCACCCGTATCTCTGAGTGGAAAGGGTGCTCTACCTCTTAATCTATGGAGGAAATTTGTGTCATAGCAATGGTGGAATAAGAATCTATTTCCATGATTTGCTTTTCTTTGTCCAAAATTTGCAGTGACACAAGAACTGGTGTTAGTGTTGTTGCATGTACTTGACTTTGTGTCTCAACCACCAATGATTGTCAAGTGCAACACATTTCTCTAAGTGTTATCTTCTGATTTGGTGAACACCACACCACTTTCAGATGTCCCTCAACATTATTTCTATAGAAAAAGGATTTAAGGAAGATTCAGTTGATGATTTTGGTATTGTAATTACCTTCTAAGTTGCTTGTTGTTCAACTTTGATGTTACCTTTTCCTAGATTGCAACTTATTAGTGGAAATAATTTATTTTCCAAGCTTTTTTTCCTTTGTGTCAAAACTAATCTTCAATCTTGGTTGTGCCTCTAGGTTTCTCCCCAAATCTTGAGCCTTAACAATTCCACTGCTTGGGTGTGGAATGGCATATATTGTTATATTTGAGAACTCTATATCTTTCATTGATAGATGCACTAAGTTTTTTTCTAACAAAGTATGGAATGTATTAATATAATCTTGCACCATCTGCTCTCTCCCTAACACCATTGTTACAACTTGTATACGTCATCATAGTTCTTTGTACAGTAGTATTCCTCTCTAATGACCTCTACATAGTTTGTCCTAGTTTTGACCAAAAAATGCTTCCGATCAATTCATCCTCATCTTCTACTTTTCATGGCTGTTTTGAAAAAAATATGATTCCTCATTTCCTACCATTTTTCAACATTGGAAGGAACTTTTTGAAAGTTGAAATGTTGTGGTTTCATTTGCTAATAAATTTATTTTTAACAAAATACAATTTCAATTGGTCAAGCTAGTTTTCTAGTTTGTCACTAACAATTTGGCCTTCAAAAAGATGGATTTCAAAATTCACTTGTACCTTGAAGGGTGTCAAGAACATTGACAAATTATTCTATCATTTCCCTTTGCTTCACAAAGGCTTCCTTGACAAATAGTTTGAAAGGATCTCTTGTCCCATCTTTGTCTATCATCAAAGATCGTTACAACCACAAAGTAAAAGGATGTGTCTCAAGACCTTACTTACCTTAGTCAAGCCTCATTTGATAGTGCATGCAAACATAAAACAAACTACTCTAGATCCACTAATTTGGATCTAATGTAATGTCCCATTTTTTTGTTTCTCTAGCATTATAGTTGGCTCTGACCTTCTCGGTGAGTATCAACCTTGTTAGAGGGATTATTTGATGTTGCCAATGAGCTCAGTTAGTCTTGAGGACACTTATGCCACTTTTCGAACTGAATTCCAACTTTCGTGTGTGTTCTCCAAGATTTTTGGAGAGAGTGTATATCTATAGTAAGCCACTTGGTCAGGCCCAATTTTCATTATTCATCATCGATATCACTCCAGTGCAATCAGATTTCGATTCTAATGTTTTTCAACAATTTTTGCAACTCGGGTGTATTTGTGGCTTTAATTTAATTATGTGTACTAAGGTTGCTAATTTTATTATAATAATTTAATGTGCACCTTAGTATAATAGTCCGCTGGAATGAGAATTGAAAGTTTTAAATGTTGGACACTAATAAAGTGACTTTAAGCGTCGAGAATGTTTAAATAATAAAAGAAATCACTTTTTTGAAGTAATTATTTAATTTATAAAGTGATTTTATATTATATGTTTTGGAAAGCTTTCAGAAATGTTATAAAAGGAGTTTTGGTGAGCTCTTTTGGGATTATGCAGATTATTACACTTTCTCTGGTGAAATCCTTGTGGTTTGGGGATTGAACTCAGCTCATCTCAGCCTTTTGGAGGACGGAAACCCTCTTGGAAAATATTAGTTTCGGTGGTGAGACTATCCACCCTAGCTGGTACAGGGGGAGTCATTTAGATTTAGTAGTTGAATTTAGGGATCGAAGTCAGAAGTTTGTGAACTCTTATTTAAGACAAATTTCAGATTTAATGGTCATTTGAAGTTGGACTCCAGCGGGATTTTGTAAGAGCTAGCAAGATTGGCGTTTGAGACATAGGAGCTTTATAACTGTGCCTATATTCTTCTTGGGCCAAGTCAACTATTTTGAGTTAGGCGTGAGAACTTGAAGTGTGCTGTTTAATCAAGGATTGGGCAATTCATTTTGGAGACCATTTGTTGTGTACCTAAGCAAAGACGTCTTCTTTTATGCAAGAAAAGAGAACCCCAAACTGGGTGTATAAGCTTAAGATGATGATCGAATAGTATTCCTTGTGGTGGTGTGGAAAAACAGAGCTGGCTGGCGTAAATATATCCTCCAGGTTGCTGTTCCCTTTTTCTTGGTGTGAGACATATATGTGAATCCATTGAGGTTGTGGGATTGTGAGTATTTGCCTATCCTTGCTAGTCGTTAACACCTCCATAGATAGCTATGTGTGGAACTTCAAAGGACAGGTCAGGTGAGTTTATGACATCAAGAACTGAGTAAGGCCAATTTCAGGGTAACTTCTTCAGCACTATTAAACCTTCAGTGAGACGTGGATGATAAACCTTTTTGCTGGGTGTATGGATTGGCTTGCATGAAGTCATGGGGTGCTGCTTTCGGAAGATTGAAGACTCATTAATATTACAGAAATAACTTCAAGTTTAGCAACAAATGTACAAACTGAACTGCTGTCTTCAATTTGTTAAGATCAGATATTTTGTATTCTGCTGTTCCACAGTTAATTGATAGTTTAGTTCTTTGCTTGAAGATTTGAAGGACTTAAATGTAAACTGCTGTCAAATTTATTCCTGTTATCAAAAGAAGCTACAGCAGATTTACAGTTAGCAGATTCCAACTTTCAGATCATTCATGGCTGCCTTGGAAGTCATTATTTGCTGGTGTTTGCAGAGACAGAGGTTTGCGTTATCAAGAATATTGTAACTTGCAAGTACTGACCTGTACATGTGGGTGAAGTATATAAAAAGATCACAAGCTGGGAGAATATTTATGTACTCAAAAGAGCTGTTATTACTTACTGCTGTAATGAAGGTCAGAATTCTGAGTGTTGTGATTTATTTTCCATCAGCAATATGATACATTAAATGCCATGTATTTGAATACTATTATCTGCTGTTAAATCTTGACATTGCAATATGATATTTGATATTTGTTCAATTTTCCACATCATCACTGTTGAATAGAAGTTTATTTACAATTGAAAACACGTATCTCTGCTACACAAACTCTACATTACCAAGAGAAAGCAAACTTATGATATTGCTATCAGGATTCAACCGTATAGTTTTTCAAGTCAAACTCGTTGACCTATGTTTCATGAGTAGTGATTCACAAGAACCCATCTCTCATGATAATGAATGGTCTACTTAGAACTCATTGCATCTAGGCGATGCTCACAGAGGTGAAGCATTGGGCCTTCCCGGGAGGTCAAGATGCAATGAGTTCTGAGTAGACCATTTATTATCATGAGAGATGGGTTCTTGTGAACCACTATTCATGAAACATAGGTCAATGAGTTTGACTCGAAAAACTACACGATTGAATCCTGATAGCAATATCATAATTTGACACGCTGTGGAAAATACCTCCAACGTATCAGAAAGCAAACTGTTTGGCAAAATGTTAATGCACAAAATTGCAAAAATTTGGTGAGGGATTTTACATCTAATTGGCAATACAATGGTCAACAGTAACACAGTAAATAACATAAACTTACATGTGTATATAACTTTTTTTGCCATGAAACTACTTTGCAAGTTTGCAACCTTTTGGGTGAAGTACCTTAGTATATAAAACCAAGTCCATCAAGCAATGAAAAGACTCAAAGGGGAATATGAAGCATTCCACCATGGGAATCCAAGAGTTCATTTGATAAGCATGTTTACGGAAAAATTCTTCTGATAAATAAGGTCAAATAAATTTAGCAGTTATATCCTCATTCGGGTAAGAATTTTATTTTGTAATTTTTGGACCTTTCAAAGTGGTTTTTTGGAGGTCAAGATTTGTCAGCTCACACGCTTTCATCATTTTTATGAATCCTAAGCTTTCCAATGCTTTTTGAATGAGGTTGTTTCAAGCTATGATCACAAAGTTATACCCTTGGCAAAGCGATCCACTAATTTTTGGTATTTTGTCAGAATTTGACCTGAATTGCCACCTAGAGCAGCTTTGCCACTCCTAGGGTGCAAGCCAGTTTCTCTAAACGAGTGAGAGATAAGTGGAGTTGGTTGCTTCATGAGCTAATTTGGATACAAGATACAAAGGTAACCCCAGGATACCTGCTGCATGTGGTATTATCATGGATGATAAAGGTGAATTACCATGGGCTTAGGATAGATGTGGGCTAAAGTGGTACTCAGCACATTATTCCTTGATCTAAGAGGATTACCCATATTTGAAGTTGAGGGAGACTCGCTAATTATTATAGCTCTAATAAATAGGAGCGTATCAGGTTGGTGGTTTAAAGCTACATTTGATGATGCTTTCTACCTTACCCCCAAATTCCAATATATTGCTTCATGCATTACTACCCAGAAGTAAACAAATTGCAGGCTGCTTAGTTGATGATTGGGTTATCTTGGCCACATCAAAGAGTTGGTGGAGCTATGAAAACCAAGATTTTAAAATATATATTTGTAGATCCTTCTTTTCCAACCAATTATTTCATTACAACTAAACCAAGCATTAATGCAGATAAAAATGAGGATTCAGAGGTATGTGATACAGATTCTATATTTTCTATGGTTTTGTGCCACTACAAGATGCACCATCCATCTTTTGTGAGGCCTTATTACCTGTTCCAAAAATTTTGAAGGTCACTTTTCGGAAGCACATACCTGCTACTTGTAACATGATTCAAAAGAATTCTAAGATTGAGGCTTTATCTGTTCCATCAGGAGACCAAAATTTATTCTTGCATTGTCACACCAATAATTATGCCCAATCTTAGAAGGCATTCAAGTGAAGCTATATGTCAGCGATCCCCTCAATTTGAGGCAAAGATTATAAACCCATGGAGATGGTTTTAGTCAAAATGCCTTTTCAGTTGATTTGCAGCTCCTATGCAGAGATCTGATGGTTAACACATGATTTCATAAGGCTTTCCATTGGAGTCAAGAGTTGCTCTAACCTTAATTTTATTCAGAGTGCTTGCAGAACAAGATTCCTATTTCAGGAAGAATTG
Source organism: Sequoia sempervirens (assembly GCA_007258455.2). NCBI lineage: Eukaryota > Viridiplantae > Streptophyta > Pinopsida > Cupressales > Cupressaceae > Sequoia > Sequoia sempervirens. The sequence goes on from VDFB02353493.1 coordinate 41,765,997, forward strand.
TTTTCCCTGTGTTAAAAGAACACACAAAAAGATTTAGCAAAGTTTGAGGCCAATACCATTTCCTTGTCATCTTGATCGAGAAGAGTGTTTTGAATGATGACCATTGGAGGCCAAACAATCTCTTGATTATTTGTTACTTCCCCCAAACCTTTCCACTTTCCAAACATTCCTTCTGCGTTCAGACCTGCAGCTCCTCGCCTATTTAATTCTTCTTCCAAAACTTTTGCAAGTTTCCTGTGCAACCTAACCCTCTTTGACCGTATGGTCTTTGCATGGGATATGAGGGGTTGCATACCTTTGTACCAATCAATGGCTCCCACACCACCATGGCATGCCGGACAATGCCACTGCCTTGAAGAATCATTTACCTCTTCAATGGTCAGAGAATCCAACAAGTGGAAGAATTTCCTGAACCACTTATTCTTCTTTTGAGTTTCATGGCTTACATCACTAGCATCAGAGTCATCATCATCACCACTGCCTAACAAATCATCATCACTTTCCACACTTTGAGCATCAGAATCACTTCCAGATTGATAAGTTCCTATGTCATCATCCAGAGTACTTAATCCGTGATATTGCTCTGGAGGAAGAAGATTGGACAATGCACCATTTCTGACATTTGAAACTTCTGCAGCCTCATGTGATGCAGAATCTTTGCCAGATCCCGTGGCTGAATTATTTACTCTGCTTCTCCATTGAAAACCCTGTGCAGAAGGAGGAGGGATAAGTCCATTCTCTCTGTTTAAGTTAACACTAACAGATTCTGAACTTGTTTCTGGCTTATGTGATTGCCGCATCCCCCGTGACAGATTCCTTTCCCGCTTATTTTCTGGCTGCCAACCCTGATTTCTCATGCCCCAGTTGTCAACTCGCAGATTCCTCTTTCCCTTGTTCTCAAGATGAATTCCATCTTTAAATACCTGAGGCTTACAGGCTGACACAGGAGATCACCAAGCCAATCAACACGATTGTGCACAACACCATAAACCACTAAGAAAATAAATAAACACACGTCCACAGAGACTTGAAGAGACAAAACTAATCCATAATTTACCTGCATCATAAGGCTGATCCCAAACCCTGTTAATTTTACTCTTATCATCCCACCTCTGTGCCTTTTGTGGAGCTCCAGTAAAATCCTTTTTAGATCTTCTGGTGCCGGCATCCTCTCTGAAGCTTGCTGAAGAAGATGACCCACTCTTGGCCCAATTTGCTGAGAACTTTGAATTTGGCAACCTAGATCTCTGGGGCAAAGCTATTTCCCTACTCCCATTTTTTGCTCCACTGTATATATTAGTCTTTGGCTGCCCTTGGTAACCTGCTTCAACCCATGTCTTTTGTTCTTGGGCCCCCCTAAATGCCAAGTTAGTTTGAAATGAACCCTGTTTTGGCAGCATTCTCCTATGATTGTTACTATTATAAGCACCTTCCATTCCAGAAGAAGACCCTAATGAGCAACTAGCACCTTTATTCTGTGCATCTTCAGCTGAAGGCATGGCTACATAGGTGGCTATACCTTTGTAGTTATTATTCTTCTTCCTTGACTTGCTTGCATCCCCGCTGCCCTTCCATGTGGTGTCATTTTCCAAGGTCTCATCCTCATCCCGACGCATATCTTCTCACACAATACAGAAATAAATTTATGCTTCAAAACAACACTAAGAATTGCAGGATATGTTTCGCTTCAAAAATGAGTTAAGAAAATCCAAAGCAGAGAATAATTGAAAAGCAGATCATCTGTGCAATACTCTACCAGAAGATACAGAAATTCAACTCTGTCACACTTGTCTGAAAGTACCCTGATATTCTTTGAATTCACAGCACTGTTAAATATGCAATTATGGTTTTACCCCTTTCTTAATTCTCTATGACCCTGCAATAAACTTCAACTAAATATCAATACAAACAAACAAAACCTACCACAGCATTTATTTTTTTAGAAATGCATCTCGTTTACTTCAAGGAACAGAATAGGAATGTAAATATTACGACAGAATTACATAGGAGGTCTCTTCCTGGATAGAAAAAACACAGATAATATACGTCCCTTTAGTCCATGACTCACAGGTCCCATAACTTTATTAATATTATTGGACATGCCTTATATACAACATCTCAAATCTTTTTCACACCAACTTAAAAATATTATAGAACTATGAACTTACAGAAACTAGTTGTATTCAAACCACATTCAAAGACCAGGAAGCTCGTAACTGCAAAATTTTGAAGACAAAAAGGAAATACCTACAAATTTACATCTATAAAAATGAAATGTTCGGCTGATGATGTATCTCCCGACCTTCAGAATCCAGAGTAGCTGTTGACTCAAAATCTTTATTAATACTCGTACACATACCTTACATACTACACCTTAAATCTTTTAACAAAAAACAGCTGACTTGGAAACATCCCAGAAACACTAACATTAGAAATTTTTGAAGAGAACAAGGAAATAATTACACGTTCACATATTTGAAAATAAAAAATGTTGGACAGATACATCTCCCGAACTTCAGAATTCAAAGTAGGTACACTAGTTTACATAATAGATCTCGATCTCTAGCAGATATGTCTCTTAGACCTTCATAAGTCAAAGTAATCACAGTGCGTTAATAAAAAAAATCTCAGCACCGGTCAGATCTATCTCCTGACCTTTAAAATTCATAATAGTCACACCAGTGTAGTTAAGAAAATCTCAGCTTACAAGCCGTCAAGCTGAATTATTCCTGAACGGAAACGAAGCTCTTGTGGCAGACATGAGACCAATTCCTCCATCCAAAAATTTCAGAACAAAGATAACGCCTAAGCTCTAGATCATATTATTTCTCATAATTTGTAATTTTATATTTTCAAAAATATTCAGAAGCTTTTCTCCGGAACAACTTACAATTAAAGCTCGTTTTACCCCAATTATTTCCTCTTGTAAACGTTGACATTTAGTAAAATTCCTGTTTCAAAAGCAAAAGGCGAGCAAATATTCACCTTTTCTCCTTCAACGCACAAAAGCTTTCTCTATGGCCGCTCCAGGCCTTACATCTGCCCTACATCTGAGACAGCATTAAAAGTATTTTAGCCACTGGAGTTGCTACGCAGTCCCCAATACATGTGTACATCATACATGTATATACCTTGAGCTAAAATTCGAACTAGCGACCTTTACCTAAACCGTAGAAGACTTCGAGCAACAAGATTTCTTCGTCTGGCGCCAGGCTGTAGCGCCATACATTGCATGCCGTAACAAGTTAAAACAAGCACGCCTCCTCGTCCCTGCGCGAAATCGAACTCGCGAGCTGTGGAAACCCTCGGTTTGAATTTTCTTCGTCCACTGGAATTTAGTCATAATTTGATGTCCATTACCGCTGGAAGATTCCAAAAAAATTAAAAAAGTTAAAAAATCAGAAGCTACGAACTCTTAGTAAAAAATACCAAGGTAGCCATTGTCAACGTGATTTATCCAGGAAACTGTATGGATGGACAAGATTTTTTCCAGCGCTTTTGGACAACAATCGCGGGCATTGCTACGGCGACACGTTGTATATTGCGAAATGATTATGGCAAGAAATGGCGGGGCCCGTCGTACGCTAATTCGCCAGAATGGAACACTTTCTCAGTTTTGGTCCCCGTGCGCTCAAATAAAATTGGCGTTCACTAAACGAGCTCAAAATAGAGGTAGATCCATAGGGTATCCGAGAACTTTGTCTGCATTCAAAAGACCTTGGAATGTACATACACCATCTGTACAAATTTTCGACGGTAAATTTGCCCCACAGTGACAATTGCTCTGGCCTGTGCGCTGGGCTTGTCTAATACCTAATGCACAACAGGTAAGTAATTAAATTGCAGAGGCAAAACTCAGGCGATATGTTTTTTATTGACATGAAATTCCAGATACTCCTGCACCCTCTACGAATTATCTATTCCGCTAAAAAAAAATTACAATGTTCTTTAAATTTTATTCTTAGAAAAATTAGAACTCGCGATTTCTTTTTCCTTCAACAAGAATTAGGCCTAAGCGAGAAATTTGTTGAGAAGGGACTGTTTCTCCGGGAAAATCATTACTGGCTTGCTCGATGGTGAGTCCTCACTCATTTTCTTTATGACAATTCAACCCACGCGAAAATCCTGGGAGTTGTCCATATTCATCGGTAATGTAATTCAAAAGCTTGTGAGACTTCTACCGGGTAAAAGATAATTTTTTATTAAATCTTCACGTGGTACTTGCTGCAATGAAATTTTCATAATTTTTAACAAAGAGTAACAAAAAAAAAATCAGACTTTTTCTTTTGTCTATTTAAGCTTAATCTTTGGTATAATAAATAATAATATATCTTAACCTTTTCTTATCCGTCCAGGCCTAGCTAGAGAATCTACTGCAAATGGGTAAATCCATTTTCTCTCGTCTTATTCCTCGATAATTTTTCCTTTTTAATCGGTTTATGTATCTGGGTCTTATCGCAGTTATAAAGAATTATTTGTTATGTAGTACTTTTTAATTATGTTAGAATCTTGTCTATGAATGAATGAGAGATTTTAATGTTGTTCACGAGACCAAACAAGTTTAAGGGTCTAAAAACTACAATACTAAGATATTTCCAAATTCTTTTCGATGTTGGATCTTCTACCATGTATTTTGACAAAAAAAATAAGTAGTCTTGCTGATCTTTTCTTCCTCAAATAGCTCATTCAAGTTGTCAACATTTAAGTTGCCCTCATACGAATATCCTCATAAGTTGTGCATTCCATGATAAAGTGTCATTTTGTTTCCACCACCTCTTTACTACAAAACATGCATATTCTATTCTTCCACCATTCCTTAGATTGTTAGGAATAGGATGCCATTTAATTGCAATCCTAAACATATTTCATGTATCTCTTAAGTCCTTGGAAAGTGTTCCCCAACACTATGATTAGAAATAAATTAAATTAGAATAAAATAAACATGTAAATTGACATTTGTAATTAATTCTAAATGATAGGAGCATGTTGGGAGGCCCAAAAAAAGCTCCTACAAAATAGAAGCACATGGGGCACCCACATGGAAGGTGGAACCCACTGTCAGTTAAGTTAACTATTTGAAAAAAGATAACACTTTAGTAATACATGTAAAGATCATAGAAGTTAGGAATTGATATTTACATGCATGGAGTTTAGTTATGGTTCAATTATCTTCAGTTGCATATAGTTAGTTTCAATTGAATGCTAGTTGACTTTAGTTGACTTGGAATGCATGACAGATAACAGGTGATACATTCAGTTAAGTGGGGATGATCAATCATGCATCATGTTTGCATGAATTGGTGGAGAGATATGTTTAAGTTAACTAAGATTGACTTGGACCCACCTTGGACACCCAAGTTGGCATCTTGGAGTTAACACTTTTGCATGAGAAGATATTTTATAAGGCTAAGTTTAGTGGGTCCATTCTTGGGCGCCAATTTTGAGGAGGAGCTTACAAGATATCTTTGTAATCAACGTTGAGTTATGACTTCAGTTTGGGATGCCCAAATTGATAAAGGACTTGGTTTAACATTGTTTTTCACAGAATGAATCTACTTGCAAAGAATAGGCGTAGGTTTTGTGAGATAAGTTTTGTGCTTTGTAACTCATTATTGTCTATTTATTGCAGCAAGTTGAAGAGAGTTTTATTAGAGTTTATTGCAGGTTGTGAAGAAGAATTGTTGAAGGCAAAAGAAGCATCTCAAGCAAGGATTGATAAAGAATTATTGTAATCTTGTTCTAAGACCTTAAATAATACAAGCACTATTGATTCTGGAGGAGTTTTTTTTCTTGAAAGGGTTTCTCCATGGTATATGTTGTGTCACTTCTATCTTCTAGTCTGATTCTTCTACAATCTTCTGTCTACTTGTACAATGGTAAAATGAATCTACACAAATAATCATCCACAAAGAAATTGTAACAAAAAACACTTAATTAGATCTACAATATAATAGTTTTACAAGTTTTAAAACTACATAATTATCTCTGTTTTCAACATAGATATAGTCCAATGTCCAAACTCAAGAAAATAGGAGCTCTTATTTTGTAGATTTTGGATTTAACCCCATGTCTCCATGTGGCTGCTTAAGTGCATTTTCAAATAAATATTATTGATATTATTCATTCATATGTAAATAAATAATAACTGCATCTGCATCTTTTTAGATGACTGCTAAAAAATAAGAGCGAATTAAAATTTGAGCAAGGGCTGCTAGCCAAAATAAGCTAAGTAGTCATCTACCTAAGTATCATATCTTTGATATAAAATTAAAAGTCTTATTCTTCAATAGTTTTTCCTTTTGAATTGATTTGTGTATATTTAGGAAGGATTCTTATCAACATCTACAAAAGACTTATTTTTTATGAAGTGAAAGGATCTTATGAGAAAAAAACAATTATGCTACACCATAAAATAGAATCTTGTGTAAGAAAATAGGAGCTCTTTTTTAAAAATTTTGAATTTAAGTATGGGATTGAAAGTGTCCCTCACGCTTCTTAAAAATTTTGCTACCACATATTATTTATCTACATTTTAAAAAAATTGATGCCAATAATTTTTTAGATTTAACTATATAATTGTAAATTTAGCATTTCTTGTTACTAAAAATCATGATACTACTAGCTTCCAAGTTTGCCCATTATTAAAAAAATCTGATGGGATCCATGTTTATAAAAGCTTGTAAAAATTCTCTCTAAGATATCTTAGAAAGACCCCATCCATAAGACCATAGCATTCATATTATAAAATTATATGTGTGTCCACCATTTTTGGTGCACTTTTTATTAAATTATTAAATAATTTATCAAATTAGATAGATGTTACATTGGACCAATGATTTTTAAATATATCAATGTAATTATTATATAAGATATTTGAAAATAAATAGAATACATTTTATAAATATTTAAGTTAATAAGTATAATTAAGATAATTAATAAATTAATTTAAATAAAAGAGTTGAGTTTAAAATTTTATATTTAGATTTTAAAATAGAATTACTAAATAAATATTTATTTTGAAGTTAAAGAGGAGGAAAATGATATTTGGAATTTGAGACTAAATTTGGAATGAACAAATTGAAATGATTATGTTTTGTGAAATTTGGAACCATGCTTGAACCTAGATCAAACTTGCACTTGCAATCTTAAAATATCATAAGAACAACCTTAATCTAGAAATTGTGACCTTGCACTTGAGTTCTAAACTTCAATACATGCAACAGTTGTTTACACATACTTGCACCTATAAATGAAAAACTTAATGGTGCTAATAAACAAGATTAGAGCTCTCTATGCTAGGAATGAGAAGTTAACTAGCTTCTTGCCTTATGCCTTAGTCAAACTTCATTAATCAATTCAATCATTTTGCAAAGAATTAGAAGACACACTAAGTAACATATGCAACAACTATGGGCATGAATAAAGTCTTGTACCTAGTTAATTCTTTACTAGGGACTTAGAGGACTTAGTTCACATGTTAAGTTTACTAAAGATGTAAACTTTCTTCTAGAAGTCTTAGTTGTCTTATATAGACTTTATATTATCCTAGGTAGTTACGAGTTAGTTGTCTCATGCGATAGAATTAAGACACTTATCATGATCTTATCTTATCCTATCTCTCTCTCTCTTGCCTTTATAAGCAAAGCATCTCATGCATTTTTTGCATCTTATATTGCATATTGATCATATTGTATCATATTGTAATTCTTGTTTGGTGGAATAGTATCTTCCATTGTTGCTTCTCTCTATTTCTTGTGGAGGTTATTTGGTATTGTAGATTGAAGATCTTGGTTGCTCACTTCAACATGGTATCAGAGCTTTGAATCTTGCATGCCCCTTCCTTTTTTATTAGAGAGTTTCTACCATCAATTTTTCTATTGCGATTTGAGTTTCTTTTATGATCTTGCAAATTCTCGTATGCTCTTCTATTGTGTCTCAATACAATCTTAAGAATCAGAGAGGGTTTGCAAAGATCTGTTAATCCTATATTGTATGTATGCTTTTTGGTGAGATATGGTGATTGTAGCACTTTTGGCTATAGTGGCAGTATTTTTGGATGTCCCATTGCATCTAAGAGGCTTGAAAAAGTTAGATTTGGCTTTCATTTCACTCAATTTGGTCACCATTTGCAACTTTGGTAAACAAGGGTTTGAAGCTTAGATTTGATGAACAACTTTTTTCAGGAGCTTTTTTGGCAAAAAATAACCTTTCCATTGCATCCGGGTGGCCAATTCCATGAATTTTGACATAAAATTTGCCTATATTTGGTGAAAGTTATTTTCAGGGCAAAACAAATTTAGCTAGGGAGCTGTACAACCCCCCAGCTTGCACAAGTATGATGGATTTATTATAATAAAAAAAATGTAGAAATTTTTATTGTGCATTTATTTGTTTCAGGCAAAAAATATTGTATTTGGGGCACATTTTATAAAGGTGGCAATATAAATATTTTGTGTGTCCTTTCTATTTCTACAGACGATTCAATCCGCCTATATATTGACTTCTGCAGAATTGATCGGCGATGACCATTTATTACGCTGGCGATATTATTTTTAAAAATCTTTAAAAAATTATATAAAAAATTTAAAGCGCTTACTGCTTTTTCCTTAAACGCTTTGTAAGCACTAACTACAATGCTTGCTACAGAAGGAAGAGTTGTCAATGGCGAGGCTTCTGACAATAGTAACCGCCAGGAGGGCAATCTCATAACTGCCAACCATCAATTAAAACCATCGCGATTTGTAAAACCGCTAGCACTTTTAATAACCGCTTGGCAAATACTTCAAACCACACGGTTACATATGTAACCGGTAGTGGTTAAACTCAAACCACCAATTTTTTGCACACTCAGCTGCCACCAGGTCATATTAGTGCCTAGGACCCAGTGCCCAAGGGCTTAAATTTTGTGCTTAGTTAGCCTGCCAGGTGCCAAAAACAACAATTTTTTTCAAGTTTGCATAACTTTTCTCCAAGGTGTCAAATTTTCGCCAATGAGATATCGTTGGAAAGGTGATTTGACAAAATTCGCAGTGGTATTTATTTTCAATTTTTTCCATTTTTTGCTAATTTTTTCAGCCCAAAGGTACATGTGTATTTATTACTTGTAATTGGCATAACTTTTGCATACAAAGTCAAATTTTGGCAAACTTTTTTTTGAAATTGGTCAGAAAATAACAAGGAATCTATTTGTAACCTCTATTTTCAGTTTTAACAAGCATTTTTTTTTAATTGTAAAAATCACTGTGTGTTATAAATGGTTGATTTGAGCTTGTCACTTGTAAAACTTGCAAAATTTCTTCATTGTAATTTGTTGGGGGGGTTGCAAATTCAATTTTAATACATTTTGGGGGGTGAAAATCATAATTTAAGTACCACATTTTCTCCTTTCTCTTGGTGTTCTTTTGTCCAACATGGCAAATCAAACCACTCACTCCACACAATTATCATACATGGAAGCTAAAAATGACTCAATTGTTACAATTTAAAGGTCTATGGCCAATGTTAGAGGCAGAACAACTTGAATTTACAAGAGAATATGAAAAATTACTCATAGATGTAAAATGGATGAAGCAAAAGGGCTTATTGGCTTACATGTATCTAATAACTTGTTGTTTCATATTACGGAGTGTAAAACACCTAAGAATGTTTGGGATAAGCTTGAATAATTGTATGGTAAAGCCAATCAGTTTAGAATCTTGCAGCTTCAAGTGGGTCTACAATCACTCTCTCAAGATGCATTTCCTTCAATTCAAGATTTTCTTGCACAATTCAAGTTGATTTTGTTACAATTAAAAGGATGTGGGAATGATAAATTTAATGATGAATGTATCTTCTTGATTATGTCTAAGTTAAGAGGCCCTTATCAAGTGTTCTTTTCTACTTTCTATTCTACTATGGATGCCATGGGGAAAGATTATAAAATGCCTACTTTTGAGTTGTTTGTGAGCATCTTACTAGGGAGGAGGCCAAGTTGGTTCAATTGGATGCATTACCTAGTTCTAAGAATCATGCTCTAATGGCTCAATCTTCCAAGGGTAAAGGAAAGAATAAGAAGAATACCAAGACAAAATCATCTTCAGGTAGTGAGACTCCCTCCAAATCGAAGCCAAAGAACAATTAGAAGTCCACTCCATCTCCTTCTTCTTCTACCTCTTGAGATTATTCTTCCACATCCAAGAAAAGGAAAGGAGATCCTTGTTCATTTTGTGGAAAAACTGGGCATAATGATGCTCATTGTTTCAAGAGACTAGAAGCCTTGGAGAAAGCTATGAGGAAGCATAATATTTTAGTTCCTGAGTCTTCTTCCATGGGTAAAGGGAAAGTTGTTTCAACACGGGCCATTCATTCATCTTCTAATAGTTGGATTTTTTATTTAGGTGCTTCACATCACATGACCAATTCACGTGATCTTCTTGATTCCATTGTTCATACTTCTACTTCTCAAATTGCAATTGGAAACTCTTCATAGAATCCAGTTTTGGGGACAGGCTCCATTCAAATGCTAGATGGGTGTATTGAGGATGTTCTTCTTGTTCCTAATATTTCAGTTAATCTACTTTCCATATATCAAATTTGTCATTCTGGTGATAGAAAGTCAGTTGAGTTTACTCCACAGAATGTGACTATTAGACAATTGCAGGATCCTAAGAAGGTTGTTGCTATAAGGATAGTTGATCATGAGAACCATTTGTACCATTTTGATGGCTTTAAGTCTTCATCAGGTTCATGTTTTTTTGCTCATGTTGATTCAATGAGCAAGCTTTGGCATGAAATATTTGGACACTTGAACTATAGATATCTTCAGTAGATGCATGCACATAACTTAGTGGTTGGTCTTCCTAAGATCTCTTGCATAGATGGTGTTTGACTAGGTTATGTTCTTGGAAAACAACATCAATATCCTTTTCCTAAGGGTCACGTTACACGTGCAACCACACCCATTGACTTGGTCCATAGTGATCTCATGTCATTTCCAACTCCTTTTTCAGGGGCTAAGTATGTGCTCACCTTCATTGATGATTTTTCCTGATGCACATGGGTCTACTTTTTGAAGCTCAAGAGTGAGGTTCTCACCATCTTCAAGACCTTCAAAACATTTATGGAGAAGCAATCAGGTTTTTCTCTTCGATGCATACACACAGATAATGGGGGAGAGTATGTCAATCAGGTATTTCAGGAATTTTGCAGTGAGCATGGTATTCTTCATCAGCATGTGCATAGTTCCTTACACTCCTCAACAAAATGGTGTGGTGGAGAGAAAGAACAGGACTCTAAGGGAGATGGCCAATTGTATGATTTAGTCTAGGTCCATGGCTACAACATTTTGGGCCGAAGATGTCAATTGTGCAAATTATATTTAGAACCATATGCCCCACAAGGAAGTGTGAAATATGACTCCCAAGGAGGCTTGGTCTCATCGCAAGCCTAATGTATCCTTCTTCAAAATATTTAGTAGTGAGGCTTGGGCATTCATTCCAGATGGTCAGTGTAAATCAATGGAGAAGAAGAGTCAGCGGTACATTTTTGTTAGCTATTGTGAGGATGTGAAGGCATAAAAATTGTTTGATCCTGACACACAAGAGGTTCATTTCATCGTGATGTTCAGTTTGTTCAGTCCTTCACCCAGATAAGTCCTCCTTTGACTTCTTCTTCATCACAACTTACTCAATCTTCTTCAGTTGATGATGTTTTTCTCCTTGAGGAAGATTTTAATGATGGTCTTGATCCACCTCCTTGAAATTCACCCACTGTGCCACGATGGGCTCATGTTACTCTTGAAGAGGTTGGTTCTCTTATTGGTGATCCCATAGACACTCGCCGCACTCTCATTCTCAAACTTCAAGAATCAGTCTTTTGAGTCATGTTGTTTCAAATGATCCTCATAAGTTTTTAGATGCTTCAGGTATTCTAGAGTGGGATAGTGCTATGGTTGATGAGTATTCTTCTTTGATGAAGAATCATACTTGGAATCTTGTACCTCTTCCTAAGGGAAGAAATTTGGTTCGGTGCAAGTGGTTTATCGTACCAAATATGCAACAGATGGTTCCATTGACAAGTACAAGTCTTGTCTTGTTGCAAAGAGGTTTTCACAGGTTGAGGGAATTGACTATTCTGAGACCTGTTCTCCTGTTGCCAATATGGATTCTATTCATCTTGTTCTTGCTATAGCTGCATCATAGGGATGGTCAATGAATTAGATGGATGTGAAGAGTGCTTTCTTGCATGGGGATATTCATGAGGAGATCTATATGGAGCAGCCATCGGGTTTTTTGTATGACTCTTCACTTGTTTGTAGGATTTGGCATTCATTATATGGTCTCAAACAAGCCCCTTGGGCTTGGTATGAGAAGATGGATAGCTTCTTGATTGCTTCCAGCTACACCCGTTTTCATTTTGATCCTACAATTTATACTCAAAGACATAGAGAGGATCTACTCATTCTTGTGTTCTATGTGTATGATTTGATTCTCACGAGGAGTTATACTTCCATGATTCAAAGTACACAACAAGCATTGATGGAGCGATTTGATATGACCAACCTTGGTATTTTGCATTACTTCCTTGGTCTTTAGGTTCATCAAACTTCTGAGGGGATCTTCATTTTCTAGCAAAAGCATGCTCTTGATTTGCTTCAGAGATTTGGTATGGTTGATTGCAAGATTACCCCCACTCCTTTTCAATTAGGTGTTGTTTGTACTTGACATGTAATCATCCTGATATTTCCTTTGTGGTTGGCCTTGTCTCTCGCTTCTCATAGGAGCCTCATAAGATTCATTGGAAGGCCATCAAATGTATCTTGAGATACATTCAGGTCACTAATCATTTTGACATTCATTACACATCAAGAGCTTCTCAGATTGTGGGAATCTTTTACTCAAATTAGGTTGGTGATGTCAATGATTGGAAGTTGGCTTTGTCTTTTTCCTTGTTCTGGTCCAATTGCATGGTCATGAAAAAATCATACTGCTATTGCATTATCATCGACAAAGCCTAAGTATCGAGGTATAGTTCTTGCTAGTCATGAGGTTTTGTGGCTTCGTCAGTTGACGACTGAGTTTGGATTCCACTCAACCCGCTACTCTTCGGTGTGACAATCAAAGTTCCATCCATATCTCTCACAACCCAGTGGAGCATCAACATACTAAGCATATTGAGATCCACATGCACTTCATCAGGCAGCTCATCTAGAATGGTGTTCTCAGCTTGGAGTATTTTCCTAAAGATCAATAGGTTGCAAACATCTTCACTAAACCTTTGGACTCGCCTTGCTATCTACAGTTGTGATTGATGCTTAGGGTGAAGGAAGTTGTCCTTGGGGGGTCTTGATGAATCCTTCCTTCTTTAGTTTTCTTTGTAGCTTGTTCTATCTTTTGGAGATTAATTTTCTCTCACAGGTTTTTTCTCCTTTTCTCTGCTTGTGAGAGTTTGTTTTGTACATGGGTACCTCATCTAGCCTTGTTGTCGAGACCCATATATTTGCATATTTGCATTTTTTTTTCCTCCCTAATTTTCACTTAAGGAGGGGTGTTGGTGTGAATAAATTCTTGTGCCTAGTTAACTTTTTACTAGGGACTTAGGGGACTTAGTTCACATGTTAAGTTTAGTTAGGATATATGCTTTCTTCTAGAAGTCTTAGTTGTCTTATCTAAACTTTACATTATCCTAGGTAGTTATGAGTTAGTTATCTCATGTGATAGGATTAAGACACTTGTCATGATCTTGTCTTATCCCATCTCTCTCTCTTGCCTTCATAAGCAAGGCATCTCATGCATATTTTGCATCTTGTATTGCATATTTATCATATTGTATCATATTGTAATTCTTGTTTGGTGGAATAACATCTTCCATTATTGCTTCTCTCTATTTCTTGTGGAGGTTAATTGATCCATGGATTAAGATGGATATTCCATATGCTATCCATGAAACTTGTAGAATTAGATATTAAAATATGAGAATAATTTAAAATGACTATTGTAGACACATAAGATTGACCACTTTTGTTTGGTCAATTTACCCCTAATTTGACCAATTTTGTATCCTATATATTAATTAAATACATTATTTAGTTAATATTCAATAATATCAACTTGCATCCTGATCTATTTCTCCTAGTATCCCTATATCCTATCCTAAAGTAAATAATTACCTTTAACTATTTACCCTCATCTCATTCATCCATTAAATTGAATAAATACCCTTATTTATTTGATTTAATCCCCAAATACCCTTTCCTCCCATAAATTAAATAAATAAATAGATCCTATTTATTTATTTAATCCCTCTCACATGTCACATCCTCCATATTCTCCCACCTACATGAATCATAATCCTAATCTCCACCTAACTTGCCCACTAATCACTTGCATACACTTAATCTTTGATTAAGTAGGTCAACCCTCCCCATCACATCAAGCACATGGGCCCCTTGTACTTGTGGCATGGTCTTGGTACCATGTCACATGACCCTTGTCCCCTCCAAGGTACAATCTCTTTCTTAAGCCTTCTCATTGTGTCACTTGGCACAATTTTGTGCCTTGAAAGATCACCTCTCATCTCAACCCGTGATCCTAAGATCAAATCTCAACCCTTGATTCATTTTCCCTATATCCTATATATACATCACTTAACCATTTTATCAAAGACCTCACTCATTTTCACTTGGAGCACGATTATGCTACCTAAATTGCTAGTGAGCACACATCTAATCGAATATCTTGAGCAAATCTACTCAATGGGAGGTTTGACATAGTTCATTTTCATCTAATTCTATGTCGGCTTGAGCTTTCTTAGCCTTATCTTAAGTTTTTTTTTAATTGTGTTTTTTTTGGTTATATTACTTAAATCATTCACATTAACACATTTTCATGCACACATTTATGGCATGCTTGGTGGGACCCACACCACGGGTCATCTACCTAAATTTTGGATTTTTTAGTTGTTTTCCACTTCTAGGTTCATGCAAAGGAAAATATGCCTTGTAAATGAGAGGATCTATTTCTACTTGGGTGGTTGCACTTCAACTCTTACTAGGGGGCTTGCAAGTAGAATGGGTAGTTCTACTCTATAAATAGGCAGATCCATTATTATTTGGGAAGTCCTAATCCTGCTTGGGTGGCTCTACTCATAGAAGTGGATACGCCACTACTTGGACAAATCTGCGATCTCTTGGGTGGATATGCCACTACTTAGTTGGATCTGTAATCTCTTAGGTGGATACACCACTACTTGGGAAAATCCACAATCTATTGGGTGAATACACTACTACTTGGGTGGATTTGCAATCTCTTGGGCTGATACACCACTACTTGGGTGGATCTGCAATCTCTTGGGTAGATACACCACTACTTGGGTGGATTTGTGATCTCTTGGGTGGATAGGCCAATACTTGGGCAGATCTATGATCTCTTCAATGTATCTATTATGAGATGGGGGGATACACTTTATTCTTGGGTGACTTTGTGATTGTTTGGGTGATTTTTCTCTCTACATCAATGACTGAGTAAGGTATAAAAATCTACTTCATGTTATTTTTTTACATTTCTCTTCATCATTTTATATCCTTGGGGTGGGTGTCCCAACTTCTTTAGGCTAACATTCCTTTTATTTTGATCACTTTTGGTATCTAATCATATTTTTGTGCAATTTGATATCATTTTTCAAAGATCATAAATCATAAACTACTAACGTATCGTCTTCAAGTTCACGATCAAAGAATCTTTGTATCACTATTCTAGGCTTGCTTCAATTTCTAAAAGGACAATTTATTGTGTGCTTTGTTTGGGATCATTTTTTGACGTATACTCTCCCCTTGCACCATTCAATGAGCTTGGAGATTAGAAATCACAAATCGATCCAAGTCTTGTATTGTGTATCCTAGGAGTGCTAGCTTGCACATATGCTCTCTCCTTGCACTTTGTGCAATCCTGGAGATCATAAACACCAAGCATATCCTTTCCTTTAGTAGGCCTACTTGGTGATTTCATCACCCCAAGGAACGACCTCAACCATGTGAACTAGCAGGGTGTATAGGGGGGAGAATGAAAGTTATACCCCAATCTAGTCATGTCATGTTTAGCGAAGTTGTAATACTCAAGTGATACCGAGCTAAGAGTGTAGGGTTGGTATGAACAGCTTAGTTGATGCTCTTGACCAACTCTTTTGATGGGATATTGTTCATGGATGTGTCTCACATACCCTCCTGGTATTTAGAGGAGGCACTAGATCACTTGTTTTAGCCTAGCATAAGACCTTTTGACCATTACTTAGTGTGGTGTGGGGTACAGTATCACGCTCGAAGCTACTCACCATATATCTCCATGAGTAGAGATAGGAGCTCTTTGGGCAAGGTCTCAGGACCTACAAAGAAAGGGAAAAGGTGAGCCCTTGTGCCACCAGATCCCTATTTATTGACTCTTGAAAGAGAAGTGCCTCACACTAATCTTGAGATATTAGCCTTTGGGTGGTGGGCCTACACTAAGTTAACACACCTACTTGACTAATCTAGGCTTGTGATTTGTGGTGTTTCTTCTTGTTCTTATCGATGCATATCTTTAGTCCATCTAATCATTGTCCATCTTATATCTTTGTGTTTGCAGCCTTTGGTCCTTTTGCTAGTCTATCCAGTCATCCTTGGGCGACTCTGCCCTACACATAGGAAGATCTTCTCTCTATTAAGTGAATCTTCTTTGTTCTTGGATAGATTCACCTAGGTAGTCCCATCCCTAGTCCCTTTCTAGTCACCCTTGGGTGACTTCGCCTCTACTTGGGTGGATCCTCTCTCTCTTGTGTGAATACACTCTATTCTTGGGTGGATTCACCTAAGTATTCATCTTGTCATCATTCATCCTTGGGAAAATCTACCTCTACTTGGGTGGATCTTCTCTCCCTTATGCAAATATACTTTCTTCTTGGGCAAATCCACCTAGGTAGTCATTTTGTCATCATTCATCCTTGGTCAACTCCACCTCTACTTGGTTAGATCCTCTCTCCCTTAGGAAAATCTGATCTATTCTTGGGAAGATCCACTTAGGTAGTCATCCCATCATCATTCATCCTTGGGCGAATATGTTCCTTCTTCCGAAAATTTTCCCTAGCATTATTGTCAAACCCATTATTCCTTGTTAGGTGATTTCAACTCTACTTGGGTGGATCTACCCTATTCTTGGGTGATTTTTCTCTTGGGAAATTCTTTATACTTGGGTAATTTATGTTGTTCTTAGGCAGATCTATATTCCATACAAAATTTAGAAATCAAATCCTTCTTATCACGGATAGCCAATGTCTTCTTGAGTCCAAAATCGTAATCCAATCATTTTTCCACTCCATACCTAGCTCAAAACAATCTCTTCCATCTCATCGACCACCATCAACCTCATCCCTTTTGAAAAAGGATTCAGTTAAACACATCCTATTGACATCCAAATTATCCACAATCCAAAATTCAACCTCACATGCTTAATCAAGATCCTAAATCCTAAATCAATCATCCATCATAATGCTTTCTTGGGAACTTAGCGTATCCCAAGTTATTAATCCCTCATTTGAATTATTTCACCTGGAGCTAGAGGTATAGTTTATATTGATATATTCTCTTTCTTGATAACTTAGGCTATCTCAAGTAATAAATTCATCCAATTGAATGTTGGCATAAGATCTTGGTCATAGTTGAGAGGATACTATCAACCATCCACCCAATAATAACCTCATCGGTTTAGTTACATCCTTAAACATTAGGAGACCTTCCCACCATATCTTCCAAATAATTTGAATCTAAGCTTACTACAAATCCCAATATGAGCTTTCATACATATGTTACCAATTTTTTCACTACATCTCGATTGGTGGAGCTGGATTTAATATTGTTATATCTTAAAGTGAAATTACATTTATTTATGCATTATGCTTAAGTGTCATTTGCACTTTGTTCATTGTTCATCAAGTGACAGTTGTGCATTAAAATGAGGAAACAAAATTTCAGAAGTGCTATTCAATACTTTACAATTAAATGAAGTACAAGTTTGAGCATACAATAATAAAGCATTTTCAATTGCTTTAACTATTTCATGGAATAATTCATATTTACATAGCTTCATTTGATTGCAATAATTCAAATGATAATACAACATTGCATTGAGATGCATTTTCTTTTCAAAGTGAAAAGCATAAGATGAAATCAAATACCCACACAAGTCGTGGATGGGATTGTTACAATGCATCACTAATAGCACACTACACTATGGAAGATGCAAAAGAAGAAATCACATAATTTACAACATAATCATCATTGCCTGACCTGATTGGCTGATGGTTGATGTTGAAAAACCAACTGTGCATTCATAACAATTAGGTAAATGCTTTCTGAAAGCTACAGGTGAATAGTGAGTTTAATCCGCTCAATCACTTAACTGAGTACATTCATCTCAAACATTGTTGTATGGTTCATGCTCTTTTGCTACAGTGTATTTGTTCATCATGATCATATGTCATGCAAGGTTCAATTCATCAGTGTCCTTTCTCACAATCAAGGATAGTGAACAGGCATACATTATGCCTCAATGAAGAGAATTGTTTCAATTTTCATCTCAGAGGAGAGCAGATTCACGGAGCAATTTATTAAGTGGAGCATAAAAATGCATGAAGAGTGCCAGGTTGAAGCCTAAGAGTATGAAAGGACAGATAATACATTCAAATAATAAATGAGCAGTCAGTTCCAGTTTGGTTGAGAATGCAAATACAACATTAGGAATTACAATGTGAAATGATTGTTCCATAATGACAAGAAAATGACAAGCATAACAGAAGGTGTTTCTAAAGTGTTAGCTGGCTAAAACAATCAAGTAAGATGCAGTCCATAGAACTACAAGATTTCAATTGAAATTTCTGCATAAGTCTAAGAACAAAATAAAAAAGTCAGTCATCCTGGGTTTCTTCAAGGAAAATCAATAAGGAGACATCATCAAAGCGACCTATAAGGAGTATGGATGCCACTGTTTAATCATGGTCACCAAATAATGAGATCATAATTGTTCTCAAATGTGAAATATGAAGACAGAAACAAGAGTTGTTGTAGATTAGATGGTGGTATAGCAGGAGGACAGTCATTTCAGAATAAACAGAGGTGATTAAGGACAAGTCTAAATGTAGTTGTGAGTGTATGAGGAGTTTAAAGCAGATGACTAATCTACAGGTTAATCAAAAGATTTTTGTGTGTAAAGGAAAAAATAGCATGGAGATGATAGTTAAAAATATAAACAAAAATACATTTCTAGAATCTCATGAACTAGTGCGAAAGTTTCAATAGTAATACATTCAGAAATGCCTTTGCTTCACAAATGACAAACACCCATATGCTCAATATTGGAGAATTCGAATGCCAAAAGGAGCCAGGGTTTTACACAGTAATCAAAATATGCAGCTTTTGTTTTTTTTCATACACCCACATTGGGGTTTGACTGTGAGACACAAATTTCCTTGAGGGAATTCATACAATGTCTTCATGATTGAGTTTGAAGGATTCAAAAATAAGTATGATTTTGGAAAAATAACGAATACCCATGTCCTGTTTGCAACTGAAAGTGCAAAATAAGTAGAAAGTCAGCGTGGGTCGAGCTAGTGTTACATGAATATCAAAGCACAGATTTTTTTTTCTATTTCCAGGTTACCCATATGGAGATTTTTACAAATAATAATAAAAAGATGCTTTCTATTGATAACCATGAAAGGGTTTGTTCGAAATGTGAAAGTAGAAAGAGATTCTTGTTTTGGGTCAAGCCCAAAAGCTTTAAATATGCTTTTTTAGAGATACATATGGTGTGGCATGTGTATGGCCATAAATTCATAAGAAAAAGAGAAGTTTTTTAAGCTTTCTAAAGAAAGAAATATGTGCTTCGAGCAAAGCCTACCAATTCAAGCTTGTAGGAGATCATATACAGCCATGGCCAAAGCTTTATAAAGTCTCAAAACCCCAAGCAAAATAGCCAGTGCGAGCTCGTATAGGGTGGCCAGTGAAGACAAAGAGCATAGAAATAATAAAATAATAAGCACAGGAAGTAAAGAGCCATCACAGAAACTGAGTTATAGTCGCGGCCACAAGACCAGAAAGCTCAAGAACTGAAGCCATAAAAGTTATAAGTAATAGCTTACCTTGTGTACAGTGAAGAATAATAACCCTCGAGCAAGCTCTCTCATGGAGTCTCCAGACAAATGCCTGATCTCATGCTCGTGCATAGCGGCCAAGAAGAATAGATCACAAGAATGTAAGAGGAAATCAGAAACAAGTATGTATAGGCCATGACCTTAATGGCTATTATTGCTTTTCAACTGAAGAAGTAAAGCCACAATACTTCAGAAATCGAGCTTACTTAAGTCACTTATTCCTTTAGTTACTTAAGCTAAACTTAGGCACATTAATAATTGATTAATTATTAATTGTGCACACTAGGGTTTCATTTAGGGTTTCCCTTTTAGGGTTTCTTGATCTCCTTCATAAGGATTGATCTCTTTGTAACAATTGATTCTCTTTAATGCATTTTTACTGTAAGATTTACAAAACATCTTCTTTGGTTCTGCATGTCTTTTCCATGTGATAGGAGATTGCATGTAGGTGATCTTGGTTTTCTAACATGGTATCAGAGCTCCAGACTTGCAGTTGCCTGTTTGTGATATGAAGATATGGCATTTCAGTGAGTTTCTAATGCAAGGGTTTCCACAGGCATCCTTTTTGCAAGATCTAGGGGTAGCGAATTTTTTTGGAGCATTTTCAGCCTAAATGGACCTCACCATTGCGTCCACAGCGGCCCAAAACCCTAAGATCGACTGTGAAATCGTCAAAATCCGAGCAGTTGATTTCTGAGGCAATTTTTTTTTGCCTGTACAGCCTTGTTTGCCATTTGCACTAAGATTGAGGTAAAAAAAATTCATCAAAAAAAAAAAAATCATTTTTTTTCTACACCATAAAATTTCGCAATTTTTTAATGTAAATCTTTTTTTGAAAAAAAACAAGCTTTGAAAAAAAATTTAAAAGTAAAAGCTTTATTGTTTTTTTTTTTAAAGTAAAGGGTACAAAAGTACCCTACGCAGGAGTACCACCCTGCAGGGAAGGTACCATGTGTACCCTTCCCGCGACATGGGTCTTCAATTTTTTTTATTAATTTTTTTTAAAACAAAAAAATTAAATATGTAAATTTTTTTTTTTTTTTTAAATATTTTTTTCAAAATAAGCCCACTTGTGCAAATCCGCCGATGACCATTTGACTATCAAATTTAGGCCCGGATTTTTGCTGTGACAGCCGTATGACCGTCAAATTTAATGCCGCACTGGTTATTTTTCCCCCTTTGGAGCTATTTTTTTTAGAGGTCATAACTTGGGCATACGATATTGTTTTTTGGAAAACGAGATATCGTCGGAAAGCTGCTTTTGTCAATTTTCTAGTGGTGTGGGTCTCATCACTTAATTTTTCTGTTGGTGCATTCTACAGCTAGTTGAAGTCAGAGGATCTTTTTTCAGTCTCGAGCTCATAACTTTTTGCCACGATCTCCAATTTTCGCTATCTTTGGGGCGTTGGAAAGGTACTAAGGATCTCTATGTTGCTGTCCATGCACTTTTTCTGTATCTATCCTAGGTTGATCACTTAGTCTAGATTTGTCCTGATGGGTTTTTTGGAGATTACTTGGAGTTTTTGGCAGTTGGGAGAGTGCACCTTGCATCTTTGCACTTCATTTTCAGTAATACATCATTCAATAATCACTTGTTGCTTCATAGATTCCCGAGTTGTTCCCGTTTGGAGTTTTCGAGTGTTCTGTGGCATCGGGTCTGCTGTTGCTTTATCATGATTCCTTGAGTCAATCAGTGACTCTCATATGGTTTTAGTAGTAAACAAAAGAATCTTTCCTTGCTTGCCAGTATCAGGTTCTAGTGTTACTCTACAGTGATCTTCTAGTGCTTCTTGCAGCAGTCATCTCATTGTAGGGGGGTTTTGTCCCACTGGGTTTTTCCTTCTCTACCTCATTCTTGCATTTGTAAATGGGTACCTGATCAGGCCTTTGTTGCCGGGACCCATCTTTGCTTTCATGCATCTTATTCTAGTGTTTTAGCTTCTTCCTAAGTTCATCTTAAAGGGGTGTTAGAGTAATAAGTTATTATGCTTAATTAATTATATCATATTGATTAATTAATTAAGTCACTTATTCCTTTAGTTACTTAAGCTAAACTTAGGCACATTAATAATTGATTAATTATTAAGTGTGCACACTAGGGTTTCATTTAGGGTTTCCCTTTTAGGGTTTTTTGATCTCCTTCATAAGGATTGATCTCTTTGTAACAATTGATTCTCTTTAATGCATTTTTATTGTAAGGTTTACAAAACATCTTCTTTGGTTCTGCATGTCTTTTCCATGTGACAAGTGATTGCATGCAGGTGATCTTGGTTTTCTAACATGAAGGATCCGACTATTTGAAGACAAAGGTGAAGATTCTCAAGCACACGAGCTATAGATTGAGCTCAATCATGGCGGCACTATCCTTTCATGCAGAGACCAGTTTTTTCCAAAATGATGATTGCAAAAATGAAATCATTTTTAGGGTTTGACTTCTTTTTGTTCCTTGCCCTAATTCGAGTTAGGTCAAATGATATAATTTCCTTTGATATTCACATTTGACAATAGCATGTGGAGAAATTTGAATTTAGGTTTGTTTTTGCATTTTGAATACTAGAATCTGAAGTTTAATATTTGAAGGGGTCAAACTCTAATATGCCTAGGTCAAGCTTTGAAGAATGATGGAGTATTTTCCTAAGACCTATGGTTTCCTTATTTAAATTTTGGCAATGTAAGGGGTTGTGAACTTAGAGAAACTTATGATTAATGATGCCTTGGTGAGGAGTAGATAAGTGAATATATTTTTTATTTTAATTGATTTTGTGAGAAATCAATAAGAATTGCAAGGTAATCTCATCCATGACATAGGGTTTTGTCTTTTAATTGATTTTGAAGAAATCAATTAGAGTATTGAGAGAACAATATTGCCTAATATGTTTTATGATTTTTGAAGAAAAATCAAGCATTGTATTGGTGGAATAAGGTTGTCTTTTTTTTGCAAAAGATTTAGCAATCTTTAATTGCAAAAATAAAACAAATTGTAAAATTTGCAATCATGTAAAGCAATCCTTATAAATTGTTTTATGATTTCTTGCTATTTTTAGCAGATTGGTATTGACTTTTCCTCTTGATCGGATTTGAGTTTCATCTTGGAGAGATAAGGTGTTTTTTTGGCTTTTAAAGTAGATTTAGCCTATTTTTAGAGGCTTTTTAGTATGATCATAAAAGTAGTGTGCTGTTTCTGCTTTTATGCAGTCTTTTGAGACAGTTTGAAGCTTTTTTCCTTGAGCTTCTTTGTGAGCTCGAATTAGGGTTTCTTAAGAGATATATTTTGAAGAGACTTGGTCTTTTTTTTTCTTCCCAGTTCAGAATACAATTTCTTGCTCTTAGCATTCTTGAGCTTGTAAACTCAATTGTACTCAGTTCAGACAGACACTCTTTCAGTTTCAATAAAGCAGCAGAGTTCTTCTTTTCATTTTTTGGTCTCAATCTGGTAACAGCAGTTTGATGTATTTGTGTTTTCAAGTTTGAAGCCTTAAATGTTCTGCTTTTATGATTTTTTATGCACATAATTTCATGTTTTTAGGTTGTATGATGTATTCAATGCCTTTGAATCTTCATACAAATTACTGATGAAATCATGTACCAATGAGATTGTGAGAACTATTGTAATAGAGAAATTGTTGTGAGTGGAAAAATCAAGATTTTTTAGAAATAACAAGTTAATCATCAGTCAGTTCTAAGTTTTGATTTCAATCCATCCTTCTAACTCTTTCCTTCAGAAAATATTTAGAATAGGATCAATCATTCGGAGAACCAACTCACTCTGGAGATTCCTTTTTCGTTCAGATCACCCACATCTGAAGAATGTCTCCATGTTTCAGTAGATTGTTGAATCTTGCATTCAATAGGGTGCAAATCTTATTGACAACAACATCCACATCTAGGATATTTTGATATCAAAACAAATCTTAAGATCCCTTCTTCCATATTCTTCTACTCCATTCTATTTCTTCTAATCATCTCTTATCTTCTCTTCCATCCATTCCCATCTAGTTCAATACCATGCATCCTTATCCTCCCTCAACATGGCCAAAAATAGTAATAAAGGGAGATCCTAATTACATTAAAGATGATGGTGAAAGTCTTGTTGATCAAGATGAATACGAGATAGATCCCTTTGATGCCATCATTTCTAGCAAGCTTGCTCCAAGAATTTTCCCAAAGCACATCACTCATCCACGCTATCCCATCATGCCTCCATCTGCATCCATTAGTAATCCTTATGCTACCTTTGATAAGGGGAATCAATTAGCTACTTCATCCACATCTCCATCCTATCCCTCATCTACATCTACCTCTTATCTATCACTCACATATCCCTAGTATCCAATATCCATACCTCCATCTTCTCTCCTAGTCATATCTCAACCTCCAAAAAAAAAATCACCTTCATCCCTATTCCAAATCCACAATCCCATTATCCTCCAAACCATCTCCCAATTCATAATGCTATTCCTCCAATCCATGATCCCAATCCTCCATCTACTCCTAATATTTCATCCTATCTTAATCAACCATCCACTTTCTCCTATCTCAATCAACCATCCATGTCCTCCTATCTCACTCCACCTTCCACTTCCTCATACCCTAATCCTCCCTCCAATCCATCATACTTGTACCCTCCATCTAATCTTGATCCCCCCACTAATCCTAATCCTTAACCTACTCTTAGTCCTCCATTCATTCCCAATCCAAAATCTAATCCTAACTCTCCAATCCATAATCCTAATCACCCCACTACTCCGCCTCTTCCACCTACTCCCAATCATTCATCTATTCCCAACCCTCCACCTAAGCCTAAAATATACAAGTATCTCATTTCAGATGTCATCCAAGGACTCATGGTAAAGAAGTCATCACCAAAGCCACATCCCAAAGTTGTGGAGTCATTTCACCCCACTCCACCATGTATGGGCATTAGTGATGAGGCCCTTCTCCATCCCACACCCATCATTCCTCTCCCTACTCCTAACACCATCCAACCCATTGAAGCCACCTAAATCTAATCCCCTTATCCTACTTGTAGCATTAACCAAATTCACTCCCATGAACCTCATGAATCCTCTATCCTTTCATACACACCATCTAAGGATCCCATCCAACACTTCTCCACCATCACACCACCCACATGAGTTGAAGCATGCGAAGAGCTTGTTCCAAAGCATACCAATACATCCCTTCATCCACATCAAGATCATATCATCCCACCTAATCCCTCTCATGATAACAATACTTCCCCTCATCAAATCAAGATCCTACCATCTCACTTAATCCTCCTTATGATCTGTTATCACCCCCTCTTACAAATCAAAATCCTACCATCACACCTAATCCCTCTCATAACCCTTTATCACCCTTTCCTTCAAATCAAGATCCTACCTATAGACATTCAAATTATCCTGATTGACATTGTGTACTTGATTTTGATTCACTAATACCAATTCTTCTTTAATCACTTCTTTACTAACCAATTAATTGAATAATCTTTATTTAATTAATTCATTGAGATTCCTCTTTTAATTAAATAAATCAAATTCATTTGATTAAATCTAATGATCTTTTGGATTTTGATATGAGGATGGCGCTCTGCACCTGCATGCTCACTCGCGACCATTGAGACCTCAGGTGCATGTCATATTCTTCTACTGCATGTGTCTTCTCTCTTCTAGATCAGTTTGTTTGTGGCATGCTGCGTATAGGGAGGGGTTTTTAAAGCTTTCGGGGGGAGTGTTTTGCTCGGCTCAAAATTTTGTTTTGTTCCTTGTCACTGGTTCAATCTTCTGTCTGTGTGGAGCGACGTTTGCAGAGCCGTAGTGATTGGTGCTTGAGCCTGCAGTGGCATGGAAGTTGGGTGTTGGGGGTCTATTGCGTGTGGGTGGTCCTTTGTCCGCTGCTCTCTTCTTTTTGTTGCATGGGAGTGAGAGGGTTCCTGCGTAGTGGGAAGGGGGGTGGTTGGTGGTAGCGTGGGGGTGGAGTGGATTTAGTGTAGTGGGTGGTGGTGTGGGTTGGGTGTGTGGCTCCCCATGTAGTGCTGGTTGGTGTTCTTGCTCTGCATGCCCGTCTTGGGAATTTTGATGTCTTTGTCTTAGGGTGAGACGTCCAGAGAGTCTTCTGATATGGACTTTCAGGCTTCAATCGGTTTAAAATCTCTGAACCATGTTATGAAGACCTTTGATAATAATTTATTCGCTTTGGATTCAGGGGTTGGCGGTGCTAGTTTGCATGGTGGCTCGTGGATCATGAAGATTAACGGTTGTCTCGAGTGGTGCAAGGAGCGACCAAAATTGGTTATTCTGCTAGAGATGATTGTCGAGGATATAGAATACTATTCAAATCACTCTTTATATTGTAAGTTTTTGGGGATGAGGGTCTCATTGCAGTTTTTGGAGACTTGGGACCAGAGGACATGGGCGTCAGAGGGAAAAATGGAGATCATGTTATTGGCCAACAATTACTTCATGGTTACTTTCAATTGTGTGGCTAATTGCATTAGGGTCTTTGAGTGGGGCCCTTACTTTCATAATCAGGTGGGACTGTTTATCAAACCTTGGCATGCAGGGTTTAACCCCTTTGAGGAGTTGTCAAATTAGGTTCCAGTGTGGGTTCGTCTACCTTGGTTCCTGATGGAATGTTGTCGAGAGGATGTTTTGCACTTGCTAGCCTCGATGCTTGGAAAACCAGTTGGGTCTTCATTGCAAACTTTGGGTAAAAAGGTGATGACCTTTGCTCGCATTTGTGTTTAAATTGATCTAAGTAAGCCTTTTCCTGATGTTGTGGAAATGTGTGCGGGATCTTACTCTTGGGTGCAATAGTTGGATTATGAGACCCTCCCCTTCCGATGTCACCTTTGTCAAGAATACGATCATTTGCAGCATAGATGTCCAAGATTGAAGCCAATGGAGTCTCAACCTTCACAACCCCCTCGAAATCCCCCTAGGGATGACAAAGGGAAGGGCCTTGCTCCTGGTGAGGTGGTTGGTGCTAATGGTTTTGTTCAGGTTAAGAATTGTAACAAGAACCAGGGTCAAAAGAGGACCTTCAAGGAAAGACAAGAGGAGGATACCTTTAACAGGTTTGAGGTATTGGATGATCTCAGCCAACAGGAAGTGAATCCGGGTTTCATGAGTATGGATTAGGGGGTTGTGGGTTCAGTTCAGGAGGGCCTTATTCTTGATGCATCTATTATTTCGCAGGATGTTATTGCTTTGCACATGGATACTGATCAGCAGCTGGTGATCTCAGAGGTTTTGGTTCCTTCTGTTGAAGCCCTGAAAGGTGGGGGGATTCTTCTCATCCTGGGTGGATTGTGGGATCAGAAGCAGCCAAGAGTACCAGGCCTTCTCCTCAGCTGGGCCTTTTGCAAAGAGATCTTAAGAAAAGTGGGGCAGAAAAGGCTGCTAAAGGTAGAAAGAAGGATTTGGAAAAGATTAAGCCAATTGGCGAGACTTTGGTGGAGTCAGGGTCGGTGAAGACTTTGGACTGTCATTTTTTGAGCCACTTGAAATGATTGTTCTATCGTGGAATGTTCGAGGCTTGAACAACGACCCTAGACAAAAAATGGTTCATGATTTGGTTATAAATCAAGGTCCTGATGTTATTTTTCTCTAGGAGACTAAGTTATCTATTGGGACTATGTTTGGTTTGGTGCCTAAGTTGTGGAGGATCGGGGATTATCAGTGTATTGGTGCTCATGGGTCTTATGGGGGTGTAGCTTGCTTGTGGAACCCGCAGAAGATCCGTCCTCTTTGGTGGTTATCTTCTAAGTCTGTTATGTTTATGATTGCTTCTAGTTTTGAGACGGGGGAGGTTTGACTCCTTTCTAATCTTTATGCACCTATTGACTTCTGGGGTAAACAATTACTGTGGTCCCACATCAGGTTTGTTCGCAGTTTGGTTCCTTTTCATCTCTAGATTCTGGCGGGAGACTTTAATGCTATATCTAAGTTGGCTGAAAAGCGTTGTGGTATTGCGAGGCTGGAGCCCTCTGCGTTGCTCTTGTGTGACAGCATTGATGCTTTGAATTTAGTGGATATTAAACCTAGTAATGGTAAGTATACTTGGAACAATTGCAGGGTTGGTGAATACTATGTTGCTCAGAGATTGGATTGCTTCCTGGTTTCTTGTTACTAGGTTGGTGGTATGTGGTCTTCTTGTTCTGAAATCCTGGATTGGAGGGGATCCAATCACTGGTCTATCAAGCTTGCTATTGAGTCAACTTGTGTGCCTCATGCTCTTTCCTTTAGATTCCAACTCATGTGGTTGTGGGACCAGTCTCTGTATGACTATATGGCTGATTGGTGGAGGAGTGGTAGACTTGCTTTTGGTACGGCGATGTATACCTTTACAAAATTACTTCAACATGTGAAATATCATCTCAAGCATTGGAATCATCAATGCTTTGGGAATGTCTTCCAAGCTAAGGTAGTTGCTCAGGTGGAATTGAATGGTATTACGAGATTGATAAGGGAGGATGGGGTAACTTAAGAGTTGCTTCAGGAATAGGCTCGAGCTTTGAAAGCTCTGGAGGAGTGTGAGTTGCGGGAGAAATTGTATTGGAAACGAAAGGCTCAGATAGAGTCGCTTCAAGAAGGAGATAAAAATACAGCTTTTTTCTTCAATTCGGTAAAAGCCAGGAGGAACAATAACTCTATCTCTATTCTGGTAAATGATAGAGGTGAGTAGCTTTCATCCTTTCTTGAAATATCGAGGGAGGCGATTCCTCTCTTTTTAGGGAATACTTGCTTGGGGGATCGCTTGAGGAGGCCTAGGTTCTTTCTTGTATTCCCCCTCTGGTTTCTAGGGAACTGAATGAGCAACTTATGAGTGAAATCACGCTTGAGGAGTTAGAGGGGACTTTTTTCCAAATGAAGAAAGGGAAAGTGCCCAGTCCTGATGGCTTCCCGATTGAGTTTTTTCAAGAATTTTGGGATATTGTCAAGATGGACTTACTGGCGGTTGTTCAGGAATCTCGGCGAAATAAGCAGATGCTAAGGGATTTAAATTTAACCTTTCTTGCTCCCATTCCTAAGTGTGATGGGGCTGATAGGTTAAGTCAATTTCATCCCATTTCTCTTTGCAACATAATTTATAAAACTATATCTAAGCTAATTGCTGACAGGTTAAAAAAGGGGCTCAAATAGCTGATTTCTGAGGAGCATAGTGGTTTTGTGGTGAGTAGGAAAATTCTGGATGGGATTGTTATTGCCACTGAGACCATTCATTCTATGGCCAGCTCCAAAGAAAAGGCGATGTTCATTAAGTTGGATATGGCTAAGGCTTATGACAAGGTTAGGTGGTCCTTCCTTCAGAAGGTTCTCAGTGCTTTTGGTTTTGAGGAAGAATGGATTCAATGGGTTATGAGTTGCATTACTTATGTTTCTTTCTCTATTCTAATTAATGGGGATCACTCTGAGTTGTTTGGAGCTTCTCAGGGGATTTGTTAGCGGGATCCCATGTCTCCTTATTTGTTTCTTCTCCTTGTTGAAGGCTTGGGGTGGTTGCTTAGAAGAAATGTGGAGGTTGGTCTCATCCAGGGTTGGTAGTGGGGTGGTGACTTGCCTTCGTAGTCTCACCTGCAGTTTGTGGATGACACTGCTCTGATGGGTATGGCTACAATGAGAGAAGCTGCTAATATTCGCAGGGTGTTGGATGTTTACCTGACTGCCTCGGGTTAGTTGATTAATGAGGATAAGTCTTCCATATTCTTTTTTAATACCCCGGGCCCCATTCAACATAGAATTGCTCAGACTTTGAGATTTCAAATTGGGACTTTCCCTTTGACCTATCTTGGTATCCCCATCTCAGTTGGTAGACTACCCAGGGAGTCTTGGTAGAATATTTTGGATAAGTTTCGGGTGAAAGTTAATCACTAGACTCATAGTTGGTTGTCCTTTGATGGGTGTGTTCAACTAATCTTTTTTGTGGTGAAATCATTGCCCATTTATAGATGCATGCTCTAGGTTGCCCCGGTGAGCTTTGTTAAGGAGTTTGATTTGGTTACAAGATAATTTTTATGGGCTAGTTGTTTGGTGTCTTCCAAATGGAGTCTGGTTAGATGGGAGGTTGTCTGTAGCCTAAAGCAATATGGTGGTCTTGTATTACGGCAGTCAGCTTTGACTAGTGTGGCTCTGGCGGCGAAGTTGTATTGGTGATGGTGCATTGAGCAGGATAAGATTTGGGCCAGGATTCTTTCTTGAAAGTATTTCTCAGGGATCCCTCTGCTTGATCTCCCTCGATATCCCCTAGTGGGGAAAGGCTCGATGATTTGGGACACTCTCAAGAAAGGGGCTAATCTTATTAAGGAGGGATTATTTTGGATTTGTTGAAAGGGGACTAGGGTTTATTTATGGTCCGACTCTTGGGACGAATTTCCTCCCATAATCTCTCAGTTTCCCAATTTGTTGAATCTTTGCCAGCAGTTTCTTGAGGCTGGTTGGTCACGGGTGAGTGACTTTAAATCCTTCTCTTCTAGTGGGTTGCTGGAGGTGGCTAGATGGAAGTCTCCTAATGCTTGGCCGGATGTTGGTTTGCAAGAGGACTATGCTGAGCTACAAGGTATCCTTTCCAGTCGGCAGTGTAGTTCCCTCCATGATGAAGATGTACTAGCTTGGTCTCCTAATCCTAAAGGTGTCTATACCGTTGCTTTTGGATATCAGGTGTTATTGTCTCACAGGATGGTTGGGGAGGAAGTGTAGTGGTGGAAGAGGGTATGGAACAAGTTCTCCTGGCCAAAGTGTAATTGTTTTTTTCTGGATGTTGGCATGGAATAAGTGTTTGACTTGGGATAATATTTGGAAGAGAGGTTTCAAGGGCCCTTCTGTCTGTGTTTTGTGTGGGGTTGTTGAGGAGGACTCTACTCACTTGTTTTTTCAGTGTCCTTTCACTTTGCAACTTTGGCATTTTTGGTGGGGTATTTGGCAGAGCCCTTGTGTTCATGCTTCCTCCTTGAGTGAATTTTGGAATGGTTTGGGTAGGCCTCCCTCTTTGGATTCCTTCTTGTAGGATGTGTGGTTTGGGGGGACTATCATAATGTTGTGGCAGATTTGGTTAGAACATAATTGACACATCTTTCGTGGAGAGAAAAAGTTTGTGCAACAGGTCTGGCAGAGAATATTGGGCATGATTCAAGAGACTGTGGAGGCTGTGTGATGTGATTTTTCCCTTGGAAAGAAGGGATGCTGAGGTGGTGGAGAGATTAGGGATGCAGGGGTTATCCACGACTTCTACGTGTGTTAGGAGAGGACGAAAGGTAAAGCAGAAAATTCATAGGGTTGGTAGTTGGCAGCTCCCTCCTGATGGGATTTTGAAGATTAATACTGATGGATCCTCAAGGGGCAATCCTAGGCCTACTGGTATTGGGGGGATTGGCAGGGATTTTTTGGGTTCGATGATCTTCTTTTCGATACATGAGGGGATGCAGACTATCAACATTATGGAAGGGATGGCTATTCTCTGTGCTTTGGAGAGGGCTCATGCTCTGGGGTGGAGAAAGATTATATGTGAGTCTGACTCCCAGGTCTTGATCAATTTACTTATTCAACAGAAAGTGGTGGGTGTCAATTGGAAGTTGGCTATGATTGTGCAACAAATTTTGTAGGTTAGTTCGTTGCTAGAAATGGTGTCCTTTGTTCATATTCTGAGGGAGTGGAATCGGGCTGCTGACTGCTTGGCAAAATGGGCTTATGAACATTTAATTGGCTGGAGAATTGAGGAGTGGGAGTTGGTTCCTCTGGTGCTTCGCCATGATTTGGAAAGAATTCTTGCTAAAGATAGGGATGGAAATAGAGTTGGATGATTCTTTTCTTTTGTAATTGCTGGTTTCTAGGACTTCGGTTCTTTGCTTTCTTTGTAATGGTCCTTTATGATTTTCAATAAAGTTTTTACCCCTTTTTATAAAAAAAAATCTAATGATCTTTTAATTAAATAAA
This sequence comes from Sequoia sempervirens, assembly GCA_007258455.2. Lineage (NCBI taxonomy): Eukaryota > Viridiplantae > Streptophyta > Pinopsida > Cupressales > Cupressaceae > Sequoia > Sequoia sempervirens. Next base: position 41,798,081 of record VDFB02353493.1, read on the forward strand.
TCATTTTATTTAATTAAATCCTAATGTTCCTCTTTTGATTAAATAAATCATTTTATTTAATTAAATCCTAAAGTCATCTCTCTTAATTAAATAAATCAACTTTATTTGATTAAGTCTAATGTTCCTCATTTAATTGAATAAATCAAAATTATTTAGTTAAATTATTAACCTCCCAACTATCTTCTCATTTGATTTAAATAAATCTAAATATCTAAATCAAATGTCAAATCAAACTAACTTCATCTAAGTTAATTAATCCTAATTAACTCCTAACACTAATCTCCATTCCTCTAGCTTTTGCAACTTGCACATGTAAATCAATTTATTTGATTTATTAATTCCTCTATTTTCATTCAAATGTGGCATATCCTTGGAATATTCCACCAATTTCAAATCTCCCTCCCAAAGGACTTTTGTCCTCCAACATGGCATTAAAGGCTCTTACATGTCCTCTCCTTGAGCCAACTTGACATTAACTCCTCTTACAACTCTTCTTCCACAAGCCATCTTTTGAATTTCAAATTCCACCTATATGCATTTAACATGCACATTGTTCAAAATGTGCTCCACTCTCCTTCATTAGCATGTTGACAAGTGGCACAATGCCATTGGTTCAAGTTTAATCCCACATTCTTCCTATTCTTCAATCCCCCATCCTTCTTTCCTATAAATAGAGGACTTCTGGTGCAGAAGCACCTAGGAAGCATGAGGTAGCACTAGGCAAATTTGTGAGCCTAGGATGAAATTTTGTGATTTTGATGTTTTAAGGTCATGTTGACCTTTTAGTTGTGTTAGAGGTGTTAGAACATGTTAGGAGGAAGGTGGATCAGTAGCTCATGGTAGAAAGGATGAGTTTCACAACTTGTTTTCACTAGGATTCACTAGGAGTTGGAAATAAAGCCCAAAATGTTGCATTTGTGCAATTTTGGCCTATTGTGGTGGTTATGTCCGACCAAGCGAGAATTAACCACATTGTGAACCTTTAAAAGGTGGACCTTGAACTGGAATTGAGGTTGGAAAAGTTTTGTATCATTTGGAGTTTGCAGTTCTTATGGAAAAACAATGAAATTCTTTTAATTTTCTGGTTTTTAGCTCTTTTAGTGTGTTAATGGAGGGTTCCAGGCACTGAGCAGTGTGTGGCAGGTGTAATAATTGCTTTTCAAGCTTTGTGTGGTCATTAGTTGAGTTGTTTCATCATTTTCTAACTTTGTTCTTAGTTGGTTTTGTTTCTTTCCATTATTGATCAGTCCGTCAACTATCAATCATGGAGACTTAGACCTCTGTCTTCCACTATACCTGGTGTATAGTCTATGGTGGTTGAGGCTAAGCTCCATGCCTATAAATAGTATAGGTCTAGGAGTCCTTAGGAGTCAGAAAACTATGGCAAAAGACTATTCCTAGCGAGCTTGGCAGTGCCCGGTTAGGACAATCAAGGAGTGCAAAGCACTAAAGTTGCAGGGGTGTCAATCCCCTGGCACACCCAGGTGTGTGGTGGATGCAGGAGGCCTTGCAGAGGCTTGGCAATAAGGATGGAACCCTGGCAGGCTGCATGGAGGAAGAATAAACTGACTGTTCAAACAAAAGGTCAGAATTTGGCTTAAAACAAGCCTAAAAGTGCTAAGATCATGGTTAGGGCAGTGTATGAACAGTACAGGCTCCAAGCCCCAAAAATATTCAAGGTGTGACCATAGGAAACACAAACCCCAAGAAAAGAACCTAGGTCATTTGGAGGGTTTTGGAGTGATTTCCACTTTTCTCGGGTTAGGAGGCCTAATTGGGGCTCAAGGGCTAGTAGCCCTTTTAAAACCCTAGAATAGGGTTTGGTGAGAGTGATGGAGAAATGGTGATTGGTGGTTGATAAAGAACCCTAAAGGGATGGTCTTGAAGCAATGGAAGACATCACACACCCCTGCAACGAATTAGTGAAGGTTGGAGGTTTAGCTAGCCTTTAGGAAGATTGAGGGCTAAGGAGAGAATGACAAAGAGAGTACCAAGATTGGCTTGGTTAGGGAAATGGAGATGATAGTAGGGTTGGCTAGGAGAACCAGGGGTGCCTAGAAAGCATTAGGGCCTATAGGTTAAGAAGGTGGAGAGTGACACCAAGGGTTTTGCCAAGGTGAGACCTAGAGCATGGGACAGTGAGTGTTCCATCCAGCCCTATCCTATCAGATTGGTATCAGAGCAAGTAAAAGATTTGGGATAGAATAATATATGTCAGAGGTTGAGTTGAGTGATTCTACCATCATGGTGAAAAATGAAGAATTGGCCAAGATGGTCGAAGGACAGGAGGAAGACAATAGGCTATTGAGGGAAAGAATAAACCAACTGGAGCAAGCATTGAATGAAGCACAGTTTGAAGGAAGGATACCAAAGAAAGAAGAGATTGCAGAGGAAGACAAGACCCCTGAACCTGACCCTATTCTGAAAGAAGAGCCTTTCTTGAAGGCATTGAAGGCTTTGAGTGGAAAAGCACTTGAAGGCATACCACTATTTAGTGGAAAAATGGAAGCTGATCTAGTCATGGATTGGATAGAGGATATGGAAAACCATTTTGAATGTGATGGGGTCACTGAGGCACAGAAGATAAAGGTGGCCAAATCAAGACTAAGAGGTTTTACCTTGACATGGTGGAAATTCATTCAGACAGAGAGGGAAAAAGAAGGTAAGCAGCCTATATCTACTTGGAAGGAAATGGTTGCCAAAGTAAAAGAAGCATACATGCCAGATGACTATGAGATTCAGTTACACAAGAAGAGACAAATCCTAAGGCAGAAAGACCAAGATGTGAATACCTACACAGAGGAGTTCCAAAAACTTTGTATGAGGTCTAATGTTTCAAAAGATGAAAGTCTCAAGGTGGCTAGGTATCTTAATGGCTTGAAATGGAACATTCAAGAGGAGATGGCTCTTCTAAGTCCCAAGACAGTACACCAATGCTATCAATTGGCCATAAAGATTGAGGAAAGAAGCAAGAGGAAACAAGACTAGGCTTCTAAGGGTAGAGGCAAAGGCAAAGATCAAAGAGATCAAAGAGGACAATGAGGTGGCTACCAAGGTAGAGGCAGTGACCAAAGAAACCAAGGAGAGTTTAAATCCACAGATCATGGCAATGAAACACCTTCTAGAGGAGGGTATAATAGAGGTAGAGGTTCTCAAGGAGGATCCACTAGAGGAAGAGGAGCAGGTAGGAGCAATTCATACTTTGCAAACATGAAATGCTACCATTGTGGTCAAGTTGAACATCCAGATTATAGGTGCCCGGAGAAAGCATCTTCATCAAGCAATGAGAAGAGAGTGGCATATGCACAAGAGGACAATATGAGTGCTAAAACACCAGAGGTCAGTCATATTGAATCAGAAGTAGGGGAGAATCTGATGTTCAGTAGAGTTTTGATCAGACAACCGGTCAAGGAAGAACCAAAACAAAGAAGAGCCCTATTTAGAGTGAAGTGCAAGATACTTGGTAAAGTATGCAAGGTCACTGTAGATTCAGGTTCAACAGACAATATCATCTCAGAAGAAGCAGTAATGAAAATAAAAATGAAAAAGGTACCCCACACTAATCCCTACAAGGTAACATGGCTCAACAAAGGGCAGAGTGTTCTAGTGAATGAGCAAGTAATGGTGGAGTTTTCCATTGGAGGGTATAAGGATATGTTAGTTTGTGATGTTTTACCCATGGATGCATGCCATCTAATATTGGGTAGACCATGGTAGTATGACAAAAGTGCCATGTATGATGGAAAAGAGAATAGCATTTCTTTCAAGAAGGATGGGAAGACTTTCAAGTTGTAGTCACTATCAGAAGAAGAAGAGGGATAGTCAAAGACACCTAGTGTCTTGTTGAGCAGTGGTAAAGAGTTCCTTAATAACCTACATCAAGGGAGTGAAGGATATGTGATCATGATGCAATCCAAAAAGGAAGATAAGACTGAGAAAATAGTCCTACCGGAAGCAGTCCAAAAGTTACTTGAAAGGTACAAGAGCATAGTTAGTGATGGGACACCTGCAACTTTACCTCCAAAGAGAGACATTAGTCATCAAATTGAATTCATACCAGGGGCTTCATTACCAAACAAAGCAGCTTATAAGCTTACACCTGATCAAAACCTAGAAGTAGCTAGGCAAGTGCAAGAGTTGTTAGATCAAGGATTGATTCAAAAGAGCATCAGCCCACGTGTAGTACCAGTGGTCTTAGCAACCAAGAAAGGTGGTAAGTGGAGATTATGCATTGATTCTAGAGCAATAAATAGAATCACAATAAGGTATACGTTTCCTATTCCTAGAATTGAGGACTTGATGGATTGTCTTGGAGGAGCCCAGTACTTCACCAAGTTGGATCTCAAGAGTGGATACCATTAAATTAGAATTAAGGATGGTGATGAGTGGAAGACAACATTTAAGACAAATGATGGGTTGTATGAGTGGAGAGTGATGCCATTTGGCCTCTCTAATGCCCCTAGCACATTCATGAGGCTCATGAATGAAGTGCTTAAGGACTTTATAGGGATATTTGTGGTGGTATACCTTGATGACATCCTCATATTCAGTAAGACAACAGAAGAGCATTTAAAACATGTGGAGTTGGTTCTTAGAAGGTTGCAAGAGGAGAAGTTGGCAATCAATCTAGAGAAGTGTGAGTTCTTTAAGCAAGAGCTTGTATATTTTGGTTTTGTAGTGTCCAAAGGATCATTGAAGATGGATCCAAGCAAGGTGGAAGCCATCCTAAATTGGCCTACACCAACCACCGGGACAAAGGTAAGAAGTTTTCATGGATTGGCTCAATTTTATGGAAAATTCATAAGGAACTTTAGTGGCATATGTGCATTAGTCCTAGATACCATCAAAGGAGGCTTAAAAACTAAGTTTAAGTGGACTCAAGAAGCTGAGAAAGGGTTTGAGAAACTGAAACAAGAGGTGGCAACTCAACTTATTCTTTTATTACCTAGCTTTGACAAGTTGTTCACTGTTGAATGTGATGCAAGTGGAGTGGTAGTAGGAGGAGTGCTAGGTCAAGAGGGCAGGCCTATAGCCTTCTTTAGTGAGAAGCTCAATGAAGCAAAGAAGAAGTATTCAACCCATGACTTAGAACTTTATGCTTTGGTTCAGTCACTTAGGAAGTGGAGGCATTACCTTCTACCCAAGGAGTTTGTAGTCTTTACTGACAATCAGGCACTTAGCTATATCAACACTCAAGAGAAGTTGAGTAATAGGCATTTGAAATGGATGGAATACATCCAAGATTTTACTTTCACCATCAAGCACAAGAAGGGATAGCTAAACAAAGTAGTAGATGCATTGAGCAGGAGGTTGTTGACAGTGCAAGAGATACAAGTGAAGAGCATAGGGATTGACAGTTTTAAAGATCTCTATGGGGAAGATGAAGACTTTTCAGAAGTCTATAAGGTATGTTCTAACTTTGAGAACCATTTCCATAGCCAATACTCAGAGTATACATTGCAAAGTGGGTTATTGTTTAAAGGAAATCAATTATGTGTTCCAAGAGGGTCAATGAGGGAAAATCTCATTCAGAAAAAGCATAATGGAAGTCTTAGTGGACATTTTAGCATCAACAAGACTTTAGAACTAGTGCAAAGATTCTATTACTGGCCTAAGTTGGCAAGAGATGTTAGAAAGTATGTGGAACAATGTGTTGTGTGTATGAAAGCTAAGGGAGGAGCTAGTAATGCTTGTATATATCAACCCCTACCCATTCTTAACAGACCATGAGAGTGTGTAAGCATGGATTTTGTGGTAGGCCTTCCTAAGACCAAGACTGGTTTTGATAGCGTCTATGTAGTAGTGGACAGATTTAGCAAAATGAGTCATTTTATCCATTGCAAAACTACTCATGATGCTAGTTACATAGCTCATCTCTTCTTCAAGGAAGTTGTAAGGATCCATGGACTACCTTTAAGCATTGTTTTAGAAAGGGATGTGAAGTTCATGAGTCACTTTTGGAAGACTCTATGGAGTAGATTGGGTACCAATCTGTCATTTGGTTTAGCTTACCATCCTCAGACCGATGGTCAAATAGAGGTGGTTAACAGGGTGCTAGGTAATCTTCTAAGGTTCCTAACTAAGGAGTATGGATAGACATGGGATATGGTTATCTCACAAGCTGAGTATGCTTACAATGATATTGTGAACCGAACCACAGGGAAGAGTCCTTTTGAAGTTGTGTATGGGATGCACCCAAGAGGCATATGTGAGCTCAGAGATCTTGGAGCTATGGAACATAGAAGTGGACATGCAGAGGACTTCAGTCAAACCATGAAAGAGATTCAGGAGTAGGTGAAGAAGACAATCACCGAGGCTACACAAAAGTTGAAGGAGAAGGTAGATTTGACAAGGAAGGATGTACAATTTGTAGTAGGGGACTATGTCATGGTCCACCTTAACAAGTCAAGGTTGTAGAAGGGAATGTCAACCAAGTTGCAAATGAAAAGAGTAGGACCATGCAATGTATTGGCCAAGTATAGGAAGAATGCCTACAAGGTGGAGTTACCTGCCGATCTAGGGATCTCTCCAGTGTTCAATGTAGCTGATTTGATCCAGTATAAGGGGATAGTCAATGATGTGGATTAGAATAGTAAGGAGATCTTCAAGGAAATCAGCAATCTACCATTACCTAATCAAGACAAGCCTCAGGCAGAGAAGATCTTGGAGTCAAGAGTGAAGAAGGCTACAAGACATAAGGTGTACATGGAGCACCTTATCAAGTGGAAGAACAAGCATGAATTAGAAGCCACATGGGTACAAGAAGATCAGTTCAAGAAGTTTGGTATTGACCTGTCATTGGTCTCTCCTTCCATTCCTTAGTGTTTGGGCAGAGAGGGGGAGAATGGTGCAGGAGCACCTAGGAAGCATGAGGTAGCACTAGGCAAATTTGTGAGCCTAGGATGAAATTTTGTGATTTTGATGTTTTAAGGTCATGTTGACCTTTTAGTTTCATGTTAGAGGTGTTAGAACATGTTAGGAGGAAGGTGGATCAGTAGCTCATGGTAGAAAGGATGAGTTTCACAACTTGTTTTCACTAGGATTCACTAGGAGTTGGAAATAAAGCCTAAAATGTTGCATTTATGCAATTTTGGCCTATTGTGGTGGTTATGTCTGACCAAGGGAGAAGTAACCACTTTGTGAACCTTTAAAAGGTGGACGTCGAACTAGAATTGAGGTTGGAAAATTTTTGTATCATTTGGAGTTTGCAGTTCTTATGGAAAAACAATGAAACTCTTGTAATTTTCTGGTTTTTAGCTCTTTTATTGTGTTAATGGAGGGTTCCAGGCACTGAGTAGTGTGTGGCAGGTGTAATAATTACTTTTCAAGCTTTGTGTGGTCATTAGTTGAGTTGTTTCATCATTTTCTAACTTTGTTCTTAGTTAGTTTTGTTTCTTTCCATTACTGATCAATCCGACAACTGTCAATCATGAAGACTTAGACCTCTGTCTTCCACTATACCTAGTGTATAGTCTGTGGGGGTTGAGGCTAAGATCCATGCCTATAAATAGTATAGGTCTAGGAGTCCTTAGGAGTTAGAAAACTATGGCAAAAGACTGTTCCTAGGCGAGCTTGGCAGTGCCCAGTTAGGACAGTCAAGGAGTGCAAAGCACTAAAGTTGCAGGGGTGTCAATCCCATGGAAAACCCAGGTGTGTGGTGGATGCAGGAGGCCTTGAAGAGGCTTGGCAAGAAGGATGGAGCCCTGGCAGTCCACATGGAGGAATAATAAACTGACTGTTCAAACAAAAGGTCAGAATTTGGCTTAAAACAAGCCTAAAAGTGCTAAGATCATGGTTAGGGCAGTGTACGGACAGTACAGGCTCCAAACCCCGAAAATCTTCAAGGTGTGGCCATAGGAAACACAAACCCCAAGAAAAGAACCTAGGTCATTTGGAGGGTTTTGGAGTGATTTCCACTTTTCTCAGGTTAGGAGGCCTAATTGGGGCTCAAGGGCAAGTAGCCCTTTTTAAACCCTAAAATAGGGTTTGGTGAGAGTGATGGAGAATTGGTGATTGGTGGTTGATCAAGAACCCTAAAGGGATGGTCTTGAAGCAATGGAAGACATCACACACCCCTACAATGAATTAGTGAAGGTTGGAGGTTTAGCTAGCCTTTAGGAAGATTAAGGGCTAAGGAGAGAATGACAAAGAGAGTACCAAGATTGGCTTGGTTAGGGAAATGGAGATGATAGTAGGGTTAGCCAGGAGAACCAGGGGTGCCTAACAAGCATTATGGCCTATAGGTTAAGAAGGTGGAGAGTGACACCAAGGGTTTTTCCAAGGTGAGACCTAGAGCATGGGACAGTGAGTGTTCCATCCAGCCCTATCCTATCAACTTCTCTATTGATTTGGATCCACAACTTCATGCAAGGTTACTATCTACATATTTGAGCAAGTTCATCCACACTTTCATCCAAGTTTCCATAGATTTCATCATCCATAGCTAGGTTATTGACATTTTTCATCAAGGATCAATCAATCATCATAAATTTTATCAAGGAATTGGGAAAGGTCTTCTTTCCACATCAAAGAAGCACCAATTCCCCCATGGGATGCTGGTTTGAGCATTTAGAATAGAATTTCATTAGCTTTTACTTGTTATTTTGGTTTTGATTTGAATGTTCTTGTGTTTGAATGAATTTCATGGGGAATGTTTGTTTAGACTTGTTTATTGACTAATGTTTAATTATTTTTTCATGTTTGAGCAGGTCTAGACCAAGCATTCACATTTTTGGTGCTAGGAGGGCTAATCTTTCAAAATTAACACATTTTTTTGGCCAATTCTGCTATTTTTTTGAAATTTTTGTGCTTTTAGGAAACAAAAACGTTGAGAAGGACAACCAGCGACGCTATCAGTCCAATTTCGCTATATAGCGACGTTGGCTCTATTCCAAAAAGGGACGCTATAGTGATTCTCCTAAGGGTCATATCTATCAAACTCTAAAGGGCGACGCTGTGCAAAAATACCAACGCAATCGCAGTCTCTGTTTCTCCACAGAGTGATGCTGACTTCACCAGAGCGATGCTCGGTTGGGGTAAAAGGTTAAATTTTAAGTTTATTTTAACATGTGCTTTTTGTTTTTTATCACCTTGAAATTTTAATCTATTTGTGGCTCTATTTTCTATAGATTGACCAACTTTTGTAGGTTGAAGTGATCAAGAAGGGAAGGAGGAAACAAGGAGAATATTTCTTATGGCACTTTCTTTCTCATGATTGTAACAAGTGTTTTTAAACACTTTGGGAGCATTTATAATCTCATCTTTAGGATGTTGTTATCTTTAGTTTTAGGACTCAAATACATTTCGTTTGGGTTTTAAAAAGAATAATCAAAGGGTTAAAAAGAACATTAAAAACTCACTAGATTTGGTTTTGGGTTTTAAGAATTGAACAAACAACTCCAAACATTTCATCTTGGTGCTATAAAAAGAACCCATTACCACTTTTGAAGTCTAAAATGAACATGTGTATTTCTTATTTTGTAATCTTTTTTACAAACTAATATCATTTAAAGGGCGTATGCACTTCTCTTGCACTTCACGGTGATCTTGAGAATCAAAAGTCTTTTGGTGATATTAGGTTGTCTAAAAGATTTCCTCCATACTTCAATTTGGCCTCTTAAAAATTGAACAAATCTTGCTAGTGTGAGATAAGTATATTGTGTGTGTTCTCTCTTTGTTCACGCAAACAAAGATTGATTGAACTACGGATGTAATTAATTTTTTTTACCTTTAGAGGGCCTGTGTTGGTGGGAAAAATTACTCACCCCAAGGTAATGACCCAAGCGGTAACAAGCATAATCCAAACTCTTCCGAACCGCTATACAAATTTGTGGTTGCAAGGAAAGTTTGCAATCAACTTAGTAATGCGTGATAGCTCTCCCCCAGTATCTTTATGATGCATAAATCCCTTGTTCTAAGGGTTGGGAGACCTCTTGAGGGAGTTTATCATTGTGTCCTTTGAACCAAATGCACTTATTATGAACCATTGTGTAGTAGCCAAAAATCCCAATATTTGTTGGCGTCAAGAGGTCGGACCTCCAGAGCCGTCCCACATACTTGCGATTCTTTGTAGAGATGAAAAGTTCGTCATGGGAGATTCATGAGAACTGAAGCTTGGCTAACCTATAGAATTGAGTGTTGTGGAGGGGAGCCAATGTGGTGAAGCTTCTAGCCATCCGCTCTGAATAAGGGCAACTGGATTTATCCAAGTGGGAAATTCAACAAATATTTTCTTTTTCCATTATAGGATTATGCAATTTTGAGTCAGTTAAACACATTGTTTGGATCCAAAATCTTGAAAACAAAAATTCAACAAGGACATCAAATTTCAAACCTTTAGAAGAAGCAAATACATTTGAAAAATCCAAGTGCTATTGCTTGTCCCTAGCGATTTCATCCTTAGAGGCTTCTAAGTATTTGGATTTACATCTTAATTTTCTCTCTAAAGTCAACATTAGGGAACTATTGTCTTGATTCTCTTGATTTCCACATAATGGACTTTGTGGGATGAAAATAAATTAAGAAATTAGACATTTAGTTTGAAAAGCTAAGCAAGAAAGTGTTTGTGGTAAAAAAGACTCATTAAGCAAAGATCAAAGACAAATTGAACCTCACGTGTGTTTTTTCAAATGATATCCCGCAAGATCAAAATTCCAAAACCAAAGTACATCAATCAAAACAAACGTCTTAGTCCAAGAAATCTCAAGAAACACTAGTCTATGCTTTACGTAGTTAGCAAAATATTTCTCTATAACTTTTACAAATGTGCATCAAAGGATAACCCAAACTTGTACTCGTTCTATTATTGTCAAAATCCAAGTCTTTTTCAACGTTTTGAGTATTTCAATTTGTAGAGTTAACAAGTTCTTGGAAGTATAGCATGTTCTTCAATACCTAGGTCTTGTAAACAAAAGTCTCTCTAGGTTCACTTAGGATCAAAATCAACACTCTCATCCATCCCCCAAACATCAACCAAAAACCATCTCACAAACAACTCTTAGAAATTTTGGAAAAAAACCTTCATACTAGACTTTTGGAAAATCAAATCAAAATTATCTTGTTTGACTAAGTGTGTGTGGATGCATCCTTCTTCATACACTTAGTTAAATTATCACCTTGTGGACAAATTTATTCCAAGACAACATCTAACCTCTTGGAGTTTATGAGTTCATTATCAAATCCAAATCAAATCAAAACCCAATCCAAATCAAATCCAAAATCCAAAATCCAATTTCCTAAAGTCTAGTATCTCCTTCAAGGTTTCTTAAAAGTTCAATCATTCACACCACTCATTTTTCATCATCTCATCACCACCCTTTGATCTTTAACATCTTAGACTTTCTTTTTTGTACCTAAAGTTTAGACCAATCTAAGGAGTTACAGGTTCACCTCCCACATTCCTGAAAATTGATCCTTATTTTATGGTCCAAACTAGATCTCAAAACAAGAAGAACATGGAAACAAACAAAGAAAAATCCACTTCAAGTGACTTGAGTCAAACTGCACCTGAAATCAACCCCATCATATCTAGCAATCCCCCACTCAATCTTCCTCAACTTCCACAAGATCTTCAAGAGGGAGGTTGCCAAGTGGAGGATATCACCAACAATGTATTAGGAATGACTCAAGATGAAATCATAGAAATGGTCCAAAATCCTGAAAATCACAAAATTGTCAACAATGATGAGACTTAATCCTTCACAATACATGTTGGAATTGGCTAAAGAGGGGGCTAAACTCCCTTCTGAATATGATGTAATCAGTATTGTAGAGAAACCTCTTGGGATCATGCCACCGGTCTCATTCACACCTTCCTTCCAAAGTATCATTCAACCCATCCCACAACCAATTTCATCTCATGCTCCAAGTCAACCCATAGTTACCAAGGGGAGTTCATTGCTTCATGCTCTTCAAACACATCCCCTTGTAAATAACCAAGACTTGGATGCAAATACCATCTTGGGTCAATCTGTCCCTCAAGATTCGAGACACCCATACGTTTCGCTTGTCTTTCATGACACCAATAATCCATCCACCTTCTCCACAACACCAACATATTCCCTTAACACACAAGCCTCTCTCCCCATGACTTCACAAGGACAAGGGGGACTATTTGGACAGGGGGGAATCTTTGATCCCTCATCATCACTTTCTCAAGGAAACACACCACCCATCTTCCCACCATTTCCCCCTCTACCATTAACATCCACACCAATCCTTAGTTTAAGGCAACCCCCTTTACCAATCCTTAATCAACAAAATCAAAACAATCCTCCAATCGTGAACCAAATCAACATACCAAATCCTCCAATCATGCTATCGATATCGCAACACCGGGTGGCACCAATCCAAACGACACAATCAATCGTTGCACCATCTATAAATGTGGTCTCCCAAGAACCTAGTATATCCACCGCACCATCTACCACACAACCCCTTATCATCAATCCAACAACACCTCAACAACCACCTCAACAAACTCTCATCACAACATCTCACACCATTCCGAATCCTCCACCTCCACCACCAAAACTAAACATGGCAAACCAATATAACATCACACTACAAGCAGCCCAACAAGCATACCAAAAGGTGCTTCAACAATTTCAAAATCAACAAGCCATGCAAGTTGCACAACAAGCGTAAACACAACAAGCCATGCAACAAGCACAACAGGCTGCCCAAGCCCAAGCTTTATTGCAACAACAACAATCTACACAAGCCACATAGGCTATCCAAGCTGCACAAGTTGCTCAACCAGCTCAAGCTTAGGCGCAAGCTCAGTATCAAGCCCAATTGGCTCAAGCGCAAGCACAATACCAAGCACAACAACAAGAAACTCAACAAAAATCATATCAACAAGCTTTGCAACAATACCAAGCACAACAAGAAGCAACTCAATTACTAGCCCAACAACAAGCATTGTTGGCTCAACAACAAGCATACCAACAAGCATTGATCGCACAACAAAGCTTGCAACAACCTCCCACAAACATGAAAAACACCCCACCTATCACTCAAATGATCAAACCACCCCAAAACACATTCATCCCACCGCCTGATCCGCAAAATGACGTGTCTACACAAATCAAATTGCTTTCACAACAAGTGCTAGACCTCTAATCTAGAAAAACAACAAAAACACCAGCAATTTGTGCCCCTATCCATTCGACAAAAGCATTGCGATGGTTCCATTCCCAAAAGGATTTGAAATCCCTAAATTTGACAAATATCGCAGGATGGGTAATCCTAAAGATCATATCAGGGAATTCTAGGTACATTGTATGGAAGTTGCATATGACGACACTTATCTAATGCGACTATTCCCTCGAAGTCTGGCTGGACCAACAATGGAATGGTTCTCTCACCTTCCTCCTGGAATAAAAAAGTTCCAAGAAATTGTGGATGCATTCATACATAACTACGCATTCAACATAGGCATGGATGTGAGTCTCGAGGAACTATCTGCTCTCAAACAAGCTAAGGGGAAAACATTCACATCCTTCTTACAACAATGGTGATCCAAGGCCAACAGGAGCAAGTGGACTATGCCAAAAGAACAACAAATCTGCACTATCATCTCTAATCTTGAAGGAACCTTGTCCTTCCATCTGAAAATGCAATGCATCACCACATATGACCAGTCGATCCCCAAGGTGCTCAATATCAAAAGAGCCCTTATCACACAAGGGGGAAAACCTACTTATCAAGACAACCACCCATCAACCGGTTGTAACGAAAAACTTCGCACATGGGAAAAGAACAAGAATGCCACTAAAACAAGCTAAGGGGGAAACATTCACATCCTTCTTACAATGATGGTGATCCAAGGCCAATAGGAGCAAGTGGACTATGCCAAAAGAACAACAAATCTGCACTATCATCGCTAATCTTAAAGGAACCTTGTCCTTCCATCTGAAAATGCAATGCATCACCACATATGACCAGTCAATCCCTAAGGTGCTCAATATCAAAAGAGACCTTATCACACAAGGGGGAAAACCTACTTATCAAGACAACTGCCCATCAACCAGTTATAACAAAAAACTTCGCACATGGGCAAAGAACAAAAATGTCACTAAAGCAAGCTAATGGGGAAACATCCACATCCTTCTTACAATGATGGTGATCCAAGGCCAATAGGATCAAGTGGACTATGCGAAAAGAACAAAAAAATTGCACTATCATCGCTAATGTTGAAGGAACCTTGTCCTTCCATCTGAAAATGCAATGCATCACCACATATGACCAGTCGATCCCCAAGGTGCTCAATATCGAAAGATCCCTTATCACATAAGGGGGAAAACCTACTTATCAAGACAACCGCCCATCAACCAATTATAATGAAAAACTTTGCACATGGGCAAAGAAAAATAATGTCACTAACAATGGTGTCGTTGACACAAAAGTTGTCATCAATGCCCCAAGGCAAAATGCACAGTCATATCAACAATCGCAAACCAATAACCGAAACAACACACAAGCCAATGCAGTATCACAACCACACAATAATCAAGCGGTCAACAATATGAATAATCAAGGGGGACCACCCCCATGAAACAAGTATCCCCCCAAATGGAAATACACACCCCTTGGGGAATCAATCAAATCTATCATGAAAAAATTGGTACAGGAGAATCTCATTAAAATCCCAGTTTATGAGAATTATCAAGAGCCCCAAGTGAAACCACCATGGTATAATGAAAATCACCTTTGCGATTTTCATAAAATCAGGGGGCACATGATGGCCAACTGCATGAGATTGAAAAATTTGATCCAAGATCTTATCGATGACATAACCATAAATGTTGAACAACCTGCAGGAAACCAGGATCTTAAGATATACATGAATCTAATGCCAGATCACAATAAAGGGAACAACAATGGAAAGGAAAAGTATAACAATGTAAACCATGTTTACGACCATGTTTTTGCATCCTTAGATGAATGGGTCACTATTGTCATCATCTAGGGAGCTAGAGCCAATTGTGGAGTCACCACATGTGGTGGAAAAGTTACCATTCCTAGACCATCACAACCACCCAAGGCACCAACCTCTAATCTAAAATCTATTCCCAATGGTTATAATGTCTTGGACCAGCTGAAAAGAACCCCCGTGTAGATCTCCATCATGGAGTTACTAAAGATCTCACCCGCACATAGAAAAATCCTAGAGGAAGCATTGGCCTCATCCACTGTCCCCATAGATTTGGATGTAGATTAGTTCCAAGCTATGGTCAGACACATCACCATGTCACATCTCCTAACATTTTCTAATTAGGACCTCCCAACGCAACCATCTCATAACCGCGCACTTCATCTTGAGGTCTTGGTCCATAAGAATAAAGTCAAAAGAGTGTTGGTGGATGTGGGCATGGGTCTAAACATTTGTACCCTCAAGCTAATAAAGAATCTGGGATTCTCCGAGGACATCATTGAAAAGGGAAAAGGTATTACAATAAGTGCATATGATGATCAAGAAAGAGTGTCTCAAGGCACTATTCAACTCCCTATTCAAGTAGGGACAACTATCATGGAAACTACCTACCAAGTCCTTGATCTTGAATTACCTTATAATATCCTCTTGGGGCGCCCATGGATTCATGGGATGCAAGCTGTCGCCTCTACCTTCCATCAATGTGTCAAGTTTACCTATCAAAATCAAGAGGTCACAATCCATGGTGATCTCGAGCCATTTTATTATTGCAAGAATCTGGAAGCAAAGTACTACAAGATTCCTCAAGTCCTAAAGAATGATGAAGGCCCTATGATTCCATATGTAGACCCATCTACCTTAGTCTCCACTTCTGAGATAATGAAACCCGCCATTCCTAACATCTCTGATATCAAAGTCATTATCCAAGACAATGGGTGTAGGGATTACAAAATGAAGAAGAGTTCCTTTGTAATAGGAGAATTACCTCAATCTCCTAGATCTCATGGGAAACTGCATCCAAATAACACTTCAGCCCAAACTTTCAAAGCAAACCCCTCCAAATTCAAATGTTGGGGGGACCTAAGTTGGGAAGTGGTGGACGAAAAGGACATATCAAGTCTGTTGTATCAAGATGAAAGGCTTGTGCCTGATCTTCCCATGGATGATAATAGCAAAGGACTATAGATAATGCAAGGATGGGGCTACAACAAAAATAAGAAACTCGAACAAAATGGCAACGATCTACTAGAACCTATCATTCCTGAGAAGCGTATAAGGAATCTTGGCCTTGGATGTACTCCTCTGAAAATAACCATACTTGGCAAAGGTGCCCCAGTCAGAAAAGTCAAAGCTCCCCTTTAGTTACCGGTATCCACAGGTCTACCCTTAGATAACTTTACCTTTGACATAACCGATGTGTGTGATGAGGATCCCATAACCGATCTACCCATGCTATTTGAGGATTCCTCCCTTCTCATGATTAGTACCTTATCTTTTGAGTCAAACAACCAAACCCATGAGCTAAACTTAGTCTCTCCCCAACTCATCGATTACAACCAACGAGGACCACCGATTTTGGACACGTTCGAAAATGATGAGGCTCTCTCAAAATTCATGGGATTGTGGGATACTATACCATGTGGAGATCACAAAATTGGGTTCGACATTGAGCTGGACACCCATGCCTATTTTGGGGAAATGATTGAATCCCTCAGTCACAAAAGTGAAAATTTAAGAATAATATCTAGGTCTTTGAGTGAAAACCACATTGTGACACTCTTTGACACGAAAAATAGTAAAAATAAAGGACACATCCAATGGTGAAAACCTCTCTAAGGCACTAGAGGATGAGGGATTCAATCTTCCCCTGAGTGTTATTCATCAGGAGAAGTCAACAGTCTTAGCAGAAAAGTGCAATCCGATCAACTTGGGAACAAAATAAATGCCACATATCACCTTCTATGCAAAATCACTTTTGACAAAAGAACAAGAACTTCTAGCTGCATTCCTAAGGAAAAGAAAGGTAAACTTTGCATGGACCTATGCCAACATGCCTGGCCTTGATCCAGAAATTGTGGTTCACCACCTAGCTGTATATCCCGAAACAAAGCTAGTAAGACAAAAGTTGAGAAAGATGCATCAAAAAATAGTGTTATTAGTCAAGATGGAATTACAAAAGTTCCTTGATGTTGGCTTCATACGACCAATTTATTATCCAGAGTGGGTCTCAAATCTTGTACCTGTTTCAAAGTCCACTGGGGGCATTCGCATCTACATGGACTTCAAATATTTAAACAAAGCATGTTCCAAGGATGATTTCCCTCTCACAAACATAGACATGATTGTGGACATGACGACAAGACATGAAATGCTATCACTAATGGATGGATTCTCAGGGTACAATCAGATCATGATAGCTAAAGATGACCAATACAAGACAAATTTCACTTGTCCATGGGGGACATACTGTTGGAACATGATTCCATTTGGGTTGAAGAACACGGGAGCTACCTATCAAAAAGCTATGACACTAATCTTCCATGACATGATTCACAAAACTGTGGAAGACTATGTGGATGACATATTGGCCAAATCAAAGAAACCTTGGGACCACATAGTAGCATTAAGCTCCATCTTCGTTAGGCTAGAAGAATACAAGGTCAGGCTCAATCCAAAAAAGTGTGTGTTTGGGGTACAATCAGACAAGTTACTAGGATACATTGTATCTATGAGAGGAATTGAGATAGACCCCACCAAATTCAAAGCAATCCTTGAGATGGAGACACCAAGGACATTGAAGAAGTTAAGGGGTTTGCAGGGAAGACTCCAATCCATCCACCGGTTTATAGCACAGTTAGAAGATAAAGCTATCCCATATTTTCATCTACTCCACAAGGGGGTAGCATACAAATGGGATGAGAAATGTGATTAAGCATTCAACAAAATCAAGGAGTACTTGCTCACGCCACCAGTTCTTATGCCACCAATTCCAGGCAAGCCATTGATCCTATATATATCGGTAACAACAATAGCCCTTGGCTCTCTCTTAGCTCAACATAATGAAAATGGGAAGGAGAGAGATATTTACTACATCAGTAGAACCATGGAAAGACATGAGATAAATTATACATCCATTGAGAAGGATTGCTTAGCAGTCATGTTTTCCGCACAAAAATTTAGACACTATATGCTAGCACATCAAATAAAACTCATTTCCAAAATAGATCCTCTCAAGTATCTGCTTCCTAAAGAAACACTCATAGGGAAAACAACTAAATGGGTTATGATCCTAACAAAACACGACATTGAGTATGTAGAACGAAAGGCCATTAAAGGACAAGCAATTGTAGACCAATTAGCAGAGGCAATGATATATTCATAAAATCCACTGGTGTCAGAGTTCCCCGTTGAGTCAATCTTTAACTTAAGCATAAAAAATCACTAGAAAGTATATTTTGATGAATCCTACACATAGCATGGGTCAGGATCTGGGATCTTCTTCATTACACCATAAGGTGATTGCATACCTAAATTATACAAGTTGTCTTTTCCTCGCACAAACAACATTGCAGAATATGAGGCCCTTGTCATAGGACTCAAAATTGTGGTACAATGGCAGATCATGGCACTCAAAGTCTATGGAGATTCACAACTAATCATCAACCAGGTCAATGATGAATACCAAATGAAGGATATCAAGTTGACTCCATACAAGAAACTGGTGGAAAGCCTCAAAGAGTTCTTCATTGATATCACATTTGAGCAAATACCAAGAGAAAATAACAGAGCAGTGGATGCTATGGAAATAATTGGATCACTACTGGATATCCCATGCAACGTCCCTAAGCAAGAATTCCTTGTAGAGCATCTTCTTGTACCAACATTTGAGGTACCAAAGTTTGAATTCATGTGTGAAATCGTTGGTCCCGGTGATCCCTGGTATCATGATATATACACCTACTTGAGAATAGGAGTCCTCCCCACTGATATAACCCTGAACCTTAAAAGAACATTTGTCAAGAAGTCATCTCACTTTTTTTTATCTTAGGAGACACCCTATACCGTAAGAGTATTGAAGGAACCCTTTTACGATGCCTAAACACTGAGGAAGCTTTGAATTCTTTAATCGAGGTACATAATGGAATTTGTGGGTCACATTCAAGTGGTATGACCTTGGCAAAGAAATTGTTGAGGACTGGGTACTACTGGCCTACGATGGAGAAGGAAGGGCACAACTATGTCTAAAGGTGTTTGTAGTGTCAACAACATAGGGATCTCATCCATGCATCAGCCCAGGAGCTCCACCCAATCATTACACCTTGGCCCTTTTCACAATGGGGGCTCGATCTCATTGGAAAAATCACACCCACTTCATCTAGTGGACATAAGTTCATTATCACCGCCACTGAGTACTTCACAAAGTGGGTAGAGGCCATTCCCATGACCTATATCATAGGAAAGCAGATTTCCAAGTTCATCCTGAACTACCTAATTTTCGACTATGGTGTCCCTCAAGCCATTATCTCAGATAATGGGACACCTTTCAAAAACCAGGATGTTCAAGACCTATGCCAAAAATTCAATTTCCAACATTGCTTTTCCACTCCATACTATCCCCAAGGAAATGGCCAAGCTGAGGCTACGAATAAAACCATCTTGAAAATCCTAAAGAAGATAGTCAATGATGTTGGTCGTGATTGGAATCTACAGTTGAACCCTGCCTTATGGGCCTACCGAACAAGTATCCACACACCAACAAGTGCAACCCCTTTCTCCTTGGTCTACGAATTAGAGGCCATTCTTCCCATTGAGATCAAGCTCCCATCCTTAAGGATATCACTGCAGAACCTCATTACAAATGAAGAATATCGGGTATCACGATTGAACGAGCTAGAACTATTGGATGAGCGGTGCATGGATGCCTTAAACCATTTGCAAGTCTAGCAGAATCATCCCAAGAGGAGCTACAATAAGAAGATCAAGAGTCAGAACTTTCAAGTCGAAGAGCTTGTGTTGAAGGAGAATCAAAAAAATGTACCAAATCCAGATAGCAAGGGAAAATTTGAACCCAATTGTTGGGACCCTTCATCATCACACAAGCTACAAATTAGGATCATATTAGTTATCAACACCAGAAGGTGAACCTATGCAAGATCCTATGAATAACTCCCATCTCAAAAAAATTTATGCCTAAAATTTCCAAGGTGTATATCCAAAAATACAAAAAAAAATGTAAAAATGTAAAAATCCAAAAAAAATCAGAAAAAGGATTGAAAATAGTAAAGAAAAAAAATTGTCCTCTAGTGAAAACCACTTCGGTGGCGCTTTGGCCAAGTACCTTGGTGAAACTTGGCAAAAAGGAACCTTTTGTAAATAAGCACTTTCCATCCACCATGATCTCTATGGCTTGTTCTGCATCATTCATCCATCACACTTCCATATCTCCATCCATCACCCATTCGCGTCTGTATCATAGCTTGATCCTGTGTTCGTATCATGATCCTTCCTAGTACTACTTGTCACATTCTTAAGGTTAGTTTGTCCTACCTGTATCAGAGTAGTCTATCACACCACATTGGGGGCATGCTCTTATACCTGTATTAGATCAGATTCGTGTATATCCTTGAAGTCTTCCTTAAAATCAAAAAATCCAAAAAATATCATAAAATAAAAATAAAAACCAAAAACATTCAAAACATATCAAAATCCAAAAATAGGTCAAAAAGTTGAAAAAAGTCAAAAATAGAGTCGTCTTGTTGAACTACAGGTCTCTGAGCTCTAAACGTAGGCAAGGTTGATCTTTGATCATCCCCTAAGACACTTAGGTCAGTCCTCTAGGAGTCCGTCATAATAAACTAGCAATCCACTTGTTCATATCTCATCAATAAACGAGTCTATGTCAATCGAACTACGTGGTATCTACATGTATAACGTAGGCAAGGCTAATCTTTGATCAGCCCCTGAGGCCCCTAGGATAGGTCTTTAGGTTAGGTTCTTGGTCAAAATCTCAAAAAACACAAAAACATTAGAAAATTTGAAAATCAAAACATTTGTAAAACATCTTGAAAATACCAAAAACGGCCTCAAAACATTTCAAAACTTCAAAAACATCCAAATATTTAAAAAAATCCATCCATCCCATCTTGCTTTCACCCACAATAAACATTCACTCATAATAAACGATCCACATCTTCAAACTTTGGTAAAACAATCAGAAACAAGACTAGCATATTAAAAGTGAAAACTCAATCGTCAAGGTCTCAAGTCTAGGTCAGTAGGTAAACAAGTTGGTAAAATCTTGATATTAATAGCCCATCATCCATTCAATCACAAATCATTTGATAACATCATTCCCTAGGATGCATCCTTCCTACAATGGACATCAACATCAGGCATCACCGTAGTTTAGTCTTCGCTAGCGGTATGAAAAACATTAGTTTGTTTGTTTACTTGATCTTTGTCTTGTTGATTTATCTTATTGCGCTCATTCCAATGACCTCTTGATGATGTCTAAAAAAATGATTTAGAGTGAAAGGAATGGGGCAACGATCATTATATTTTGTCTGTTGTGCTTGTTGGATATTCTTGTAATATAACCTTGGTCATGCTAATTTTGCTCGGTTTGTAGGGAGGATGTTTTAGATGTCTTGTTGACTATTACATAGGAAGGATTTTCTTTTCTATGTTTTGGTCCAAGATATTTGAAATGTTTTAAGTACATCCTAATAAGGTTTCGTATGCTAGGTGTGAATAGGGATACTCCTATCTGATTGTCGAGTCAAATTCCATCACACTAGGTACAACACCATCCTGGTTCTTTATACCTTGATGCATCGTATCTATGTGTGCTATCAAACATAAGGTAAGTAACCCCTTTTAAAAATACAAATTCCTAATAAGAAATCCATCATCATCAATCATTCATCCTCATCTCTAATAAAGTCTCGTTAGATCATGAACTTGTTGGATCCTCTTGTCACCATCTCATTTCTTCTGTCTTCTCTCCGCGTTAACACGGTACCATGACATTTAATCAAAACATCACCAATGCATCCATCCTGCATCCACAAACCATCAACATGCTGCATATCATTCATATCATATATAATAGGAAACACTGATCATCTCACGTGCATTGCATTTCATCATTACATAATATAGATTGGTTATTCTAAGCATCTCATAAACCATACATTTTCATCCATTACATAATCATATAGGCATCATCATATCATCCATATATGCATATCATACATAAAAAAGATACTGAAAAAAGAAAAGGAGCATGTCATAACATCCCATGCATCTCATAATCATAACATATAAAACATCATCATCATAAAACCACAGAAATAATACAAAAGGAAATGCATCCATAACATATATAAACATTTGCATGATCATCCATCACATAGAGTAAAAGCCATGCATATAGAATCACATTGCATATACATAGAACATCAAATGCATCCATCCATAAAGCATAAATAGAGTAGACACATCACATCATAAATCGATCATATCATATATATATCAAAAAATCATCACTGTCATGGTACAAATCAGAATCATGTGTATGTATATCAATCAAGATACAATGCCCACAAGACCATAAAAAATAGAGCATGTGGATCCAAAAAAAGAATCAAATGTTGTGATAAAAAATTGTGTGGCAGCTAACCCTAGTGGCTGCTTCCCTCACCCAGATGCCTCTTTGGTTGGTCCTCTGCCTATCTCAATCCTATCTGCTAAGAATAATTCAACACCCGAGCAGCCAAAGGTACAACCTACCGATAATGGAATATGTAATACTCTGCCTCTTTGATGACATCGCGATACATTTGCATAGATACTATCCTCCCCTGGGACAAGGAAGCCATGCTCTCTAGCTATTGCCTTCAACCAACCTCCTGAGCTAGCTACAACTCTGTTGCCTGCCTTTATTGGCGCTCATGATCTCTCTCTACAATGAGGGCCTGGACTTGCTGTCTAGCCTGATCCGTCTCGACCATGACTATCTGCAGCTGTGCATGCAACCCTTGAACCTGCCCCTGTAACTACTGTATCTGGGCATCTCACTTATATGGTTGTTGTACCTGAGGTGGCTGGTGAGGCTGTTGGTCTCTTTGTCGGTCCCTCTACAGATTCGACTGTTGCTCTGGCTATCGTGGAGGTGGCCCATCTCTGGGTGGTGCCCCAGGATCTTGTCTGCTGTGACCTGCCTGTGCTCTCTTGGTTGTCCTACCTCAGGGTATCCTCCGTGGAAGTGCTACCCTTGGAATTGTTAGTCGAGTTGGGGGTCTGAACAAATCATTGTATGCATGTGTAGTGCATGGATTTGCCTGCCCCTGATCATAGGCCCATGGGCTAGCCACCAACTGCCTGAAGGAATCAACTGCGTCAGACATTGGAATCGTATGTCCCCATGTGGTCTCTTTGGATGACCAAGCAAAGATGGCCACATATTGATCATTTGGTTGGTCTTGAACATCGCCAAACTGGCAGGCCACCTTGTCTGGTAGGTAGCGCTCTATGATTGTATGCTCTCGCCCCTGCATCAATCGATCTTTTCAAGCATAGAATAACTATTGTGCATCCTCATACCAGGTGGGCATCTGCAACCATGGCCTCCATGTGAATACTGTCATCTCGTCTATGACTCTACACTAGTGGGGTAGACCTAGCCATCCTATGTGCCTCAAGGTAATGCCATCCCTATATCTCCAAATTGCTGGATTGTCAGGCTCTACATCAACCATAGTGACCATCGGTTGGAGCACAACAATGTGCTCCTAGGCCTGAATGTGCAACAATGCCACACCGGTACCACTCGCTCGATTGTCGCAATAGGAAAACTTGTGCAAATCATGGTATAACGAGGCCAACATCACTGGCCCCCACGCATATTGTGTCCTCTCGAAAAGCATTCTCTCCCAGGCTAGGCCCCACCCCATGCTGAAGTATCTACCCCATCGATCTAGAGCCACTAGCCCACATATAATGGCCTCAATGATCAACCTAAAAATCAACAACCGACCTTTGTCGTAATCCAAATTGATTTGGCCCTTAGAAAGTGTAAGCTCCTCAACTTCCATTACCTCAAAGCATGTGTCACTGTCGACATTTGTGTCATAGATAACTCAATCTTTGTGAATCAACAACCACAGGATGCGCCATACATCCTCCAAAGTGATAGTCACCTTGCTGGTGGGAAGATGAAAGGATGAGGTCTTGCTATGCCACCTCTTAGCCAATGCGATCATCATCGCTAGGTGAGTCCAGACAACGGGCACATAAGCAATGTACCAGAGGCTGATCTCACCCAAGTGCTCTTGTCGTAACTTGTGCAAATCACTCAATCTACTCAACACCGAGGGTCGATGCTCGCATGAAAGCACATGCTCTCTAATCTCCTGCACTCATGAAGCCACGACATCAAATTTCATAGAAAGACTTGACCCTATTTAAATTTTCTGACACAAGAACAACAAATGCATCACTATTTGAAAAGGCGTTGTCATTTGAAAACTGCAAACAACGACGCTGGAATATTTAAAAATGAAAACCAATCCATGACATTGCTATTTACACTAGCGGGCCTCTTTGACCTAGAAACCCTAAACTTAAACTGGACCGTGGAGTCGCCATTTGGAGTTTGGTTCCCTAAGGTCAAATTGTGACGCGACATCGCAATTCACAAAAGTGGTGCTATTTGAGCCCTACCGTCATCGATTTTGCACTTTAAGCGTCGCTATATAGTGACGTTGGGGATTTTCACACTTCAAAGTGTAATAAATGCACTTAAAAATCAAATTACAAAGTTGGGTTAGGGTCACATACCGCTGGTCCTGCGCCCAGAGGTCTCTGGTATAGCCGGAATCACTCAAAAATGTGTCAGGGAAGCACTCTTTGCGCCATTCTACAGGAGGGTCAAAGCTCAAAAAGCTAGAATTCTCAAGGTGTGAGTGCAAAAATGAATGGAAAGTGACCCCTCCAAGGCTATTTAAGCATGAAAATTAGGGTTTTTTGCCCCTTTCTAGCCATCAAACTAAGGTTTTGTGCCCCCGACACCGTTTTTGTCAAACCAAAGCTCGTTTTGCATCCTTTTTTCGCATTTTGGCATTTTTTTAGGATCTTGGAGCCTTTCTGGACCCGTTGGGCAACTTGTCCTCTTTTTGAGACATCACCCAAAAATATAAATTTTTGTTCAATCTCTTGAGGGGGTAGTATACCAGTGTAATTCTTCTCGCTGGGGCAACATTGGGGCATCCGAAAAAAAATTAGAAATTTTTTGAATTTTGATCTCAATAAGGTTATTCTTTGAACCAACGTAGTAGGTACATTGCTTCAAAGAGGGGCAAAATGTAGACGTTCAAATTATCCTGATTGACATCGTGCACTCAATTTTGATTCACTAATACCAATTCTTCCTTAATCACTTCTCTACGAACCAATTAATTGAATAATCTTTATTTAATTAATTAATCAAGATTCCTCTTTTAATTAAATAAATCAACTTCATTTGATTAAATCTAATGATCTTCTTTTAATTAAATAAATCATTTTATTTAATTAAATCCTAATGTTCCTCTTTTGATTAAATAAATCATTTTATTTAATTAAATTCTAAAGTCGTCTCTCTTAATTAAATAAATCAACTTTATTTGATTAAGTCTAATGTTCTTCATTTAATTGAATAAATCAAAATTATTTAGTTAAATTATTAACCTCCCAACTATCCTCTCATTTGATTTAAATAAATCTAAATATCTAAATCAAATGTCAAATCAAACTAACTTCACCTAAGTTAATTTATCCTAATTAACTCCTAACACTAATCCTCCATTCCTCTAGCTTTTGCAACTTGCACATGTAAATCAATTTATTTTATTTATTAATTCCTCTATTTCCATTCAAATATGGCATATCCTTGGAATATTCCACCAATTTCAAATCTCCCTCCCAAAGGACTTTTGTCCTCCAACATGGCATTAAAGGCTCTTACATGTCCTCTCCTTGAGCCAACTTGACATTAACTCCTCTTACAACTCTTCTTCCACAAGCCATCTTTTAAATTTCAAATTCCACCTATATGCATTTAACATGCACATTGTTCAAAATGTGCTCCACTCTCCTTCATTAGCATGTTGACAAGTGGCACAATGCCATTGGTTTAAGTTTAATCCCACATTCTTCCTATTCTTCAATCCTCCATCCTTCTTTCCTATAAATAGAGAATTTCTCTATTGATTTGGGGTCCACAACTTCATGCAAGGTTACTATCTACAGGTTTGAGCAAGTTCATCCACATTTTCATCCAAGTTTTCATAGATTTCATCATCCATAGTGAGGTTATTGACAATTTTCATCAAGGATCAATCAATCATCATCAAGTTTATCAAGGAATTGGGAAAGGGATTTTTTCCACATCAAAGAAGCACCAATTCCCCCATGGGATGTTGGTTTGAGCATTTAGAATAGAATTTCATTAGCTTTTACTTGTTATTTTGGCTTTGATTTGAATGTTCTTGTGTTTGAATGAATTTCATGGGGAATGTTTGTTTAGACTTGTTTATTGACTAATATTTGATTATTTGTTCATGTTTGAGCAGGTCTAGACCAAGCATTCACACTACCATCCCATCTACTCCATCTCATGTTCCTTTACCACCTACTATCCAAACTATCCCAACACCACCTATATATCCCCTTGGTCCCCTTAAATTCACCCATGGTGGTTCTCTTGTAGTAGAAGAACAAATCATATATGTCACCCATCCTCCTCCACCTAATAATGGACTCAAGTCATGATTCTAAAATGATAAGCATCCTATTGTAAACTGCATGCTCAAGACCATGAACTATCAAGGCAAAGGCTTAGACCTTCGTAAGCAATGTATTTTGGAGCCCATCCATATCAAAGAAAATCCATGATAACAAGGCCTTGGCCAAATATCTCAAGGCTCTCAATCCAAAAAATTGGTACAACCTTTGTATAGCCTAAGTGAGCCTCTCCCAAAAGAATAATAGGCACTTCCAATCATTCCACTGAAACATTTGTTTCCATCCCTTTACCTCTATCATACACACCTAAAACATTATTGCTATCCCTCCTTCATCCTCCAAATCTATTTTTGGTCCTTATGTCCCACAATACACCACCACACATCCTCCATCTATTAGGTCCATTTTGGGCCCTTATATCCCAAAATACAATACTTCATCTCATCCCACTCATCCCTTCATCCACCAATCACCTATTCCCATCACCGATCATAAACATACCACTCTCATAATCCCAAATCAGGATCAACAAAGGCATATCTACATGAATTTAATTCAACATCCTTCATCTATGCATCCTATCCAACACCCCAATTCCATCACTCCATTCATATTTTCTCCACATTAACCATCTCCTCACACCCATACCATTGCTATTGGAAGCACTTTGGATGCCGAAATAAAAATGAATACAATCCAACATCCACATGGATCTAGAGATCATTGTGTC
Organism: Sequoia sempervirens; assembly: GCA_007258455.2. Taxonomy (NCBI): domain Eukaryota; kingdom Viridiplantae; phylum Streptophyta; class Pinopsida; order Cupressales; family Cupressaceae; genus Sequoia; species Sequoia sempervirens. The sequence continues at coordinate 41,825,530 of VDFB02353493.1, forward strand.
CCCTAAAAAATACATGATGAAGAAAATAAAAATTCAATCCCAAATCACAATCAATCCTAAAGGCCACAAAGGCCCACCAAAGTAAAAACCAAAACCATGTGGATCCCAAAGCAAAAAGATGCATTGCATTCAAAGGAAAAATCCATAGTGGCATCCAAATTTGTTAATCCAAAAGCTAATCATCCCCATCTTCCATCTTCTAAATCTATTTTGGGTTCCTATGTCCTGAAATTCACTATCCTAACTCTTCCATCATCCCCACATCCTCCATCTATTTCTCCTTCCATCATTCAACATTCATCATAATATGTGCCAATGTTGGTCCTGACAACATCCCCCCATCACACTCAACTCTGATAATTCCATCCATACACTTTCCAACATCCCATCCATTATCTCACATATCTCCCCTATCAAATCCCTTTTATCCATGCTCTTACATAATCTATCTGTCCTAATAAGGTTGTACCGACATCTAACATTCACTTCAAACATGGGCTTTAATTACCTCGGCATGAAACTTGATGCTTGAGTCCTTCATCCATCTCCTTATCCCCTATATTCTAAATCCACTTATTCAAAGCCCTATCCTCATCCATCTCCATCCACACACTTATCCAAAACTTAAAAAAAATCCAAAAAATCCAAAAATACAAAATCTAAAATATCCAAAAATTTAAAAATCTAAGAGTCAAACAAAGAAAAAAATAAGTAAAAAGAAAAATCCTTCCAATGGTGAAAACTTGGCAAATAGGTGCCTTGGCCAAGTACCATGATGAAAACCTAGTAAACAAGCATCATGTGTAAATCCCCTGTCCATTTTCTCTCCACACTTGGGGGAAAATTCATTGTAAGCATATCCATCATTCCTCTCCTCCATCCAACCTATCATACTCATCCTACCCATCATATCCCATTTATCTCAATCCTTCCATCCTCCTTGTGATCTTGATATAGACATGGGAAAATATCTATACATGCTTTGGAGCCATCTTGGCATACATTTTCTCTACCCACACTATCATAGTCCTTATCCACCCATCATGCTATCATCAATCCACCTTCCTTACACACCCATCATGCTATCATGAATCTACCTCTCTCCCTCTTTCCATCCTCTTATCTTTGATACCTCTTGCTTCATCACACATGACATATCTAGAGCGGGGCATCTTTCTTCTTTTATGATATGGTTCTTGGAGATCTCATTCATACCATCCTTCCATCTCCCCATATTTATCTCCCTATCCTTTCATTTTATCATCCCTTCCATCTCACTATCTTTATCTTCCATCCATCCATCTAATAATCCCTTCTATCTCCAAATGCTTATCTCTCCATACCATCTATTAATCATATCATCTTCCCATCTCCCCATCATTATCTTCCTATCCCATCACCTGCTCATCCTTCCATCTTTAAAATCCTTATCTTCCCATCCATCTATCCAATAATCCCTTCCATCTCCAAATGCTTATCTATCTATCCATCCATCCTATCATCTTTCCATCTCCCAATCCTTATCTTTCTATCCCCTCATATTCTCATCTTTCCATCTTCCAAATCCTTATCTTCCCATCTAATAATCCCTTCCATCACTAAATCCTTATCTCTCTATCCATCCATCCTATCATCTTTACCCCTCTATCTATTCATCCCTATCCTCTTTCCTTCTCATAATCTCTTATCATTGACATGTTTAGCAATAGGCTACCCCCCATGCAATCCAATTCCATCTCTCCCAATTTCATCACTCCTTCCTCTTTCCCATATCTTTCTAATCTCATATTTCTTTTCATCACTCTTGTAAATATTGTACATCTTGTATATATCAATTATCTCATACATAAGGTTAGTCTTGTGTCATCATCTAGGCTCGTCATTGTATATACTTATCACTAGGTCCCATTCTTATATCTCTTGTGTTTCCAAGATTCCCTATCAGGAGGGTACTTCAACAAAATCCATTAGCCCCCTTGGGTTTCAGGTATCTTGATCATCTCTTGTCATGAGAATATTAGGTCCTATCCATCCATCCTTGGTCTTCACAAGTAAAATGAAGGGAAAGGGGTCCTAGATCCTAAATGTAAAGAACCTAGGACTCAAAGGGGGCCTTTCCCAATATTTCATTAGAATACCAACCACAAATCCAAGAGATTGTCTTTAAACCTCAATCATACTTGGGGTGGTGGATTCTTTAGGGCCATAAGATGTTTAGGAATGATCTAGAAATGATTTGAAATGATAAAACTAATTGAACTATATGACCTAATATGTAAAATGCAAATTATCAAAGATAAATAGACTGTAACAACACTTTGCAGGAAGATCTGGGAGATATTAGAGAGCATGTACCTATCACTAAAAGTTGATTATGGAAATGTGCAAAGAGACTGATTCACCCCTAGGTGAAAGGGTTTTTGATTAGGCTTCCAAAAATGCTTTTTGCAATCCTTTGGTGCTAGATCTGAGATGTTGTTTTCCACCTGCAAACTTGTCAGAATGTCAAAAATGAATTATGTAACTTATTTTTCATAGGTTGACATGAATGATGACAAAAAATGTAACAATGCAAAATTGCTCTTCAAGCTATCTTCAATCCTTCTTTAATCTATAACCTGCACATACACAAAGAGGGAAAAATGTTTGTGCCACAGGGGCTTGCCTTAGTCAAACCCTGTGAATAGTGTCCCCACTCTCACAATGACAATGCAAATGATAAATTCTTGAATGGAAAATGAAAGAAATGATTTAATGGAAAATGAAGGAAATGATGAATGAACAATTTGTTGCAACTCACCACCCTTTAATAGCTTTCTTGAAGGACTAAAGTCAAACAAATCACTCCAAGGTTAAGGATCTTGCTTGCTTGATTTTCTTGAATTCTTTGAATACATGAAGACGTACAACACTTGTTAGCCTTCACAAGACAACATGAACACACATAAACTTTGACATGATGTTAGGATCTTGATTGCTGCTACAAATGACTAATAATGTTGCTCTTGAATGCTCTTGACAATAATATTTTCTCTTGAATGCTAGAAGGTGTGTTAGATTTCAAATGGTAAAAAGACTAGGTATTTATAGGTGTTTATCCAATTTCTCAAAAATTAGATTCCAAAAGCTAACACTTATAATTTGAATTTTAATCATTAAAATACCACCAAAAAATATTTTAATTTAGGTCCTGGCTCATAAAGGGGACCCATTCACCCATGGGAAAATGGGTCTTGGCCCATACATCCAAGGCACACATGATCCAAGGAAATTTAATTATTAAATGCATTTATTTAATGTTGGTTCCCTTTTTAGAAAACTGTAAGAATAAGGCATTGGGATGCAAAATTTGGCAAATTAGAAGCTTAATTAAGTCCAATAAATTAAGGGACCCAAACATAGTGTGAAATTTTAAAGGTATACAATTTTTTGTTGGTAAAATGTGTCTCAACCTTGCAATTACATAAGGTGCTATTGATATGTAAGCAATGAGGGGGTGGGGGGTTCCCCCTGTGAGGGGTCTAGGGGGAATCATTCCCCCAACTGTGGGTCCAAGAGTCGTGTGCCCCGATGGGGGCTCAGGGCAACACCCTCGATTGCTAAATTTTGTGTATATTTTGATATTTTGTTGGATTGAATTGCCCTAGAAGGCAACCCTATTTTATAAGGGTGGTGTATTACAACTATGTATTGTGATGTATTATGAGAGTATGATAGTGGTTGTGTTGCCTTTGGATCTCCGTTGGTGATACTCTAATGAGAAGCTTGCTTTGCAAGTATATTGTCGTGTTTGTGACTTTTGAATAATATATTAGGCGGCTTTTGGAGTGTGGGGTTTTTCTCCCAGAAGGGTTTTCCCCACGTAAATCATCATGTTGTGGTATCCATGATATTTTTGTTTAAGTTTATGTTACTATTGAAAATATTTGTAAAGTTTTGCATTATCCTCCTCTCAAGATTAGTGTAGGAAGTTGTTTCGCTACCTTAGCTTCCTTACATTTTTTGCACTACATTTAGCCCCCACTTTACTGAGAGTATGAACTTATGATCAAACTCACACTAAAGTAGAGAAATACATGTCAAGGGAGGTCCAATTGTACAACCATTGGAAAGCTAAGATGACAAAGGATCAAGGAGAGTGATCAAGCCCCCAAGATCTATGAACTCATAGAAAACCAACATAGGCACAAAAGAACACACACATGTGTAGCAGTGATACAAGGTGTAGACACTAAAAAATGTCCTAAATGATATCATTCACTTGAAACAGATTTATTAACATCATTTCCTCTTTAAACCAATCTTATTTTTGCTTAGTTGATTAATTTAGCCTAGCTATTTAATTAATTGCATCATTTTCATCTATTAGCCTAATTAATTTAATTGGGTTAATTCATCCCCCTTCACGCTAAATTAAATAAATCAAAACATTTAATTTAATTACCAAGTCATCTTATTTAATTAAATAACCCTAAATTATTTAATAAAATATCATTTCATCTCTCTCTCCCCCCCATTTATTAAATATTTAATTTAATGAATATCACTTTATTCCTCCAAATCCCCTAATTGCATGATTAAACCTTGTTTAACTAGCAATTAAACTAATTTTCCTCTAAAAGAGGAATATTCCTTATCTCCCTTTTTTGCACAATTAAAGTTTTCTTTTAATTTGCAAAATTCCTTTTTCCTCACCCAAATGAATATTCCAAAAGAATATTCTTATTTCTCCATCATTTGAAAAAGGGATATTCTCACTTAGCTTCTTAAGCAAGTTTTAACCTTTTGAACAAGTCACCTTTGACCTGTGTGAGCAAGTAAAAAGTGTGTTTGTTTGAGGCAAGTGTGAACCCTTGATTAAATCCGATAATGCTTTCTCATCCGTTGATGAGAATTCATGATCCATGCCTCTTCTTCCTTTCATCTTTGACCATCGATTGATCTTTTTGATCTCAACCCTCCATTTCTCATTTGCTTTCCTATAAATAGGTCACTATTTGGAGACAAGTGGATCCATCTTTTTTAAAGAAAACTTATGTTGTTGAATCTCATCCATCTTTTTTAGAGAAAACTTATGTTGTTGAATCCCATCCATTTTTTTTAGAGCAAACTCATGTTGTTGAATCTCATCCATCTTTCAATTGAAAACTTATGATGTTGAACTCACTTGCATTCACACTCATCTTTTACTCATTTTTAGCTTGTTTTAGTTTATTTTAATTGCATAATAGCTTAGAGCATCCATTAATGGCTTCCATGCATCCATCCTAGTTTGTTTATGAATTAGGGTTTTCATCTTTTAGCTTAGAATTAGCTTAGATTAGCTTAGCAATTGCATAATTAGTTCATTTTTAGCATAAAATCATATTAACTTAGCGTGCATCATGTTTAATTTAGCATAAACTAGGTTTTCATCCATTTATCACAATGGTTTCATTGATTCTCTTCTATAAAATTGATTGAAATAGGCTCACTAATCACGAGATTGGGAAAGGGTCGTCGTTTCACATCAACACGATAGCAATTCCAAAATAGGATAAGTTTCAAATGGGTTAGAGTAGAATTTAACTATTTTATTGTTTATAACTTTTAGTTTGTATAAATGCTTAGTTTAATTTTTTAAATTTGAATGATCTTGTTTGGTAGATGCAAGTTTATTTGGGTAAATTGTGCTTCAATTCATCATGGATTAAGCATAATCGACCCACACTAAAAATCCTCGTCTCACATTTTGGTGCTAGAAGGAGGGAAAACTATTAATTTAAATAGTTTTTAGCTCAAATTCTATTTGCTTGTTATTTTACAGGATGTAACGATGCCCAAACTACAAACAATGACACACTTTGAAGTGCGTCACCATATAGCGATGCCGCTACAATTTGAAGAACTGACGCCGATTAAATGCACCAACATTGATTTAAATATAGTGACACCAATTTAATATAGAGGTATCAAAAATTTTAAACAGCGACGCCCAACTTCACCAGACCGATGCCCCCAAATTTCAAAATGCGATGCTACTTGTAACATCTACCCAACCAATCACTAATAAAGCATGGTAATTAGTGAATAATACGAAGATAATGTAGATCTAATCTAGGGGAAGTAAAGAATTGACTTAAACTTTTCTTTTCACATGAAATGATACCATATTTTTTTACCATTATCATAATCCATTACAATACTCAATATGACCATAAAACTGAATCATTATATAGTATAGATACTGGTATACATCCCTTTAAATCAGATGGATGACAAATGAAATAATCTAAATATAGAAGCCATGCACTACACAACTATTCATGCTATAATATTGTAAATGGGAATGATAAGCAATTAAGTAAGAGTTATTTATTCAACTCAATCAATAAGACACACCATAAACAATATATTATCATTTGCATTATAGAACCTACACCATTTACTTCTATATCTTAAATTGGAAGGAAGAGAGAGAGCATCATCAAAGTGATATCCACCCTACCACAAAGCAATAGCTTCCCCGTGCAACTCCACTAGAGAAGCGCGACCCATCACAAAGGATCTAGCAATGTGTGGCCAACATACACGATGGAATCTAGTTCACTATGAGAACCACTAATGACCTACTAAGCCTACTAAGCCTATATTCTCATGCGTCATATATTCAAGAACAATCCCATTGATACACAAACTATAGAAGATGATGTAGTTTGACCAAGAAATGCACTTATTAATGTTAATCAATAACAATAATGTTTATAGCACAAAATGTCCGATCATCTTCATTATGATATCTTGACATTCTACATGGTGGTCAAAAAGAAATAGCCAAAAGAAAACTCTCAAATTAACATTAGTTCCAATTATATAATTTCAAGGCAATAACATTCACTAATTAGTATGCCAAGAAGGTTACTCCATAATCAACAAGTTCCCTAAACCCACTCACTACTAGGTGATTTAGGAACCAAGGGTCCTATTTCCTCATTCATTAATTCCTAAGCCTAGAAACCTTCCTTAGAATATATATATATATATATATTAATAAATAAAATTTAGCCATACTCATATCAGTAATGATGTTTACCATTACCTTTGTGACTACATCATCTAAATCAATTCACAACTTTTAATCTACTGATTGCAATAGAAAGGGCAACATTTAAACAATCATAAATTCCATTTCCCTTATCCAAATTTAAAAGTTGAATTTGTTCTGGAAAGGGGAGATAATAGACAACCAAACCCATAAGGCATTTTAAAGGGAACCAAAACATGCATGAGCAGTTTTCTCTGCAACTCAGCTCACTTGTTCCATCCCAAAAGTTGACAAAGAAACGCTATTGGCCATTCTTATGAATATCTTGGTTAATAAAATGTTCAAGTTAGTAGCCAGACTGCCTAAATAAATAGTAGCAACTAATTTGGCCATTCAAAATCTTCAAGGTATAATTGGGTAAGATAAAAGAACTTGAGCAAGAGTTTTATCCATTATCCATGTACAACTTCTAACTTTTCAGAACTTTATATCTAAAAGTAAAACCCATACATTAATAGCACTATTGGATCTTCAATGTGCATGTTAAAGGAAGTAAAAGATCATAACCTTATCCTTGACACACAAGTTTACTCAGGTCATTCACAAATAAGCATCTTGTAACTCTCAACATGTAATTAAACAAAAGAATGCCAGTCAATGAGGCACCAACATTTATTGTTTAAATTGCATTTTCCTAACATTCAAGAGGGATCCCAACTTAAATCTTCAAGAATCATCTTTTAATATCTAGTTGAAATGAAGCATACAATGCCTGAGATTATAAATCATATTGTCTTGGGACAAGCATCAACATGTGAACTCCAAATTTAAGAAGTTTCAAAGGGCTGAGGAAGGTTGGGAATAATAAACCTTTCTTCTTATTATGTTTTTCTCACATGAAATGTGGACAACTACTAAAATCTACACTCAATCTCCATGAATAACTTAGAATTTATTTATCTTCACCATAAGGTGCCATATATATATTTAATAATTATTTACTAATAACATACATCATCTTTACTTTCAAAAATTTGAATTTATATATGAGCACCCTATGAATGAATAGCAATGCAATCCCTAATAAGAAAACAAATGCGACAACCTTCCTTAAAATTTTGTTATTATGCAACAATAGAAGGTAGAAAATATACAACCCAACAAAAGGGAATAATACAAAACCTAAGGTTTGAGTAACCAAAGTTTGCACTTAATCATATTGTCATAGTTGAGGGGGTATCAATCTTAATAGAGTCTAGGTTCTAGAAGATAGATAAGGATATATGAAGAGTTCTATAAGATGAGATAAAAGAATGCTTAACTTTATTCCCAACGAAATGTATAACAGAGGGACTTCTACAAAAGAATGGAAAGATATCTAAATGTGACATTTTTCCTATCTTATGCCTTTTACAAGAAACTTGGATCATTACTTCACCAATGCTTTGTAAAACAATTTCTAACATTTGAAAAAAATAAATTAAAAAAATAAATGGAATACTCACTCAATTTCATGTGAAGCCATTATATAAGGTAGAGAATATCTTGGAATAGATGAATTTATAGCTGGTGAAACTCCATAGCCCTAGTGCTGCAAGTATAGCCCACATAAAATATAGAAAAACAACACAATGGCCTGTATAATTACCCACCTAAAACATAGAAAAGCAACAACAATGGCCTATGGTATTGAAGCTAAAATAGCTCCCACTTTTCCTGCAACCTCCCCTCTTTTCTTTTCCTTCTGTTGCATATCCTTCCCCTCCAAAAATAGCATATATTTTCTTGAAAAGGCCCTCTAAACTTTTAAACTCATGCATTACCAAGTGTAAATCCCAAATTCCAAACCTTCCTCAGGACACTCCACGCATGTAGTTCTTCATGGAAAATAATCTCAAGGCACGTGGAGGGAGTCTTTTTTTAAGATTAGCTTCTTTTATTTTACTTCTTTCAAATTAATCATTTTTCCTTTTAAAAACAAATAAGATAAAGGAACTAACAAGCCTTCATTAAAATTTTTATTATAAAGTAATGGTAATAATATCAATATACTTTATTGCTATAATTTTTTCCCTTTTTAAATAATCTTTAAATAAGATAAAAAAAATAATAATTAATAATATCTTTATTAAATATAATATTATTAACATTAATTTTATTCTATACTAAAATAATGTTAATATTAAATATAATGTTATTTGATATTAGCGATGTACACCTATATTTATGCATACACACCGTAAAAAGTAAACTCATAGAGCTTAGCATGAATATACTCATTTACCAACAATATGCTTGCTAGGAATTTGGGCCAGTTAAGGTAATAAACATGCATACGTATATATAAGTCTATCATATATATATATATATAGTTGTAATGGTGAACTTTGTATTCCATGCCAATTCCATTTTGGTAGAATTCTAGAATACAATATGTATCAATTAGTAGCACATTGTTGTGTTAAGTTTGGCTCAAAACCTAATACTAATACGAGCTCTCTAGGCTTCATTATTAGGCAACCAAACACATGTAAGGAACATAAATACACTAGTATTATGCAACCTAGCTACATGATTCTACATGTGTGTACTTGATTCCATCACGACAAGTTACCTGCACCAGCTGAACCCTTTTCCTTGATGATACTCTCTCTCCAATCTAAGAGAATGTTAACAATTCATGATGCACTTATGAATTAGAATGCATAATGAATCATCATCATTATAAACATTTTTCTCAATTACTCTTCAAGTAATAATTAACATAACCAAATTGTCTTTCCTAATCACTTATTATTAAACAATTAATCTAGTAATTAAGTGATTATGCTAAGCTAATTAAACAGGTTGTGACACTACTGTAAGCAGCGACGCTGAACCAAATCTTGATGCTATCATGCTCTCTATTTATGTTGTAGAGCGATGCCCAGACTTCAAACTGTGAAGCTATTGTGTTCAACAACACCCAACTAGGGTAAGAAATTTTACGATCATTTTTTCAACAAGTTCTTTAATTTCCTTGAATTATTTGATCACTAACGTGCTTTTGACTGCGTTCTGGTTGTTAGACTAACAAGGGTTTTGTAGGTTGAAAGACATGGAGCTCAAGTGAAGAAAGCCTTTTCTTATCTTAAAATTTTGTGATTGTAACAAGCATTTGACACTTTGGGGCAATTATAACCCAACTTTTATGCTTTCTAAATTTTGCTTTAGGACACACACTAAATTTCCATTGGGTTTGAAAAGAACACTCAAATAGGATTAAAATTGAACCCTCATCTCATCATTGTTTTTTGGGTTTAAAACTGAACAAGGCAACTTCATATTTCATTTGGTGCTTAAAACAAACTCATCATTGCTTTGAAGGGTTAAATTTTACAACTATTTGCTATGTTTTGTGATTTTCAACGTTGTTAGTGGATGTGTATACAATTCTCTCGTGCCATTTGGCGACCTTGAGAAATAAAAACATTCCTTAACACTTTGCAAAATTACCTACATCTTTCAATTTGGATTAAAATTGAACCCCCTTGCGAGTGTGAGAAATAGGCATAGCATGTGTTCTCTCTTTGTTCATACGAATGAAGATGATCAAACTACAAATGTACTTCCTTGCTATTGTTTACCTTTACTTCCTCGCTATTGTTTACCTTTAGAGGGCCTACCTTGGTGGGAAAAAGTACTCACCCCAAGGGAACAACCCAAGCGGTAATGAGCTAACGCCAAGCTCTTCCAAACTACGATATAAACATTTGGTTGTAATGAAAATTGTGATCAATGGGAAGCAGTACATGATAGTTGTCCCCCAATATCTTTATGATGTGTAAAACCCTTGTTCTAAGGGTTGGGAGACCTCTTGAAAAAGTTTATCATTGCACCCACTTATTACGAACCCTTGAACCCTTGTTTAGAAGCCAAAAATCCTTAATATTTGTTGGTGCAAGAACGGTCATTCTGAAGCCCCCTCACATTCGTACTATTCAATTGTAGAAACAAAAAAATCCTTTTGATCTCCAGATTTTAAGGATTTTGAGATTTGGTGGTCTTGAGAAGTGTGTGCCAGGGAGGGGAGCCAGTGTCACCAAATCTCTAACTGTTCACATTGTTTAGTGTTTGGAGAAATTTGAGTGGGGACTCAAAAAATATAGCCATTTCAAACCTAGGGTTGTAATGATTGTGAGTCAGTTTAACACTTTGCTTGGTTTCAAAATGATACAAAAACAAAACCTTCACTATCTTCCTCAAAATTTCAAACACTTTGGCCTAAATATGGACCTCTTGAGTTAGCCATGATATTACTGCTTGTCCTAAGCATTTATCCTTAGCCTTAGCAATTTCTAAATATCTTAACATTAATCTCAAATCCATATTTCCCAAAGACAACATAAGCAATTATCGCTTTAATCTCATAATTTTCATGAAATGGACATTGTGAAAGTTATGATGTTTTTGACAGAAACATCTAGTTTGAAAACATAATCAAGACAAGTGTTTGTAAAATCAATTCACTTAAGCAAGATAAACTTGAAAAATGAACCCCACATGACTATTTGGAGATTGATTGCTCCCGTTGAATAACCTAATCTTCTAGGTGCTATAATCCAACCAAATTTTGAACTCATTAATGGAGAACAAACTAATCTCATTAGCAGTTTGAGAAGCTTCACTTTTGAAACAAAAGAAACAAATACCCAATGGAGAAACACAACAACCATTTTAGACAAAGAAGAGGAACAAGCTGATATTGGGGCTAGAAGGCCCACATTACCACCTCCCGCGTGGTAATAAATATCTTCCTTTCTTCCATAAACTTGAACTTTTTTTACATGATCTCATGTAAATAAAGGATCCCTAAAGTAAGGTCTATATGTCCTCATTTTAGACTTAGACATCTCACTTCAAAAGCTCTCAAGGAACATCTTTTAAAACTTCACAAGAATAGAGACAAGTTGGTAGCAAACTTCTATAGACACATTTCATGAAACAGTCTAGAGCTATATGCATTCTTTTGGAGTCAAAATCTTGGTCCTTTTCATGATATTGAACTCCTCTAAATGATCCATCGAACAATCAAAATCCATAGGGGAATATCTTCATCTCGTCATTGCAAACGTAGGTATTGTAGTGCACAATTTAGTAGGAAGTGGGCTTCAATACTTTATCGCGATCGCTACCGCTTGTTAAGAAAATTTTATGCTCGAGCTAGGAGAATCCGAACAGGTCTAAACATCCCCATTCATCCTCTCATCTAAATAAACATTGGGTCTTTAGGATTTGAAAATTTTAGAGGTTTAGTATTATTCTCACTACTTTAGTCTTGTCAAAACAAAGGTTCACTTTAAAGTCAACATTGGGTCAAACACCTCACTCACCCCTTCATCAAAATTCATCTTTCACTTCATCCAACTTTGCAAAATTTTGAGTATACCAACACTTTGTGACTTAAACATCAAATCAAATCAAACCTCTAACTTAGCTACTTTGTATGTGAAATGCATCCTTTTCCATGAATTTAGACAAGTTAGTTATCATCTTTGAACTAGTACATCTTGAAGGTCATGAGTCTACCCTAAAGATTTAAAAGTTCATAAATATCCTTTATCCTAACATCAAATCATCAAGAGAAAGTCAAAAGTGTTGTTCCAAAACATTTGCAAAGATCACTCCCCGCATCATCCATCTTTTCATCCCCCACTATCACAATTGCTTCCAAAAGACTTAGAGCATCTCTTTTACCTAGATTTGAGTCAAATAGAGAGTTCAAACATCACAAATCTCAACATAACTCTACCATAGGTGACACAAAATTTATGGTAAAGACTAGATCACAACACAAGAGAATCATGGAGAAAATCCAAAGTTACATTCACCTCAAGTAATCCAAATCCTTTAGAATTTGATCAGAGGAGTCAAGTTATACCATCACAACAACCTTCATCCCCATCAGGACCATATGAGATAGAAGATATCACAAACAACCCATTTGAACTCACTAGGGAGGAAATTATGGAACATCAAGCCTTTGAAAATGTAGTTCCTATCTCCCCGACGTTTGTGGCACAAAATTTAACACAAGGTTTCACAACTCCATCTCTAGGGCTAAATCAAACCTACATTCCCAGTATTGCAACAAGCCTTGCTAAAGACTTTGGACATGCTCTTTCATTTAAAAATAGTACACTTGTGGAAACACTTGAAACCAATCCTCCACCTAACACAACCACTTGGATGCCTAGCTTTGGTGCTCCTCTCGTTCATGAAGATCCTAAATAGATATACACACCTCTTGATCTTCATTACTCAACCACGACTTCAACATATCGATGGCATCCTTCTTCATCCGCATCCATGAGTACCATGAGTGTTCCTACCATTACACAAAGCAATGTGGATCAGATATCTCAAAACAACGCACAAGGGCATACCAATACTGTACCACAGAGTCAACCCTTGAAGCAAATAGGGACATCCTTGCCCAATCCTCCAATGGGTTCATCCATACCATTGGTTTTACAAAACACATCCACACCATCCACCATCAATCCATCTCAAAAAAATCGCTTGGTTACGAGTTCTATAAACCCAAGAAGTACCTTGATCACAAATCCTTTGTTTACATCTTTGGCGCAAGGCAATCCTCAAAATATAGGACAAGGAAATCTTTTCAATCAATGGACTTAAGGTCCTAGTGTGTCATTTCCATTGCAAAATTTAATGACATCATCTTCACCCTTTCCCACAATTCCCTTTGTCATGCCAAATCAATTTGGACCTCAAACATACATTCCATTATCATCTACTAACTTACAAGGAATGTTAAATCAAGGGAACCCTCTACCTCTCATCAGCAATCCATTACCCACTCAAAACATCAATATCCATAATCCTTCACAAATGTATCAACAACCACTTGATCCTACATTGCAAGCACATGCCTTAGCTTTACAACAAGCACAACAAGCCTATCAACAGGCCCTATTAGCACAACAACAACATCAAGCACAACAAGCGGCCTTAGCACAACAACAACACCAAGCACAACAAGCAACCTTAGCACAAGAAGAAGAAGAAGAAGAAGCAGCCTTAGTATAACAACAACAATATCAAGCCCATCAAGCAGCCTTAGTAGCACAACAACAACAACAGGCCCAACAACAAGCCTTAGTGGCACAACAACAACAACAAGCTCAACAACAAGCATTACTAGCTCAACAGTATGCCCAACAACAACAACAAGGTTCTTATTATCCTCACTTGAACATTGCTAACCCAAACACATTAGGAACATATACATCAATACCCCAATCACCTTCACAGAATCTCACACCACCATACACCCCATACAACTCATTTGTCATCCCACTATATGTTCCTCCATCCAACCTGCAAGACGATATGGCATCATAATTTAAAGCACTCTCATAAGAAATACAGGACCTTCGAATGGGAAAGACCAAAAAGCCCCATACACAAAACTTGTGTCCTTATCCATTTGACCAAAACATAACAATGGTACCATTCCATCCTGGTTTTGAAATCCCCAAATTTGACAAATATAAAGGGAGAGGAAGTCTTGTAGACCATACCAAAGAATTTAAAATCATGTGCATGGAGGTGGCTTACAATCATTCATATCTAATGCACCTCTTCCCTCAAAGTTTAACAGGTCATGCTATGGATTGGTTGTCTCATCTACCTCCTAGTATCAAAATTTTTCAAGAAATCACTAATAAATTCATCAATCACTTCTCCTTCAATCTTGACATGAACATCAGTCTAGAAGAATTATACACTCTTAGACAAAATCAAGGGGCAACATTTGCTAATTTCTTGCAATAATGGAGACAAAGAGCTAGTAAAAGAAAGTGGCCTCTTCCCGATGAACAAGAAGTGGGAATCATCATAGCCAATCTAGATCCAAATATGTCATTCCACTTGAAAATGCAGTACATCACATCATATGAATAACTTGTCCCTAGAGCCCTTTAACATCAAAAGAGCGAGCTAATCTCACAAGGAAATACTCAAGCTTACAAAGACAACTGTCCTTCAACTAGTTTGAATGAGAAACCTTGTGTTTGGGAAAAGAACAAAAACATAACAAATGATGGTGTGGTAGATGCTAAGGTCATACTAAGTGCTCCTAGACCTAATAAAAATCAAGTTGCTAGCATCCAACCAACTGTGCAACAAACAACACCTCCTCAAAACAATCAGATCAATAACACTGACGTGCAACAAAGGTGAATCGCTAACAGGAACAACTACCCCAAACGCAAGTACACACAGTTATAAGAACCTATTGAAATAATCATGAAGAAGTTGGTAGAGTCAAATTTGATAACACTTCCCAACTTTGAAAACTATCAAGAACCACAAGAGAAAACATCATGGTACAACGAGCGCGATCTTTGTGACTTTCACAAAATCAAAGGACATAAAACATCAAATTGCATGAAACTTAAGAACATCATCCAAGACCTCATAGAAAATGATACCATATTTGTTGAGGTACCAGTTGGGAACCGAGATCTTAAGATATGCAAGAACCCTATGTCGGATCATAACAAGGAAAATGACAATGAAAAAGCTAAGGATTACACAAATGTGCAACATACCTATTCCAATGTAGTGCCTCCTACGATAGCGTTATCTCTATTGTTACCATCAAAGGAGATAGTACGAAATGTGGAGTCACCACACGACATGGAAAAATAACCGTTCAAGGATTCCCATCTCAATCTAAGACACAACCTACTTTTCCCACATCTAATCCTAGTAAGTACAATCTTCTAGATCAGCTTAAGCAGACCCCCACATAGATATCTATCTTAGAACTCTTAAGGTTATCCCCTACACATAGGGAAATATTAGAAAAATCCTTGTCTGAGTCATTCATTTCCGAGAATATTGATATTGATTAGTTTCAAGCTATGGTAGGCCACATCACCAACCATATTCTCACATTCTCTGAGCAAGACCTACCATCACAACCATCTCATAATCATGATTTACATCTTGAGGTTTTCATTCATAAAAACAAGGTCAAAAGAGTCTTGGCAGATGGAGGTGTTGGTCTAAACATTTGTACCTTGCAGTTGATCAAACATCTAGGCTTATATTCAAAAGATACTATTGAGAAAACAAAGAGCACCACCATCAGAGCATATGACGACCAAGAACGGGTATCACAAGGAATCATTGCACTTCCCATTTAGGTGGGACCTCTTATTGGAGAAACTACATGCCAAGTGCTTGATCTTGATCTTCCCTATAACATCTTACATGGCCGACCATGGATCCATGCGCTAAAAGTTGTAGCATTGACCTATCATCGGTGTGTGAAGTTTCCTTTTGAAGGTAGAGAAATCACTATCCATGGAGATCCTGAGCCTTTTTACTACTGCAAAATTCTTGAGGCCAAGTTCTATAAGATACCCCAAATACCCAAGAATGATGAAGGGCCTACACCATCAAGCTCATTTGTTGACCCATCATCCCTAGCCTATACTTCAACATCAAAAATACCCATTGTGTAGAGTATACCCAACATCAAAGTAGTGATCTAGGATGATGGTTGTGGAAAATACAAACTATTGAAAGACACCTTTGTCTTAGAGAGTTACCTATTTATCCTAAATCTCATGGGAAACCCACATCTAGCACCAAAGAACTTGAAACAATCAAGATGGCAAATACTACCTTCACCAAGTGAGGGGATTTGAACCATAAAGATGTCAATGAGGAAGATATCCCTAAACTCCTCTATCAAGATGAACAACCTATCCCTGTTCTTCCGATGGAAGATGATAACAAATTCCCACAACTCATGCAAAATTGGGGATATAACAAAAATGAAAAACTAGGACAAAATGACAATGGTTTACTAGAACCCATTGTTCCTGAGAAACAAATAAAGAATCATGGCTTGGGTTGTACTACTAGCAAGGTCACACTTATTGGCTTGGGTTGCTGACCTATTTGAGAACAACACCCTCTTTATGATATCCATAACATCCTTTTTCCCAAGAAAGCAACCAATCAAAATACACCTAGTATACCCACAACTTATTGACATGGACCAACAAGGACCACCAATTCTAGATTTATTTGAAAATGATGAAGTGATCTCAAAATTCCTGGGACTCCATGACAACTTATCATGGGAAGTTCACAAAGCAGGCTTCGACATAGAGATCGACATAGGGGCATACTATGGGGAGACGATTGAATCCTTCAGTCGCAAGATTAATGAAATGAAACTAACATGCAGATCCTTGAGTGAAAACCACCCAATGGTACTCTCTAATCCTAAAATAGTAAAAACAAAGGATGCATCCAATGGTGAAAACCTCCCTGAGGCACCCAAGGATGAGGGCTTCAATCTCCCCCTTAGTGCAATGCATCTAGAAAAGTTAGCAGTGTTAGCAAAAAAGGCCACTCTAGTCAATGTGGGTACCGAAGAAGCACCTCAGATCACTTTCTATGCTGAATCCTTGCTAGATGAAGAACAAAAGAACCCAACAGTTTTCCTCAAAGAGTGAAGAGCCAACTTTGCATGGTCATACATAGATATGCCAAGCCTTGATCCTGAAGTGGTTGTGCATCACTTGGCAGTTTATCCTAAAGCCAAGCCAGTCAAACAAAAAATAAGGAAGATGCACCCACATATAACACTCTTGGTGAAACTAGAGTTACAAAAGCTTCTTGACGTTGGATTTATTTGACCAATAGATTATCTTGAGTGGGTTTCAAACCTGGTACCAGTCTCAAAACCCATTGGGGGCATCAAAATATGCATTGATTTTAGAGACTTAAACAAAGCATTCCCAAAGGATGATTTCCCTCTTCCTAACATCGATCTCATTATGGACTTAATAGCTGGGAATGAAATGCTATCACTCATGGATGGTTTTTCAGGCTACAATCAAATCATAATCGCCAAGGAAGATCAACATAAAACTGCATTCACTTGTCCATGGGGAACCTATTGCTGGAATGTGATGCCATTTGGGTGAAAGAATGTAGGAGTAACCTATCAAAGAGCAACGACCCTCATCTTTCACGACATGATCCACAAAATAGTCAAAGATTATGTGGATGATATTTTGGAAAAATCAAGGAAGATAAGTGAGCACATACAAGTCTTAGGGCCCATCTTTGATAGACTTGAAGAATACAAGGTACGACTAAATCTAAAAAAGTGTCTTTAGGGTCACATCAGGGAAGCTTCTTGGCTTTATTGTCTCACAAAGAGGGATAGAAATTGATCCAACAAAGGTAAAAGCCATCCTAGGCATGGAACCACCACAAACACTAAAGCAAATGAGAGGATTACAAGGCAGACTGCAGTCCATCAGAAGGTTCATAGCACAACTATCAGATAAAATCCACCCCTTTTCGCATCTTCTCCATAAAGGGATAACCTGTAAGTGGGATGACAAGTGTGATAAAGCTTTCCAGTAGATCAAATATTATCTACTAACACCTCCAATGCTCATGCCACCAATATCGAACAAGCCACTGATCTTGTACATCTTAGCAACACCAACAACACTAGGAGCTCTTTTAGCAAAACATGATGAAAACGGAAAGGAAAGATCCATCTACTACATCAACAGAACCTTGGTAGGCTATGAGATGAACTATTAACCCATTGAGAAGGCATGCCTAGCAGTAGTTTTTGCTTCACAAAAATTCAGGCACTACATGTTGTCACATCAAATCAAGCTCATTGCAAAGATTGATCCATTAAAATACCTGTTATCCAAAGCAACTCTTACGTGACAAATGGATAAATGGGTGATGATCTTAATAGAGTTTGACATAGAGTATGTGGAACACAAAGCAATCAAAGGACAAGTGATCACAAACCAACTAGCAAAAGCACCTATCTATGCCGAGAAGCCCTTGATATCTGAATTCCCTAACAAATCAACCTCCCTTATCAATCTCATAGATAAGTGGAAGATGTACTTTGATGGATCATTCACCCAACATAGATTCAGAGCAGGCATTCTCTTCATCACCCCCCAAGGTGATTGTATCCCAAAGTAATATAGGCTATCATTCCCATGTACAAACAACATTACTGAGTACAAATTCCTAATCATAGGTCTAAGGATAGCAACTCAATGGCAGATTCAAGAGATGAAAGTCTATGGAGACTCACAACTAGTTATCAACCAAGTCAATGATGACTATCAAACTAAATTTTAAAGGCTCACTCCTTAGAAGAAGATGGTGGAGAATTTCAAGGATCTCTTCATAAACATAACTTTTGAGCAAATTCCTTGCATGAACAACATAGCAATAGAAGCCATGGCAACAATTGGATCACTGTTAGACATGTTGAACAATGTCCTACAATGTGAATTCTTGGTAGAACAACTTCTCGTACCAACTTTCGAAATCCCTGAATCTGAATTTGCGCGTGTCATTGTTGGTCCTAGATCTCCATGGTATCATGACATATTCACTTACCTAAGCAAAGGAACCATCGGGTGAAATCACAATACTGTGTCTCACTTTTTTCCCAATATGGACATTTACATCAATATTTTTAACTAAATCTTCATCTTCTGAGACCTATAGCAGCTAAACTGTTAAGAATTTGAAGATTATGTGAACTAGTGATTTGTGGCAATTTGTGTGTAGATTCTAATTTTTTTTTTTTCAATTTTTTTGAAATAAATAATGAATATTTCAACATCTCCTTTAATAATTGGTTTTAAACAAAAAACAACATTTTCATAAAGTAACATTTGGGTTGTACAACATAACCTTTTTTCTATAAAGGATTAAATTCTAATTTTTGAAATATAGATTCTCAACATCAATATCTAGGGAAAGGATATTTTTTCATAATTTTTTGTTGAATATTTTATTTTAAATTAATTTTTGAAGTCACTGTAACTATAATTTGGACATACATGTGTGTCGTACAAGTTAACTTGTTGTGTATATATCAAAATCCAATTTTTCCTTTTGGGGTGAAACAAGGAAATCAATACCTAGGGAATGAGTATTTTTTGAATTTTTTTTACAATGGTTTACTATTTTTCCACCTCTACACAACAAAGAGCTTGATGTTTGGAGAAAAACCTATGTTTAGTAAAAATTAAAAATTAAATAAATGATAAAATGAAAATATATAAAAAATATACTTGTTGGAAAGCTCGTTTTGAGGGCTACAATCTTGCAAAATATAATTTTTAAATGATGTTATTTAATCCCTCAAAAGGTAAAGAAAAAGTGGTTTTCCCAACATTTTGATAGGTGCAAAGGAGACTCCATTGTGGGTATGATTTAATACTAGAGGGGTTCTATCCAAGGGGGTTTGATCTAAGGGGGTCTTATCTATCCCTCTTTAATTAAATCCCTTTAGATGGAGCCTCTCAAGACTAAAATCATTAGTTTTTTCTAAAAACTGTGATTTCGGGCAAAAATCAACATGTCCCAAAAGTGAGACACACTATTGTGGCAACACCCCATCCCATCAGATATCACCCCAAACCTTAAAAAGACCTTTTTTAAAAAGGTATCTTGATTCGTGATCCTAGGTTATACCCTTTACCGTTGAAGCATTGAAGGGACATTACTACAATGTCTTAACCAAGAGGAAGCCTTAACTACTTTAACATAAGTACACTATGGCATATGTGGGTCCCATTCTAGCGGTATGACATTAGCTAAGAAATTGTTGAGGATGAGGTACTATTGGCCAACCATGGAAAAAGAAGCTCATCAGTATGTGCATAAGTGCATCCAGTGTCAACAACATGAGGATCTGAGTCATGCTCCAACTCAAGAATTGTAGCCAATGATCACACCATGGCCTTTTTCACAATGGGGCCTTGACCTCATTGGAAAAATCACCCCAACCTCATCCAATGGCCACAAGTTTATCATAACTGCCACTAAGTACTTTACTAAGTGGGTAGAAGCCAACCCTATGACCTACATAATGGGGAAACAAATTGCAAAGTTTATTCCGAATTACCTAATCTTCTGTTATGGTGTTCCTAAAACTCTCATCTCATTTAATGGAACCCCTTTTAAAATTCAGGATGTGAAAGAGCTATGCCAAAGATTCAATATCCAACATCGATTCTCTACCCCATACTATCCCCAAGGCAATGACTAGGCTGAGGCTACAAACAAAACTATCTTGAAAATCTTAAAGAAAACAATCAATGAAGGTGGTTGTGACTGGCATTTGCAATTGAATCTCACTCTCTGGGCTTATCGAATTGGTATCTGCACACCTATAGGTGCAACCCCTTTCTCTTTGGTCTATGGATCAAAAGCTATCCTTCCTATTGAGGTTGAGCTCCCATCATTACAAGTGTCATTACAGAACCTGATTACTGAGGAAGAATATAGAGTGTCTTGGTTGAATGAACTAGAATACCTGGATGAACATCGTCTTGATGCCCTCAATCACTTGCAAGTATATCAAAACCGATTGAAATGGAGCTATAACAAGAGGATCAAATGTCAGTCGTTCCAAGTCAGAGATCTTGTCCTAAAGCAGAATCAAAAGAACCTTCCAAATCAAGACAACAAAGGAAAGTTTGAACCTAATTGGTTGGGTCCCTTTTCCATCATAGTAAGCTACGGATCAGGAGCATACCAACTGTCAACCCCTGAAGGTGAACCCTTGCAGGAGCCAACTAACAATTTGCATCTCAAAAAGTTTTATGCCTAGTCTTAGAGGGTATAAAATCTGAAAATACGAAAAAAAAATAAAAAAATAAAAATCCAAAAAAAATGAGAAAAAGGATTGAAAAAGTAAAGAAAAAAATCATCCTCTAGTGAAAACCACTTTAGTGGCGCTTTGGGAAAGTACCTTGGTGAAAACCTAGAAAACAGGTGCCTTGCACAAATAAAACACCTCCATCTATTCTTTGGCTCTTTTGTCCTATCATTCTTTGCATCCCTATTTATCCATCATTTGCATCCTTATCATGGCTTGACATTGTGAGGTATCATGAACCCTTTAGCACTACTTGGCATATTTCAAAGGTTAGTCTATCCTGCCTTTATCGAAGTAGTCTAACATGTCACACTGGGGGAATTTCGTTATGGGTAATATCGGATTCTTGTATATCTTGATGTCATTGGAATCTTATCTCATTAGAAAATCCAAAAACATTCATAAAATCTTATCTCATCAGAAAATACAAAAACATTCATAAAATCTTATCTCATCAGAAAATCCAAAAACATTCATAAAATCTTATCTCATCAGAAAATCCAAAAACATTTGCAAAATCCTATATAGCTAAAATCCAAAGACATTTAGAAAATTGTAAAGGAAAAAACTCCAAAATATCCAGAAAACATCAAAAACCCTAAAAAATTCAAAACATCAAAAATCCAAAAAGTGGTCCCCCTTGTCGAACTACGTTGTCTCTAAGCTTGAACATAGGAAAGGCCATCATTGGTGTGCCCCCAAGACAACCTAGGTCAATCCTTTAGGAGTATGTCATAATAAACTAACATCTTTCATCTGTTCATATCTTCATCTTGTAAATAGGTCAAGTTAGTCGAACTGCGTGGTCTCTGCATGTATAACATAAGCAAGGCTTATATTTGATTAGCCCCTGAGGCCCCTAGGATAGGTTTTTTAGGTTAGGTTCTTGGTCAAAACTTGGAAATTCTTGAAAAGCCCAAAACATCCAAATATCTTAGAAAACCTCTAAACATTGGTAAAATTCTTGAAAACCAAAACATCCAAATATTCAGAAAACACAAAAACATTCAAAAAATTGAAAACACAAAAACAATGGAAAACATTCAAAAGACCTAAAAAGCCCCAAATATCTCAGAAAACCCTAAACAACCTCAAAAAATCTAAAAATCCTAAACATTCGCATAAAATTTCAAAAAGACCAAAAATAGCCTCAAAACATTTCCAAAAATACTAAAAACATTGAAATATTCCAAAAAATCCAAAACCACCCATCCCATCTCGCTTTCACCCGCAATAAACCTTCACCCATAATAAATTGATCATCACCTTCAACCTTTGGAAAAACAAATAGAAAACAAGTCTAGCAAGTCATAAAGTGTGTACCTAATTGTCAAAATCTTAAGTCTAAATCATAGGTAAATACATTAGTGAAGTTTATATCAATAACTCATTTTAGCATCATCATCCTAACATCAAAAAACCCTCTGATCAACATGTCCTAGGATGTATCCTTCTTGTAATGGACATTAGTATCAAAAATCACTTTAGCTAAACTTAAACTAGGCAAGAGATATAGATAACACTGACTGTTTGTCTTTGATATTTTCTTATGATTTATCTTAATGACCCGTTTTGAGGACCTCTCGATGATGTTGTTATGCTTGTGGGTACTCTTGTAAAGTAATCTTGGCGCATACTTGCTTATTTGTGTGTAGGAAGGTCATTTAGGGTATGTTGTTGACTATTGTGTATGCCTTGGTCCAATATATTTTAAAGCTTCTAACTTACTTTCCAACGAGGTTTCTATATGTCAAGGTGTGAACAAGAACTATCCTATCTGTTTTCTGAGTCAAATTCCATTACACCAGATACAACATCATCCTGGTTATTAATACCTTGATGCATCGTATCTATGTGTTCTATCAAACAATAAGGAACGACATAAATCCCAATCCTAAAGTGTGAGCAACTCATCCTCCTGCATTTTCATCCTCATTTTTCATTGTCTCTTCACCATCTCTAATAAAATCTTGATGGATCATGGACTTATTGGATCTTTTGAGGCAATCATCAAAATCAACAGTGATTCATTCTTTATTCTTCTATCTTCTCTTCGCGCTATCCTGGTATCATGACAATCAACAAAAACATCATTAATGCATCCACCTTGCATCCACCTTGCATCCACAAACATCAACATACATACATCTCATAATCATAGCATAATCATAGCATCCATCTCATAATCATTGCATATCACATCATACATTCTGCATAATCATTTGAATTGTGATGAATAATATACATTTGTTATTATAAGCATCTTAAATTGTTGCATATCATGAGCATTTGCATCCATACATCCATATGCATACATCATCATCATAAAAATGCATAGAAAATACACAAAAAGAAATACATCCACATCATTTACATCCATAACATTTGCATCACATATCATTCATTCCATAGCATATCGTGAAAAGATACTGAAAAAGAACACAACATTGCATCCATATCATATCATGATCATCACATATCATGTAGACATAAGTAGAGTGCATCCATAAACATGAAATAAGATGAATACATCATGAATCATCTGTATATGTATCATATATATATCAAAAAATGAATGTCATGGTACAAAATCTGGATCAGTGTATGTATAACAATCATAAGTACAATATCCATGAGGCTATCAAAAAGGAGCACATGAATGTATATCTATGATAAAGAATCGGGCAACAAAATCAAAAAGTGTTTATACATAATAGCTAGCCTTGATGGCTGCTACCCTCTCTGGCTGATCCTCTGCTCTCGGCCGTGCATCACTGCGTTGTGAAAAATCAAGTTGTATAAGTGCTTGAGTTACATCTTGGTGGTAATGCTGCCTATAATATGCAGCCTCTATAACAATCTCTCTATATAATCTAGTTGAAACTATCCTACCATGAGTGGCCACCATCATAGCCTCTATTTGCAGCCATTGGGAAATCTCCTGATCTCTCTTTGTAGTCACGACTTGTACCCGCTATAATGCCTAATCTCTCAGCCATAATGGCAACCACCTATTGTTGTGCCTGATCCCGCTCAACAGTAATACCCAAAATTTGTTGGCAAGCCTGATCCCGCTCACCAGTCAAAGCAAGAATCTCTTAAGTGTGCTTGGAAGCTACTAGAACTCTCGAACTCGGTTGGAAATGTGCCTAGGAATCTCTCAGCATGCCATTTTTTACAAATGAATTGAAAGTTACCCTTCTTGGCTTATTTAAGCTAGAAAATTAGGTTTTTTTTCCCTAATTTCACCTTCAAGCTAGCGTTTATCATCATTTTCACCAATTTTGCCAATTTGGACCTTATTTTGCATTATTTTTTATGTTTTTGGCATAATTCTTGCATCCCGGAGCCTGTCTAGACCTTCGGGACAACTTTTAACCTTTATCAAGAAATCAAGCTAAAATTCAAAATTTCCGCTCAAATTCTTGAGGGGGCAAGGAATCGACTTTATCCTTCAGCAGTGGGGCATCTAAAAAATAAAAAAATAATTTTTTTTGATTTAAGCAGCGGTTTTAATCCGAAGAGCGTTATTCTTTGAACCAAAGCAATAGGTACCTCGATTCAAAGAGGGGAAAAATGTAGACACTAAAAAATGTCCTAAATGATATCATACACTTGAAATAGATTTACTAACATCATTTCCTCTTTAAACCCATCTTCTTTTCACTTAATTGATTAATTCAGCTTAGCTATTTAATTAATTGCATCATTTTCATCTATTAGCCTAATTAATTTAATCAGGTTAATTCATCCCTCTTCACGCTAACATTTCATCCTATTAAATTAAATAAATCAAAACATTTAATTTAATTATCTAAGTCATCTTATTTAATTAAATATCATTTCATCTCTCTCTCCCCACCATTTATTAAATATTTAATTTAATGAATATCATTTTATTCCTCCAAATCCCCTAATTGCATGATTAAACCTTGTTTAATTAGCAATTAAACTAATTTTCCTCTAAAAGAGGTATATTCCCATGGAATATTCCTTATCTCCCTTTTTTGCACAATTAAAGTTTTCTTTTAATTTGCAAAATGCCTTTTTCCTCACCCAAATGAATATTCCAAGAGAATATTCTTATTCCTCCATCATTTGAAAAAGGGATATTTTCATTTAGCTTCTTAAGCAAGCTTTAATCTTTTGAACAAGTCACCTTTGACCTATGTGAGCAAGACAAAAGTGTGTTTGTTTAAGGCAAGTGTGAACCCTTGATTAAATCCCATCATGCATTCTCATCCGTTGATGAGAATCCATGATCCATGCCTCTTCTTCCTTTCATCTTTGGCCGTTGATTGATATTTTTGATCTCAACCCTCCATTTCTCATTTGCTTTCCTATAAATAGAGAATTCATATTAATTATATGTTTTTGTGTTAATGCATATTCCATCTTTTTTTAGATTCAACAACATAAGTTTTCTCTAAAAAAGATGGATGAGATTCAACAACTATTGAATACACATCCATATAATTCATATGCATTAACACAAAAACATATAATTAATATTCTCAAAATATTTTCGGGTCAATAGTTTTAATACTTATCTGAATAATAGCACTTGGAAAAGCCTACTGTCGCCCTAGGAAGATTTTACTGGTATTGGATCTTGCCATGAAGTAATCTAGGAGGAATAAGTGTACTTCGCCACTCTACACAAGTGTTGGTTCCATTGGAACAATGCTCAACACCATGCAATACCCAAGCCCTAGCCAAGATGGTCTTGAGTGCACTTTTGTACCCCAGGTTGGACACACACATTCAATGTGTCCCCTTCTCCAATTGTCCATAGCTCACCAATCACTTTCTTCTTCCTTGAATGTTCTCCATTTTTCTTTCCCAAGTCTCACATGAATGATTTATATATCCTTTTAAGGGGTGATTTCCAAACCATCACACCCTTTCACAAAGGTTGCATTTAATAATTATTTAAATAACTAATTATTCTTCCATTTTTTTAAGAGAGTTCTTATACTCATTATTTATTAATATCTCTTTTAACCAAAGGATCATATTATCCTTTATTTTTTATATCTCCCTTTTAATTCTAAAGGGTTATTTCATAACTTTCTTTTTGGGGAAAAAGTCACATAACATTTCTCCTCCTGTAAATTAACTACCATCCTCAGTAACACAAGATGCATCTACATCACAACTCAAAGAAGCACATGATTAGTAGTTGAAGATACGAACAATGAATATTTGTATTCTTCATAATAACCTAGATTATATACATTATTTGCTTCTTTTAATTCATAGATCATCCTTTTTAACTTTATTTTAAATTCACAAGTAATGTTAATAAAATCACTTTTCTCAATCAAAATTATGATGAGAACTATATAGATGTCTTATGAACTATATCAAGAATTTATAATTGAAAATATAAATATAGTTTATGTGTTTAACCTCGTATCCTTCAACCTTACCATTTTACCCATTCATGTAACTCATTCAACGTATTACAATGTGATCGCACAATAGTTACTAGGCATATCCAATACTACATGTCCAATCATAATTTATAAAAGAGACAAATGTAATGTTACTTTTTCTCCAAATTTATTAAGTGTTAGCGGAGGATTTAGTGGATTAAATATTAGAGTCAAGATAATTTACAAGCTGCAATATTATTAAAATGGATGTGAAATTGATGCAAAAGACAATCTATGATAATTTAGTAAGAAACTCCAAAATAGATAGTTAACATAATAAATTGAATATACATCCATATAATTCATATACATTAACACTAAAGCATATAATTAATATTCTCAATATATTTTAGGGTCAATGGTTTTAATACTTATTTGAATAATAAAACTTAGAAAAGCCTACTCTCACCCTAGGAAGATGTTAGTGGTACTGGCTCTTGCTATGAAGAAATTTAGGGGGAATAAGTGTACTTCACAACTCTACACGAGTGTTGGTTCCACTAGAATAATGCTCAACATCGTGTAATACCCAAGCCCTAGCCAGGACAGTCCTAAGTGCACTTTTGTACCCCAGGTTGGACACACACATTTGGTGTGCCCCCTTCTCCAATTGTCCATAGCTCACTAACCACTTTCTTCTTCCTTGAATGTTCTCCATGCTTCTTTCCCAAGTCTTACATGAATGATTTATATATTGTTTTAAGGGGTGATTTCCAAACCATCACACCTTTTCACAAAGGTTGCATTTAATAATTATTTAAATAATTATTCTTTCACCTTTTTAAGAGAGTTCTTATACACATTCTTTATTAATATCTCTTCTAACCAAAGGATCATATTATCCTTTATTTTTTATATCTCCCTTTTAATTATAAAGGGTTATTTCATAACTTTCTCTTTGGGGAAAAAGTCAAATAACACACCTCAAGGGGCACATAAATAACATTGGGATAAGGTCAAAAAGTTAATTTAATGAAAAACAATCAAAGCTACTTTGCTTAATTCATGAAAGGCCACACCTTATGGTACATCACACATGACATCAACACAAAGTGAGGACTAGTCAAGGAATAGAATATCACATCATAGGGAATACTAGCCATAGTATTACCACCAAGAGAAAAGTCATATGCTAAGAAAGGTCACACTCTTATGGGACATTAAGTATAACATTACCAAAAAAGAAATACTTATAATAAATTATAATAAATAGACCTATTTTCCTTTATTTTATTAGGAAATGGGATCCACACAATGAATTGATTATCAACCCTTCGGTGAATCAAGTCAAAGCGGGAATCTTTAGATTTCCTTATGATTGAAGGATGGGGGTCAAGGTAAAACAATACTTTGGGGATAAAAACTAAAAATAGAAAATCAACATCAAAATGTAATATAACACTTGAAACAACAATATTAAACTCAATATTAGTAGAACTAGAAATCAGAATGTAGATCTGAGAAGGGCAGAGACTTGTGTACTAGTCACCAAAAGTGCTTTTCAGAATAAAATCTAGGACTCATTCACCCATGGGCGAATGGGTCCAAGTGCAGGGTTTTTCTATAGCTTTTAGGAGCCTTTGATATAGATTTGAATCTTCCAATTTTCCCAAGTTTTACAGTTGGAATGTCATAAATGACTTTGAGATCTTAGTTTTCGTGAGATGACAAAATTTTTGACAACTTTTGCAACTTTGGAAACTTTGTAAATCTTGCACTTCAAAAGGTATTTAATCCTTCTTCAACCTAAATTTGCAATCACACATACAAGAGAGAAAAATGTTTGTTTTTGGTGAATAGGGGTTTGCCTTGGTCAAACCCTATTTTGGTAATCAAACCTTAATTGAAATAATGTATAAAAGAGGGAATGAAGAATGAACAAAGCTATGTTACCACTCAACAAACCCTTGTATGAAACCTTGATAATGTAGATCTTAGGAAGTCTACAACTTGCATGAAATGGTTGAATTAAATGTAGATCTTGATACTTGAATTTTGCTTGAAATAGTGCTTTGAATGCTTGAATTGATCATGAAACTTGCATCATAATGTTAGCTCCAAAAAAATGCATGATGCACGAAGACTTTGACATGATTCAATTGGATCTTGAATAATGCAATAAATCTAATAAATATGCTCTTGAATGCTCTTGATCATAAACTTTGCTATACTTTTGTTCACTTCAAATTTCTAGGTGAAACATAGTGAAATAACCTTGTATTTATAGGTATGTATCCTTCATTTCCCGAAATTCAAATATCACAGGCCGACATTGAATTATGGATTTGAAAACATTAAAATACCACCAAAAACATAGTTTAATTTAGGTCCTAAGGTTTAAGGAGGACCCATTCGCCCATGGGTGAATGGGTCCCAAGTCCATGAACCTAGGACTCACATTGCTCAATGTAAAGTTCGTGTTTAGGAATTAATTATTGTCAAGTTTCCCCTTTTAAAATGTAATTTAATAGGCTTGTACATGAATTAAATGGCCAATTAAGGTATAATTAAGCTCATTAATTAGGAGGGCCCCAAATAAATGCGTAAATGTAATAAGGTACATTTAACAACACTAAATTAAGGAATTATTAAGTCCAATTTAATTTGGGAGGGCCCAAAAAAGTGAGAAAATGTAAAGGGTTACATTTTTATACACTACATTTAGCCTCCAATTTAGTGAGGGGATGAACCTGTGTCAAACTCACACTAAAGTAGAAAATAAAGAGAGGTTTAATTGTACAATCGTTGGAAGGATAAGATGGAAAATATCAAGGAGGATGATCAAGCCTCCAAGATCTCAGATCTCATGGGAAAACCAACAAAGGCACAAGGAGACACATTCCTATGTAAATCATATATATGTATGCAACAATGACAAGATACTCAATCATACAATGCCAAAGACTAAAAGAAAGAGAAAAAGAAAAAGAAAAAGGGCGGATCAAGCCTTGACTATCCAACACAATGTGGAACATGCCTTAGTTGTTTGTCCAAAAATGTTTACAAGTGAAACCCTTTGTCCACTATGCAAACAACAAGGCGCTCACACAAGCTAGTGAAACTTCGTTGTCTACTAGGTGAGCCCACAAGGGTGGAAAATTAGAGAATTTTATTAGGCTCCCATACCATACCAATTTTTTACCTCTGATAACTTTAATAAGGCACCACACAATACAAACTTCAAGCTCCATAAGGCTTAGCAAGATGTGTTATGCTAAACACTTTTGAGCAAACAAGGTACCACAAGCAAGCAAAGTGTGTTGTGCTTGGTGGCTATGAAAAAGGGTTGTAACTTTGAGCTTCATAAGGTTAGCAAGCTGCATTATGCTAAACACTTATGAACAAAATGCAAATAGGATAAGACATGTTCAAAGGGATTTTTCCTAGTTCATGTAAGGTCTCCTCTTAGGAAACATTGTGCCTAATGTCTCTAAGAGAGGACAAGCCTAGGATAAAAGATTCGCAACTTAGAGAATGCAACATATAACATTACCATTAAGAGGAAATTCATATGCCTAGAAAGGTCAC
This sequence comes from Sequoia sempervirens, assembly GCA_007258455.2. Lineage (NCBI taxonomy): Eukaryota > Viridiplantae > Streptophyta > Pinopsida > Cupressales > Cupressaceae > Sequoia > Sequoia sempervirens. The sequence continues at coordinate 41,856,278 of VDFB02353493.1, forward strand.
ACTCTTGGAGGACATCAAACCCAATGACACCACCAAGAAGAAGACACATCACAAGAAGTAAGAAGACCACATAATGAAACATAAGAATATAGTCTAAGATCTCTAAAATGATAATGCCAATGTATGCCTCCACTTTAAATAAATTTCTAATAGCATGTATGTTGTTATATGGTGCCTAATTAGACTCAGAGGTTAAATTTTCCCTACTTTTATCAGTGTGATTTCCCACCAAATTATTCAATAGGGATTTGGGGGCAGTGTCCTCAAGACGGGGTCAAGGGGTAGGGCCCCTTGCGGGGTCCAAGGGTAGCTCATGATATAGGGTGGGGTCGAGGGGTAGCGCCCTCGTAGGGGCTCGGGGGTAGCACCCTCGAAACCTCAAATGACTTTTATTATTTTTTAAAGGTGTTGGGAGTTATTTTTCTATTGGCTGACATAAAAAAAACCCTATTTTGTAACCGATATAAGTCTTGATAAAACAACTAAGGGTTAGGATTTCCGTTGATATTATATTGTAGCATTTGCAATAGTATTGAGTTACAAGGATTTTTGGTTGTAATCGGTTCGACAAGCTAGATAATAATATTGGACTCTTTGTTGGTGGATGTAGCTTGAGTTTGGGTGAACCATGTTAAAAATTGTCTCTCGCTATTATTATTTCTGTGTATTTTCATTCCTCTGTTTAATCTTTATTTGCATTTAATTGATATTTTCAACATGCAATTACTAACAATGTCATGAGAAATTATTGTAAAGTAGCCAATGATCAATGCTAACAATAAGGAAGACATGAGAGCTTATTTGGAAAGCCTTATGCCAAGTCATATGTTTCCAAATGAAGCTGCATCATAAAAAAGGAAGGGGTTGCCCCCAAAATGAAATCCCAAAATCACATAAGGGATCCATGGATTCAAGTTCAACATATTTCTTTGCTACAATGATATTATAGAGCTTGGAAACATCATCATTCCCCAAATAACTCATGGAATAAGAAGAATGACACAGAGAATGAAAAACAAGAAAAATCCTTTTAGGTCAACATGGAAGAGACATAAATGTCTCAATGCCTTGCATCATCCCCAAAAGGAAAACACAAAACAAAAGAATAGATAAATGCTTACAACATATAGAAGAATATAGGTACAAATAGAGGAATGAGCATGAAGACACATCAAATAGAACAATACGAGGGATCACATTACACACATGCAATCACAAAAAGAACATGCAAAAGAAAAAAAATAGACACAACTAGTAAGGCACATGCGAGTCAACCTATAGTAGGTCATCTGCATCCCAATCTTGCTCATCATATGTGGAAGGCGAAAAACTAGCCAAAGGGACAACATCAAGTGCCAAACTAGGACAATCACCAAGCTCAACATGTAGTGAAACACTCTTTGTAGGAAGAACATCACGATCATTATCATTTAAGCTCATGGAAGAGAAAAAAAATAAATTTAACTCTTTATGCACTTTGTCATCAATCTTTTCAATTTCATTATCATCATCCAAGTTAATCACAACATAAGGTCTAATGATAATATCCATGGAAGTTTTTGTGTTTGAGGTTTAAGACTTTCTTGTTTCAGTGGAGGAGGAGAATCATCATGCATTGCTTGAGGTAAGTTTAGATTTTGATTTTATATGTTGCTCTTTTCTTCTTTTGCTTGTAACAAATGAGCAATAGCACGACGTCTATGCCTATGCTCTCTAGCATTTCAGTTTCTTTTCATTCGATTTTTAAGTTGCGATTGTGTAAGGGCGGGTTTATCAATCATAATTTCTTTTCTTCCCTTAAGGGAGGAAAAAAAGGAACCATGGGAGGTTATTCAACCATTTTCTCTTTAACTTTGTAAACTTGTTTGATTTTAGGAAGCACAACAAGACTTATTTTTTATCTTGTGGTCTCTTATAGGAAATAGGTGGAGGATTTTCTATGTTTTGGTCTTGGTTACTTGGAAGGGTTTTTGGTTCAATCATGGTTTCATCAAGGATAGGAGGCTCAATCGTGGGTTGAGGCATATTTGTAAGGGATAATTCTGCTATGCATTTTGCCTTAAAATTTTGATAGGACCTGAAAAAGAAGTCCTCACAAGGCGTAATAGGTTCCATAGGTTCAGGCCCAAAATAAATCCAATGAGAAATTCCCATAGGAAGACACAAGATTAAAGCCACTATGATGCACAATAAAGATCTCATTGCTAAATGGAAACATTAAGCATTTATGCACAACCGACGAGATGGCATTCATGGAGTGAAGCCATGGATAGCCTAACTTCACACAAAATTGGTTTGATGATAGGATGATGGAAAATGAGACACGTAATGTTTTTGATCCAAATTTTAAAGGAAGAGTTACCAAACCTATCATAGGGAAAGCAAAACCATTATGCATTTTGATCCATGCTTTCGGTTTTTTCATATGTATCTTGATAAAGTTCATGCACAAATAAGAATCCTTTAGTGATCACATTCTCTACACAAGCAGGATCAATTAATATTCCATTAGTAGGCTTGTCATTGATTCTTTCAACTATGTAAAGAGGACCATCAGGTGCATGTTTGATTATGTCATGTTGTGAGAAAGCAATATCAAGCAACATTTTAGTTAGGTCCTTGCGAGGTTGAACTTCAATAAAGTTGATGGAATGATTTATAGTGTTCTTCTCTTGATTTCTTATGTTATTTTGTAGGAGGTGATTAAGGCCAAGCACCATTTCTAGTCCTTCTTTAGTTTTAAGTGAATCTCTTATGTTTTGTATCATAGGAACTACATCATTGGCGATGGGTTCAGAACTTATAAATTTTTGCAATTGTTGTAATTCTTCATCCATTTTCCTAAGGTTCTCATGAGGGAAATTAACAATCATTATATTAACATCAATCACATTAGGTGTAGGTAGGGAAGTCATGGGAAATGAAATGTTAAGGGTATGATCCATAGTGGGTTGACTAGTGTCAACACTATGAGTGATAGAATTAAAAAACCCAAGATCCATGGCAAGTGATGTATTGCAGGATGAAGTGAGTCTTGAACTACATCTCACAACAGTATTGGCAATAGAATGCCAAGTTGTGAAGCTCATACAAGTTTCACAAACCAAAGGTGCACCCAAAATGGATAAGAGGTGAAATGCAAACAAATACCCTAGAATGTAAAGTGCAATACAATAAGCAATTTTTAGATTTCAAACAAGATAATTTTCTGATTATGTTATGCAAAAACCTGAAAATCATTTCTTTTAGATGCAAATTTGAACTCAAACAATGCACTAAATTTGATAAATTATGCCTATTATGATCAAATTTTAGATAACAAAAAATTAGAAAACTGAAACATTAGATTGAATATAGAAACAAAGAATGCAGAAACAATGATTTTAATGCCCAAAATTCAGAAAAATCCCTGATCAAGGACTCATTCGCCCATGGGTGAGTGGGTCTCACTTCAGGGTTTTAAAAAATTAATTTGCAAGTTTCTAAGATGATTTTTATGGTTTTCAGATTCTGGTTTCAGATAGTGAGTTATAGTTTCAAATTTATGTAAAATGAGGTCTAAATGTAAGTGAAAAATAATGCTAAATGACAAGCAAAAAGACCTAATTTGAGATGAAATTTTGATTCAATTTTTAGATGTAAATGAATAATGATGCAATGTTATGTAAACACTATGCAAAATGTCTGACATTTTTGAATTTTCTAGATTTTAAAGGATGCGAAAATGCAAACCTAAAACCCTAAACAAGATGCGAACTAATGCAAGTAAACAACCCTAAATGAGATGCAAATCAATGCAATGCAATATAAATGAATGAAAAACCTAGATCTAGGGCTGAAAATGGACTCCAAATCAGCAAGGTATGATGCTCAAAAGTCAAGTTCACCAAAATGAAAAAAAAAAGAAAATAGGGTAAGGGGGAATGAATAGGGGTTTCACCAAAATTATAATAAATAGACCTATTTTCCTTTATTTCATTAGGAAATGAGATCCAAACAATGAAACCCTTAGGTGAATCAATTCAAAGTGGGAATATTCAAATTTCCTTATGACTGAAGGATGGGAGTCAAGGTCAAACAACACTTTGGGGAGAAAAATAAAAATAGCAAATCAACACCAAAATGCAATCTAACACTTGAAACGACAATATTAAAGTCAATATTAGCAGAACCAAAAATCAGAATGTAGATTTGAGAAGGGAAAAGACTTGTGTACTAGTCACCAAAAGTGCTTTTCATAAGTATATCTAGGACTCATTCACCCATGGGTGAATGGCTCCAAGTGCAGGTTTTTTCTATAGCTTTTAGGAGCCTTTGATACAGATTTGAATCTTCCAATTTCCAAGGTTTCAAAGTCAAAATGTCATAAATGACTTCGAGATCTTAGTTTCCGTGAGATAAGAACAATTTTGACAACTTTTGCAACTTTGACAACTTTGTAAATCTTGCACCTCAAAAGGTCTTCAATCCTTCTTCAAACTAAATCTGCAATCACACATACAATAGAGAAAAATGTTCATTTTTGGTGAATAGGGGTTTGCCTTTGATGAAGGGGGAAAAGCCACCACTCAAATATTTAACCTCTTCAAACAAAAAACATACTCACAAAAAAAAAAGTGAACCCAAATGGTATGAAATTCAAATTATTTAAACTGCTGTAAATATGCATAGAAATTTCTTGACAAGCCACATTTTAGAAATTATTTTGAATATGCAAAACTATTTTATTTATCCTAAAAAATTTTACAATAGAATCTCCCACATTCATTTACAACAATACATAGGGGAGAGGGGCCCAAAGTAGGGCAGGTCAACTTTGCAGGTCCACGTGGACCCAAAAAAACTAAAAAATTGCCAGCCACATTACCCTGCCACTTGTGCATCGAACCATATATATATTTAAAATAAATCACCTCGCCACCTATCAAGCACATTTTAAGCCGATGTGTCCAAAACTGGACAATTTTTCCCTCCTCCTAAAAGTGGGGACCACCCGTCTCCTTAATCGGCGAGCACGTCTACGTACAATAGATCGGATGACCGCGTGTACACGACAACCTCGCCACCCTCTACCAAAAAAATAGTGCATTAAATGCTCGCTGCCTCCTCTATTTCCTCCATTGACCAACTTGCCTTATGCATCACCTCACATTTACTTGGTCTGTCTGACGCATTAATCAGAGCTCAAGGTTCATTCAATACTCTACATTCTCGCATTTCCCTCTCACTATCATTCCTTTCTTTCACAAACATTCTCGACTGTTCGTTTTGTTTGTTGTTGAAACTAGTTCAAATCTCCACACTTCACCATTCGGATCTTCACACTTCCTTGTTCGGCTCTGCACTCTTGACAACTTCTGACTGGTATTCAGGTGAGGTTTCTAACCTCACTCGGCCCCTACCGCTGTCTTCGAATGAATCGGTATTCTACCATGCAATTTTTTTTTGTAGAAATTTTCGTTGCAACTTTTGTGTTTGAGAAAGATTGCCTTCATTTAAATGTGGGGAGGGTTTAAATTCTTTTCTTTTCCTCTACACTGGACCATGCACGACATTTATCCTGCATTGTGCATTTCAATATTTTGTGTTATTCATTGCATGACGTTTACTGTGCTTTTCATATTTGCTTACTTACATGAAATATGAAATGGGTTTCACTGGTTTAAAATGGTGTTTCATTACTATTACACTTGTTCGAAGAAATATGGAAAGGGTTTGATTGGTTTTCAAACATGCACTTGACTTTGTGTGTTCATCATTGTAGAAACTTTAAATCTGCAATTTGCTTTTTACATTTGTTTGTTATTCCAAAATACGGTAATGGATACAATATATATGCTTCTTACTATGAGATGTTCATAGGGTTTTAATGTTTATCATTGTGAGGGTTTTTTCTATGCACTTGTATTCGTGTCTTCCTTAATGCACAAACTTTAACTCTACAATTTGCTTATAATATTCTCATGTTATTTTGAAATATGAAAATGGTATGACTGGTTTCCATTTCCAAGATATTCTAGCATGTTTATGTATTATTTTGTTCTTCCATGTGCAATAGTTATGTATGAAAATGCTTTTTTCATTTCATTCCTACTACCAAACATGGAAAGGGTTTCATTGGTTCAAAATTAAAGGGTTTTCTCTTTCACAATGCACACACTTTAACTCTGTGATTTTCCTTTACTATTTGTTTCTTATTCCCTATTATCTAAATGGATACAATATATTTGCTTGTTGCTACAAAATATTCATACGGTTTTAATGTTTATCATTTCGAGGGTTTTGTGCCATGCACTTGCTTTCATCTCTTCCTCAATGCACCGACTTTAACTCTGCAATTTGCTTATAATATTTTCATGTTATTCTGAAATATGAAAATGTTATGATTGGTTTTCATTTCCAAGATATTTTGCCATGTTTATGTATTTTTCTGTTCTTCCATGCACAATAGTTATGTCTGCAAAATGCTTTTTCCATTTCATTGTTACTACAAAACATTGGTAAGGATTTCACTTGTTCAAAATTACAGGTTTTTCTGCCATGCACTTGTATTCCTCTCATTGACAATGCACAAACTTTAACTCTTCAATTTGCCTTTAATATTTGTTTGTTATTCCCAAATATGAAAATGGATTCACTTGTTTTTCATTCTAAAGTTAATCTACCATGAAAATTTATTATTATGTTCTTCCATGCACATTTATCTTTCCATACATATAAACTTATTGTGCATGGAAGAACAAAATAATACATAGACAAATTTTCATACATATACTTTTTTTCATTTCGAAGCTTTTCTGCCATGCAATTATATTATTTTGCTCTTACATTTATATTTATCTCTCCTTCTCTCCCTCTATATATACATATTGTGCATGGAAGAACAAAATAATACATAGACATATTTGCATACATATACAAATATATGTATATATATATATGTATATATATATACATATATATGTATGTATACATATATATGTATATATATATACATATATATGTATATATACATACATATATGTATGTATACATACATATATGTATGTATATACATATATATATATATATATACATAAATACATATATATATACATAAATACATATATATACATATATATATATGTATGTATATATATATGTATATGTATATCTATACATATATGTATATATATATGTATACACACACACACACACATATATATACATATATGTATAGATATACATATATATGTGTGTGTGTGTGTGTGTGTGTGTGTGTGTGTGTGTGTGTGTGTATGTACATATATATATATATATAGTGCATGGAAGAACAAAATGATGCAATGTTATGTAAACACTATGCAAAATGTCTGACATTTTTGAATTTTCTAGATTTTAAAGGATGCGAAAATGCAAACCTAAAACCCTAAACAAGATGCGAACTAATGCAAGTAAACAACCCTAAATGAGATGCAAATCAATGCAATGCAATATAAATGAATGAAAAACCTAGATCTAGGGCTGAAAATGGACTCCAAATCAGCAAGGTATGATGCTCAAAAGTCAAGTTCACCAAAATGAAAAAAAAAAGAAAATAGGGTAAGGGGGAATGAATAGGGGTTTCACCAAAATTATAATAAATAGACCTATTTTCCTTTATTTCATTAGGAAATGAGATCCAAACAATGAAACCCTTAGGTGAATCAATTCAAAGTGGGAATATTCAAATTTCCTTATGACTGAAGGATGGGAGTCAAGGTCAAACAACACTTTGGGGAGAAAAATTAAAAATAGCAAATCAACACCAAAATGCAATCTAACACTTGAAACGACAATATTAAAGTCAATATTAGCAGAACCAAAAATCAGAATGTAGATTTGAGAAGGGAAAAGACTTGTGTACTAGTCACCAAAAGTGCTTTTCATAAGTATATCTAGGACTCATTCACCCATGGGTGAATGGCTCCAAGTGCAGGTTTTTTCTATAGCTTTTAGGAGCCTTTGATACAGATTTGAATCTTCCAATTTCCAAGGTTTCAAAGTCAAAATGTCATAAATGACTTCGAGATCTTAGTTTCCGTGAGATAAGAACAATTTTGACAACTTTTGCAACTTTGACAACTTTGTAAATCTTGCACCTCAAAAGGTCTTCAATCCTTCTTCAAACTAAATCTGCAATCACACATACAATAGAGAAAAATGTTCATTTTTGGTGAATAGGGGTTTGCCTTTGATGAAGGGGGAAAAGCCACCACTCAAATATTTAACCTCTTCAAACAAAAAACATACTCACAAAAAAAAAAGTGAACCCAAATGGTATGAAATTCAAATTATTTAAACTGCTGTAAATATGCATAGAAATTTCTTGACAAGCCACATTTTAGAAATTATTTTGAATATGCAAAACTATTTTATTTATCCTAAAAAATTTTACAATAGAATCTCCCACATTCATTTACAACAATACATAGGGGAGAGGGGCCCAAAGTAGGGCAGGTCAACTTTGCAGGTCCACGTGGACCCAAAAAAACTAAAAAATTGCCAGCCACATTACCCTGCCACTTGTGCATCGAACCATATATATATTTAAAATAAATCACCTCGCCACCTATCAAGCACATTTTAAGCCGATGTGTCCAAAACTGGACAATTTTTCCCTCCTCCTAAAAGTGGGGACCACCCGTCTCCTTAATCGGCGAGCACGTCTACGTACAATAGATCGGATGACCGCGTGTACACGACAACCTCGCCACCCTCTACCAAAAAAATAGTGCATTAAATGCTCGCTGCCTCCTCTATTTCCTCCATTGACCAACTTGCCTTATGCATCACCTCACATTTACTTGGTCTGTCTGACGCATTAATCAGAGCTCAAGGTTCATTCAATACTCTACATTCTCGCATTTCCCTCTCACTATCATTCCTTTCTTTCACAAACATTCTCGACTGTTCGTTTTGTTTGTTGTTGAAACTAGTTCAAATCTCCACACTTCACCATTCGGATCTTCACACTTCCTTGTTCGGCTCTGCACTCTTGACAACTTCTGACTGGTATTCAGGTGAGGTTTCTAACCTCACTCGGCCCCTACCGCTGTCTTCGAATGAATCGGTATTCTACCATGCAATTTTTTTTTGTAGAAATTTTCGTTGCAACTTTTGTGTTTGAGAAAGATTGCCTTCATTTAAATGTGGGGAGGGTTTAAATTCTTTTCTTTTCCTCTACACTGGACCATGCACGACATTTATCCTGCATTGTGCATTTCAATATTTTGTGTTATTCATTGCATGACGTTTACTGTGCTTTTCATATTTGCTTACTTACATGAAATATGAAATGGGTTTCACTGGTTTAAAATGGTGTTTCATTACTATTACACTTGTTCGAAGAAATATGGAAAGGGTTTGATTGGTTTTCAAACATGCACTTGACTTTGTGTGTTCATCATTGTAGAAACTTTAAATCTGCAATTTGCTTTTTACATTTGTTTGTTATTCCAAAATACGGTAATGGATACAATATATATGCTTCTTACTATGAGATGTTCATAGGGTTTTAATGTTTATCATTGTGAGGGTTTTTTCTATGCACTTGTATTCGTGTCTTCCTTAATGCACAAACTTTAACTCTACAATTTGCTTATAATATTCTCATGTTATTTTGAAATATGAAAATGGTATGACTGGTTTCCATTTCCAAGATATTCTGGCATGTTTATGTATTATTTTTTTCTTCCATGTGCAATAGTTATGTATGAAAATGCTTTTTTCATTTCATTCCTACTACCAAACATGGAAAGGGTTTCATTGGTTCAAAATTAAAGGGTTTTCTCTTTCACAATGCACACACTTTAACTCTGTGATTTTCCTTTACTATTTGTTTCTTATTCCCTATTATCTAAATGGATACAATATATTTGCTTGTTGCTACAAAATATTCATACGGTTTTAATGTTTATCATTTCGAGGGTTTTGTGCCATGCACTTGCTTTCATCTCTTCCTCAATGCACCGACTTTAACTCTGCAATTTGCTTATAATATTTTCATGTTATTCTGAAATATGAAAATGTTATGATTGGTTTTCATTTCCAAGATATTTTGCCATGTTTATGTATTTTTCTGTTCTTCCATGCACAATAGTTATGTCTGCAAAATGCTTTTTCCATTTCATTGTTACTACAAAACATTGGTAAGGATTTCACTTGTTCAAAATTACAGGGTTTTCTGCCATGCACTTGTATTCCTCTCATTGACAATGCACAAACTTTAACTCTTCAATTTGCCTTTAATATTTGTTTGTTATTCCCAAATATGAAAATGGATTCACTTGTTTTTCATTCTAAAGTTAATCTACCATGAAAATTTATTATTATGTTCTTCCATGCACATTTATCTTTCCATACATATAAACTTATTGTGCATGGAAGAACAAAATAATACATAGACAAATTTTCATATTTTTTTTCATTTTGAAGCTTTTCTGCCATGCAATTATATTATTTTGCTCTTACATTTATATTTATCTCTCCTTCTCTCCCTCTACATATACATATTACATATTGTGCATGGAAGAACAGAATAATACATAGACATATTTGCATACATATAAAAATATATGTATATATATATATGTATATATATATACATATATATGTATGTATACATATATATGTATATATATATACATATATATGTATATATACATACATATATGTATGTATACATACATATATGTATGTATATATACATACATATATATATATATATACATAAATACATATATATATACATAAATACA